>OY855903.1:57514349-57946849 GCA_963693305.1 Meandrina meandrites
AGTTTAAAATGATACCTCATACTGATCAAGCTACCGTTACCTTTTATAATTAGTCATTTTTGTATATTGAGAGTGTTTATACAAAGGGCGTACCTGTATTTTCACAATGAAGACCGCTGAGCCAATGCAAGAATCCGGATTTGGATTTTCCCGAAGAAACGCACCCTAAGATAACTAGGCCATCTACAATAATCAACAGGCACACAAGAGTAGTATAAGAGTGGGGATTCTGCGCCAGGGCGCATGCGTAGGGGTGCAAGGGGTGCCAAGGGGTGCTCATGACGTCAGAATCCCCCGGGGGGGATAAGGTCATTTTTGCTTTTGGAGGATGACGTCATCGGGGCGTAAGTGTGTTGGGGCGTAATCTAAAAATAGAAAATTACACCATCGGGGCGTAAGGGTGTTGGGGTGTAGGGATTCGGTGACGTCACAATAGCCCAGGGATTAACGTCGATTCATTTTTCATTTCAGTCAAAGCCACTAAACCATTTCGTTCTGATATTATGCAAGCTCCTTGTCGCATACATTTTCTACTGCAGACATAATTGTTTTTAAACAATGATATGGAGTCGATGTGCTGTAATGAACTCAATTCAATATAAACAGAGCGTGACCAATCAAACTAATCCTTTCACAAACGAAAAATAAAACAATACCGTGTATGCGCTTCGGTGGCCACGCCACGGTTTGAGCGAGTTTTAAGCACGAAAACGAATTGCCGCGAAAATAACATTTATAATAAACACACAGATAGTCAAGCAAAACTTTTATTTCAGTCGCTTAATTCAAATTAAACTCTTGTTGTAAATCGGCGAACTGATTTATTTTAACTGATAACTAGTTTCATCGAGTGTCTTTTGCAAAACAAACTTTACTATTGGTGTAGTAAGAATTTGTTTAAGAGAAAGAAAAACAAAACTTAAGCTTTCTTTGAAAACATTATTAAAAGAAACATAGGGAAGTAGAAATTTGAAGTGGAAATTGTCGGAATCCTTCAAAATATATTTTTTTTGGCGGTGGTGGTGGTGGCGGAGGTGGTGGTGGCGGTGGCGGTGGCGTTGGTGGTGGTGACGGTGGCGGCGGCGGTGGCGGTGGTGGCGGTGATGGTGATGGTGATGGTGGTGGTGGTGGTGGCGGTGGTGGTGGTGGCGATGATGGTGGTGACGGTGGTGGTGTCGGTGGTGGTGGCGGTGGCGGTGGTGGTGGTGGTGGCGGTGGCAGTGGTGGTGGTGACGGTGGTGGTGGCGGTGGCGGCGGTGGTGGTGGTGGCGGTGGTGGTGGTCTATTGTTCCACCACCACAATTGTATTGTTTAACCACCACCACCACCGCCGCCACCACCGCCACCGCCACCACCACCGTCACCGCCACCACCACCGTCGCCACCACCACCGCCACCACCACCACCGCCACCACCACCACCGCCACCACCACCACCACCACCACCACCATCACCACCGCCACCGCCACCACCACCGTCACCACCATCACCGCCACCACCACCACCGCCACCACCACCACCACCATCACCATCACCATCACCGCCACCACCGCCACCGCCGCCGCCACCGCTTGAATAATTTTCTAGATACAGCACGCATTGCACGTTCTGAAAGGCGAGTCTTGATAAAAAAGAAACACCGAGAACATTCGCAGGATTGGCAAACTTGTGACTTTATTTGCTTTGACAGATGTCACAGTGTCTAAAACCTCACACCTAATTGAAAATACTTTGAAATTATGACAACTCCCAACACAGGATATATTATGACACTGAAATTGACACTTCCGAGTGCTATTTGCTATACTTAACATATAAAAACCCGCAAATTTATGTTAATGCTAGAATTGTTTCATAATACTTGGAAATGTAAAATGAATCATAAAAATAACGTGATCGATCTGAAGCTCAAGGTGGATATTATTATCCAGGTGCTAAAATAGGCGCATCAGAAAGCTTTCAAGTGAATTGGTTACTCAAGTAAGTATTTTTTATCTAGTCGTAAGAACAGATGATTTCATATTTTCCTATGACTTATTCCACTGAAATTCTAATCGGAGACATACATACGTCCGCAGTCAGCTACAGACGTCAAAAATTACAGTAAACTTATTTGCATGAGTCGGAAGCTGGGCATAATACGTGTTATTTGCTTTTGGAAGAAGCAGTGCCTATTTCTCGACCCAAACTACAGTTTACTCACGTTTACCACTTATGCTGCATACAACCAAAAAAGGTAAAAAAAACATATTTAACAATTATCGAGCAACAACATTTCAGAATTCTGATTGGTCGAATCATACGAGAAGAAACCTCGGGAACTCAGCTTTGCTTACTGGTTTGGTTGTTGGGCGGTGGGAATTTCTGAGTGAAAATCGGCTCGGCGCTGGACCGTTCCGAAAACCAGTTTCCCCCCTTGTTCTCCTCTTATTATGTAAAGCAGACAGCAACGCAAAAATCCAGTAAATCAACTTGGATATCGATTCATGTCCGTTTCGTGCCTCCACAAAGTCTTCACAAAACATTTCGAAATAGCCAATCAAACTCAACAATGGTGTACAAAATGTGAGTTTTTCCTGACATACATATCTACACAAACATATGACCAAATATATCTCATGGGTTATAGATAACACCCGTATTTCCTGAACATATATTTCCATTATAAATTAATTAAGTCAAAGGTACAAATCCCTCCGAAGTCAAATCCTTTCCCCTACTATAATTCTAATTCTAAATCGCTTTTTACAGTTGAGCGATTGCGGGAGACTTGAAAACGTGCATTATATTCACAATGACGTAATGCTTCCCTTCCAAAGGCCAATTCTCTTAATGCTCGACGGAAATCTTTCTTGGCCAATGTGCTCAACATCGGGTTTAACATCGGAGGAATAAAGCGTAGAAATAGCAGTAAACGCTGCACCCAGACTGGTAAAGAAGACTGCTCTGACTGTTCCATGTGGTCATAAAGCATCGCCACGAAAAACGGCAACCAACAACCAGCGAAAATCACCACCATGATCAACAAAACACTGAGTCCTCGCCACTCGCGAACTAATGATCGACAGGGACGCTGAAGATTCTTGCTCAACTGACGATCGCTTTCTTTGAGTTCAAAAGAAATGTAAAAAATTCTTCCATAAATATAAGACATTAATAACAGAGGAATTGCAAAGAATAGCACGATGCATAGAGTAGAGTAGAGTAGTAACTTTATTAAACACGGTAAATTCATCAGAAATACAATTATAAAATACTAATGATAATAAATGCAATACTAAAAACTAAAACAATACTAATTTAACTAACATAACTCTGCTTTACATGAATGCCGTGTGCTATAAAAGGTAAAAGGCTATTTTTTAACTAAGAAAAATGATGTCGGCAACCAATTCGAAAACCATTGAGAGTTTGTGATTGCCGCAAATCAGGTGGTAAGCTGTTCCAAAGCACCGCACCTTGGTAACTAAAACTGTTTTTTAGATAGTTTGTGCGGGGCAAAGGAACAGCGAGTTTGCCCACGGTGTCTCTCAGTTCGTATTGAGTCTTGTTGTGATCTTTTAAATCTTCAGATTGAACAACAGTGATTTCATGATACCAGGACAGCTGTATAACAGAAGCTATTAGTGAAAATAGCCAAACAGTTACAATGAAACCAATCGATCTCTGTTTCGTTACAAGAAAATCATACTTCATGTAGTGAACTATAAAGATATAACGATCACAAGCGATGAGCAGAACATGGCAAACTGAAGAGATGGCAGTGAATCGAATAAAAATTGTGGAAGAGACACAGACTTCCACAACGTCTCCTACTATACAGATAAGGACAAGAGGAATTCCCACCAGACCTGACATGAGATCTGAAAGCGCCAACGAAATAAGAAACATGTTGGTAAATGTTCTCAGTGTTTTCTTTTTGCGCATCAAGAAGATTACGAGGCCATTGGCTGCAATAATCAGGAAGGAGATGAAAGACAAAAGTGCAATCAGTGGCCAAGGAAGAAATAAGTCTTCTGAGGCAGATTTAGTTTCATTGCTTGATGTCTTTCCAGAACAGCTCGCATTGCACCTTATGAGCGAAGCCATAAGAAATAATGATTATAATGTTGAAACCATTAGCTGGATTAGTATCTTCTTTTGATTGTTCTTTTGGTTCCCGTAGAACCTGTGAAGTAAAAAAGGCGGATATATAAAATCAAGTTACATGAACCAATGCCATAGTATCTACACAGCTAGATTTAAACTGTGAAAAGATATCATATTTTTTTAGTGATATAGCCATGCACGGCAGATGCCGTGTGAAGATAAGGGCATCTGAAAACTTCCGTGTGGAATGGGAGCTTAAATATATGGCTTCCTACTCGAGAAAACAAATAAAAACACAGCATAATTTTCTGACTCGGCTATTGCTAATCGACCCTCTCGTCGTGAAAGCGTTCCTATGGAGACTCACGGAAACATCAAGCATTAAATAAAATCTATATGTAATTGTCAGAAGCTGTTATGTATTTCCAAGTAGGTTCTTCAAGAAATGTGCATAACTTCACAAAAAGAAATCCAGCTTGAAAACCACAACCCACCTGCCCTTAATTTTTTATTTTACTAAATTATGTTTAGTGATAACAATCATTTTTTAAAACAGTTTCGTGATCTAACTATCATAAATGTCTTCTCCTAAGTTATTACCATACATTAGTTCTGAGAATAGAATACTTTTTTTATTTTAATTTTCTTGTATCAGACATGAAAACTTTGACACTGGTCACTGTTAATTCATCCTGTCTTTATTGCGCGTGATATAGAAACCTTCTTTAAACAAACCTGTAGTTTCAAATCAAGCGACAGACAAAAAAATTGGCATGGTAGGTACTGAGCATACTTTTTAAATCCAAAAAGACAATTTTGATTGAGTTTTTTAATCATAGTAGCACTTTAAAAATGAAAATTCACTGCGAAGATCGTTTCTCAAATCTACATCTGAAGTTCACATATGAATCATTTTATATACTTCACATCAAAACAAATTTTACAAGTTGACGCGCGGGTTAACTTTCGCGCCTAAATTTGCATAACTTCAATTTGTAGCGAAGCGCGCGAGGTTTAAAAATAGAATGTAAATGAATATACCCCCAAAAGTCTCAGACAACATCAGCCTGTTCTGAGAGTGATAGAGGGATCTAGGCGAAGTTTTCGTTTCAAAAAAGTGTTTCAGAAACCCGGCCGTTTCAGAAAGTCTTTTAGTAAAATCGTCCGCCATTCCGGTTTGTTTGTCGGAGTCTTGTCTGAGTCATCTTGTGAAGTGCTGTTCAAGTCGTCTCAAATACGAGTTATTTTCTGTATAAATTACAATATTTATCGTGAGACGGAGAAAGTCCCCAAAAGACTCCGCATAGCTATGCTCTAAATTCTTAATGCTTAGTAGCAATTCAAACAGCGTCGTAATACAAGGGCATTCAAACTGAGTTCAGATGCGTTGGCAAGTTTCCATGAAGCAGGTGGCTTAAAATCATATTCAGTGTTAATTGTCGGCACGTCCTTCATTTTATTTATTTTTTCTTCTTTTTTTTTGTTTTTACCTAATTGGGAGAGAAATTCATTCAGGGTATTTCATTGAGGTTCTCCAAAGTGCTTAGAAGGGCTATACAAAAATAACGTCATTTTAGTACTTGTTCTAAACAACACTGCGCCATCTAACGCGATCTGGGGCACGCGTCAGTGAATTACACTTCATTAGACATTTTAGTGTGTAGCATCGTTATTTTGCGGTTTTTTGGCGAGCCCGTAGTGCAAGTCAAAATACAAATGACGAGTAAAAATATACAGCGATGGTTAAGAGGAATACGAAATCATTGCATTTAACCAGCCTTGAGGAGTACAAATTACGTTTATCCGGTCTTGGGATATACAGACATGTGAGATATTTGTATTCGTTTCATGCGTTATTTATACTCCATGAAGCGGAGCTGGATAACAACAGCTATTAAACTAGTACTGTTTCGAAGTAATTTCAAACAATACCTGCCTTTCTTTGCCTTTATCGAGCTCACTGTTGCGTTGAACAGCTCGTAGGGTTGAATTAAGTTTACAATAAAAGCTGTTTTAACTGTGCAAGCGGCAAGAGATAAAAGCTTAACAACGATTCATCGCCAGAAAGTATTTAATTTTCGAAGCCTTCGTGAGCAACCTTGGGTCAATATTTCAATTATAAAGAACCAATTAGAGGCCGGCGATACCGTGTTATATTAACATTTCTTTCATAAGCAAAACGATGAGGGGACCCGACAGGATACTGGCCTTGATTGATGTTTCCGACGTTGAACCTAATCCTGTGTCTACTGTGCAAGAAAACCTTCCGTTTAGCATTGAAAGAAATGCTATTCCAACTGGAGTGATCTTGTAAGAAATTATTTGTCTGATTTAATGTATGAAGGGAGCAAGCATCACAATTTTCTTGCGACTTTTAAGATGGTTTTCTTAATACTCCACCTGCGTGTTGCTGCAACAGTGTTTTGCCACAAGACAAAGACAATGTCAATGCCCAAATAAACGTCATGTCGATTATAGCTTTATCCCGATTTGCTGGCTCTTGATAGTTGATTCTGAAAGGCTTCTTATAAAAGTTATGCGATTCGTGTGATATTGGTTGTTCGCATGAAATTTAACGTGGAATTCCCTCGTCAGATAATGGACTTTCCTGCAGAATCATGCAGGAAGCAGGCATTTTGGTAACTACCACTGTCTATCTGACATTAGTATCACCCAACTAGTGGAATAATGCAAATCCTGCATTTTGATTGGCTACGCTACTAGGGGACTTTTACTAATAGTCCTCGAGTAGCGAAATTCGTGACGCTTTCTTTCGTTTTATTCCCAAAAAAATCTTTTTTCAACTTGCATTTGCTAACTTTATTATTGCTTTTCTGTCCGACTAGTTGGGTGATACTAAAACAATTAGACCCTTCGCCCTCAAGGGCCACGGGTCAATAGCCCATTCGGCTTCGCCTCATGGGCTATTGACCCGTAGCCCTTGCGGGCTACGGGTCTAATTGTTAAATAGCCTCGCGCAGGTGCGTTTAAACACGATTCACTGCAGCACGTTTTAGATTTCTATTTTTTTTTCTTCTTTTCTCCGTTTTTTACCTAAGTTTTGTTACTGCAGATATGAATATTGTTCTGACTATACCAAATCAAAATTCACAACGTAAAAATTGTGAAAACAAGCATAGTTATCCCGTCGATTTTTGCCCCTCAGTATCAGAAGTCGGAATCCACTCTCCTCAATTTCATCAACACAGTCGCATGATTAATGCGTTTTATGATAAATGCTTATTTGTTTTTTTTCTGCAGGTGCTAGTCATTGGTTCAGTTTACATACCTTGTTGCAGCAAAACAAGTGCATAATAAATCCGCCCCCCTTTGTGTCAAATCAAGGAAAATAATAAACATCGCAAGAATCGAGCCAAACGGCAAGATTTAACATGTCTCAACTGTTAAATTCATCGTCCAATGCGTATAATGCAAGTTGCCGAAACAGTAGTTCAAGAACTGAAAGAGATCCCGAACCAACAAAGTTCCTTCTTCCGTCGTTAGTTGTGCTATTGTCCTTCTTGTGCCTGCTGATTGTTGCAGTAAATAGCCTCGTAATTTTCTTGATGCACAAGAAGAAAACACTGAGAACACTTACCAACATGTTTCTTACTTCGTTGGCGCTTTCAGATCTCATGTCAGGTCTGGTGGGAATTCCTCTTCTCGTCATCTGTTTGGTCAACGAAATTATAAACGTTTGTGTGTCATCCACCATCTTTATTCGATTCACCGCCATCTCTTCAGCCTCTGTTATTCAGCTGTCATGGAACAGCCTTAATGAGACTGCCTTAACTGAAGTTGAAGAAACAACAGAATATATTAACATAAAGTACAGTCAGGCTTGTATTGTGCTATTCTTTGCAGTTCCTCTATTAATGATGTGTTGTATGTACGGACGAATTTTTTACATTTCTTTCAAACACATCAAAACTGATCGTCAAATGAGCTACGCTTTTCAGCTGCCCTCTCGATCGGTACTACAAGAGTGGCGAGGACGCAGCGTTTTGTTGATCACGGTGGTGATTTTCGCTAGCTGTTGGTTGCCTTATTTCCTAGCGATGCTTGATGACTACATGGAATCCTCAAAGAAATCCCCTATGCCAGTTTGGGTGCAGCGTTTGCTAATATTTCTTGCCTTTATTCCTCCGATGTTGAACCCAATCATGTGCACATTAGCCAAGAAAGATTTCCGTCGAGGATTAAAAGAAACGCTGTTGGAAAGAAACTGTAAGACATTATCTGTCCATTTCAATGCACGCCGAGAACAAGTTTCACTTAATTTGTTTCCATACCCAATACAGTCAACTCTCATTATAGCGGACACGCTTGGGACTTCGTTTAGTGTCCGTACGTAACAGCGAGAGGCCCTATGCGCCAACTTGGCGCCAGGGGACAGGAACTAGGAACTAGGAACGTAACAGCGAGAGTCCGTCAGGAGTCATTTCCAGTCAAACCTCTATAGCCGGGGATCTGAATTTTGTCCTTAATAGCGAGTAACCGTAATAGCGGGGTGTCCACAAGGCGAGAGTTGACTGTATTCTACTTAAGCTTTGTAAACAAACCACGTGCTATTCATTCAGCAGTGCAGGCGAGTTAGGACACCCGTCGTGTTAAAATGCGAAATGCAAAACCTCTAAATAATTTGTATGCACAACGCGAAATTCGGCTCCTGTTGAGATTCATCATGTTTTGCTCGTGCCTAATAGAACTTCCTACTGGTTGGTACATAATGTAACCCAAATGTTTAATTTTGTTTTTCATAATCAGTCACAATCTACGTTTATTTTTCCATTATTATCACTTCAAGTGTTTTTACGTTCGCAAACAAGTATTATTTCAAAGTTTCCTTAAATTTTACAGTAATTTTGTGGACACACTATTTTCCCATCTTAGATCTTATCTATGAATTCAAAATTAATCGACCCTTTTATCGATATGCAAATAACAAATTTCGGTAGTTTCAAACGATTTTCTCTGGGTTTAACGACACAGTTCAAAACTGTTCTATATGAACTGCAGAGTAATCTGGGTCTTTCAACAACATGGAGTCGCAATGAGATGATGTTGTGTTGTTTAACTTGCTTGAATATTCGTTCATTATCATGAGATGTACGTGCAGCATTTCTAACCAACAACAACTCAGTGAAACATTGACATCCTGACCGGAAATTGGATGAGCGCACGTACAAAATAAACCCTACTATATGCGAGATTCTAATCGTTGTATTTTGATATCGCTGAAGACTTTCCCAGCCACTGGGCTTAATAGAATACAAGATATGTTGGCATTATTTTGGGTAAGATCTCCAACATTCTTTAGCTGCGCTACTGACAGGCAAGTAAAAGTATCTTATTTATTCGGTAATATCTTCTCATTGACTTGCAAATTAAGAATGAGTTTTCCACGCTGTTTATCATATGAGCCGTACACCAGAATAAATTCCAATTTTCAGGAGAAAATGTAACGGTCGTACCATAATCACCAAACACACTCTTACGAAAGTCATATAACTGGCTAATCACAAAACACCTCGAATTCAAATGATGGATCGTCACGCCTTCTTGAAACGTTTCAGCCACCACCTCTCTGGAACCTCTTTTTCATTCGCCCTCTGTAAACACTACCTCTATTGTTATTCACGGCTAGGGGCATTGATGTGACCTGTTATCTGTTGTTTTAAAGGAGCTACGTCACGGGAATTTCGCGGATTTTTGGTCTAAACTACTCGAAAACTAGTGGCAGGCCTCCCTAACCCATGGAAAACATTAGCTTTGAACATCTAAAGGAAGATTTAACCTTAATTTTCTTAGAGAAATCAAACAACGGCCATAAATGTCGTTTTTTTAAGACGTCCGGAAACAACTTGAAAAGTTTAGCCTCAATTTTTCAAGTTGCAAATCCATTTTCATTTAGCCATCTACAGCCAAAAACGCTTGCTAACAGTTTCAGTGCTCTAATACAGCAAATTTTAATTAAAATGGACCATTATTTTAAGGTTTCCTACGAAATTTCCTGCGCCACTTCTAACCAAGCTTGAGTAGAAATACTTTATGTAGCAGTAAATTCCCAGTTTCGGTAGCATTACAACAAGTTTGATTTTAGAGCCAAGTATGGTTCACAATTTTTTTAGAAGTATCTTTCTGTATTTTGGCGTTATCGCTTATCATACCGCCCGCATCGGCGTTAGTAAATTTATTCAAAGTCGCTCGTGTCCATAAATATTTCTAAAGTAAAGTTCGTTTAAATTACAGAGCGTGCGGTGGATTTAATACGTGGCAGTGGTCGAATTAATTTAAGTATTTGCGAATGCGAGGTTTCTATGGCCGAGTGAAACACCAGCTGAAACAATTGCATGCTAAAACAACGCTCCAATATTAAAGCTAACGCTAAATAAATACTGCTAATGAAAATCCGTAAAATCCGAGGGAAAAAAACGGACCACTTCGGTTGCACCTACAAATGACACAAATAAACATTTAGCCTTTGCGTGACAAGAGGCGGACCCGTCAAACAAATTCGCGCTCTTTGATTGGCCAACTTATTAAAAGTATACTGCGTGGCTACAGTGACACCCACATAAAATAATGTGCGGGTGGGCAAAACCGCGCAAGGAAAATTCAAACCGTGCGCATTTTAGTTTATTCTTTTGTGTGTGTTCAAGGGCCGCCAACTTCATAAAATTAAACAAAAATACAATTTACTTAGGAAGTTAACAATTTGTTTGTTCGCGTTAGGTTGACATTAACATGTAATATCCTCTCAGAGTAATCTTTTCAATATTGTTTTTCATAACAGTCTTTCTGATAAAAGAAAAGCGCCTTTCCGCGTTCAATTTCCTCGCTCTCGTGTAACTGTTCTTCCGTAACATTGGTTAGACAAGCAAACCAAGTTCAATCGATCCGACTTAGGAGACTAAAAACATCGTTACTGCTTAATTAAAACACACTGCATCTAGCCGGCGTAAAACAAAATTTATGTTCAAGGCAGGATGGAATTTAATGTAATCAACATTGAATATATTCTATCACCTGCTATGGGTGAAGCGTTTTATGAAAAATGGTAATTTGACTTCCTCCCGTGCACACTATCGCTTGATCAGTTGCAGCAATCGATGAATGTCCGCTTTCTGCAAAAACAGAAACAAAACTTATATTGCAAGATCCGAGCGAAGACCTTAAAAATGCCTAAGTTATTCAATTCATCGTCCAATGCGTCTAACACAAGTTTTCGAGACAAAAGTCCAAGCAACCAAACAGATCCTGTACAGACAGAGTTCCTTCCTGTGTCGTTGGTCGCAATTTTGTCCTTTATGTGCCTGCTGATTGTTGCAGTGAATGGCCTCGTAATCTTCTTGATCCACAAAAAGAAAACACTGAGAACGCTTACCAACATGTTTCTTACTTCGTTGGCGCTTTCAGATCTCATGTCAGGTCTGATGGGATTTCCTCTCCTCGCCATCTGTTTGGTAAGGGATGTTATTAATGTCTGTGTGTCATCAACCATCTTCATTCGATTCAGCGCCATCTCTTCAGTCTGCCATGTTCTGCTCATCGCTTGTGATCGCTATATTTTTATAGTTCACTACATGAATTACCATTTTCTCGTAACCAAACGGCGAGCGATTGTTTCAGTTATTTCTGTTTGGCTGTTTTCACTAACAGCCTCCATTATTCAGTTGTCTTGGTACAGTTTTCATGAAATCGCCTTGACTGAATACGAAGAAATAAGCCAAATAACAGAAGATCTCAACAAAAACTACAGCCTAGTTTGCATCGTGCTGTTCTTTGCAATTCCTTTGTTATTAATGTGCTATATTTATGGACGCATTTTTTACATTTCATTTAAACGCAACAAAAGCGATCGTCGATTGAGCAACACTTTTCGACATCCCTCTCGATCGGTACTTCACGAGTGGCGAGGACGCAGTGTTTTGTTGATCACGGTGGTGATTTTCGCGGGTTGTTGGTTGCCTTATTTCCTAGCGATGCTTGATGACTACATGGAATCCCCAAAGTCCCCAATGCCAGTCTGGGTGCAGCGTTTGCTGATATTTCTTGCCTTTATTCCTCCGATGTTAAACCCAATCCTGTGTACATTAGCCAAGAAAGATTTCCGTCGTGCCTTTAAACAAGTTATATTGCAATGGAAAATGAACAATTCACTCACCGATTTTAAAACACATCAGGAACATATATTTCTCAAGCCACTTGCTTCAAATGAAAGTTATTAATGCATACCGACTAGCCATTTATCCAGCTTGTTGGCAGAATAGCACAAAGAGACGGTGGAACAAAAGAAAAAGGCTGAATACCAAAAAAGTCTAAACACTTTATGGTCTTTATGGCCTTTATGTACTACCACCAGATAGAGCATCGCAGCTGTTCAACGTAACAAATGAAGTTCATCAATAAATTACGTACATGGGCTGCGGATAACAAGGGTGATCTTCACAGATGCGTTTGCAAGCCTGTAGAACAAATGCCCATCTGTGAAACGGCCAGCCATTTAATTCTTGAAATGGACTGGCTTTACAACAACTGGCGTTGATGTTACGGCTCTGTAACTCATCACGAACGCAAGGGATAGCCGACACATACTGGTCTGAATGAGCATTTGTTGGCAGTTTAAAGTTCTTTGGTCATTCGATGACTAGCAGCTTACTGTTACGATTTTAAGTCTGATTGACTAGCCAGACCAGACTGGTGAGTTTTTTGACATTATTCCCGCAGCCGGAATTCGATCTGCTCTTTTGAATGACGTTTACCAGGTCTGACGTACGTTCCAGTGAGAAAAACAGACAGCTCGGCAATTTCTCATTGGTACAGCAACAGCCGATGCCACAATTTAAATGTAACACCCTGTTGTTGTTGTTGTTGTTGTTGTTGTTGTTGTTGTTGTTGTTGTTGTTGTTGTTGCATACTTACTTACTTACTTACTTTATTCGTCCCAAAAGGGATTAGCTCACAAAGAGTCTATTGTAGTTGTTGTTGTTAAAATGGGAACTGGTTTTAACCAGAGATCATCAAGGTTTCAGAATTACATACATACATACTTTATTCGTCCCAAAAGGGCTTAGCTCACTAAGAATCTCTAGATCTCGTAGCTGTTGTTGTTGTTGTTGTCATGGTTTCAAGCCCGTTGGGACCCGAAAATGAGAAGACGACTTCGGTGCTTGCTTTAGAGGTTTCCAAAGCACATTTCGTGATGTATAGAACAGAAGACTAAACAAGTAGAATGAATAAAGTTTTATTTACCGAGCTCAAATTTATTGCACATATGATGCTTTCGATATTGCCGATCCTAGCAGTATGCAGGACGCGTGTAACATACGAACCTAAAGTAAATGGCGTAGCTCACCAAGAGTCTCTCGTAGCTCAGTAGCTTGAGCGCCTAACCGGTATCTGGGAAGTCGAGGGTTCGAGCCCCAGGCCGGGCCAACACTCAACGTCTTAAAATAACTGAGTTCCCGGTGTTGTGTCGTGGTCTGGTCTTGTTTTACGGGTTGATATCTCACATTGTGTTTAACATCATTGCGCCATTTCCCCTTTACAAGACTTGTGAACAAAGGCTGCAAGAGATTGCGAGGGGATGCATGCCCTCGTGTCCTTGCCCTTGTCATCATGGCGTCGTCGTTTCGCGCCGAATCACCATTGATCTGAATGTGATATCTACTCATTCTGCGACGACAGAAAGGAAAGTGATATAAATAGAGGCATTTGCCGGTAAACGATTCTTTGTTCTTGAAATTAAATTCTGCAAACTGTGTTTAATATCCCGCGAGTATCAGCGCACTCCAAAAGATTTGAACTCTAGATAATAGCCCGGAAGACCACTCCTACAAGGCGAAATTGTTTGCTAAATTTTCGAGCTTCACTCTTCCCAGGATATGGCTTATTTATCATAAATTCACGAATGTTTACCAAACGAATCTTTTCACTTCCTCTTCAAAAGTGCATTGGCCTTAAGCCCGTTTCTTTTTGCGTTATAAAAAGTTAGTCCAAACACTATTTTATTGAATTAATAGCTGATTTTGAAATCCCCCGACACACTTTTCAAGACCAACATCTGCTGAGCGCCATGTAGACATTGTTGTTTGCCAAAGCCGGATCACACAATTCGCTTTCGTAAACGCAGTTTCATTTGCACATAAACGCAGCTTGTCACTCTTGTTTTTATACGATTTGATAAAATGAAATAAAGTTTTTGGTGTCACGAAACGCACCATGGGATCTATACCACAACCATAATAATGTTCTTCATTCTATTGCAGAATAGAACAAGCTCCTCTCTATTATTTTCTGTCTGCACAAGGATAATTAAGAAAGCTCCTTGGGTTTATTGAATATTTGAATATTTTGCTATTCCCATTCCCGATTTGCATTGTGAATCGCAGTTTTATTTTAACTTACTCTTACAAGAAATCCCTGCAAAGCATTTCTTATCCTTCCTTATTTTAGCTTAGTTAAAATTTCCTGCTTGCCTATTCTACAAAAAAAAAACACTGTTTAAAATGTATACATATCTATATTGTTAATTAATTCCGGGCAAAATTTGTTGTGCTGTGTTGCGTTGTGTATGGTGATAAAACAATGAAAACAATGAAGCGAGATTTGACTCTTTTATAATTTTCGAAGGCATTCCCTTTAACCTAAAATGCTATAGAAGGATCTCGACATTTTGCTGGCTTCAATATCCTCCAAACTAATCGTCCGTTGTGATATTTTGATTTTATTTTAATAAATGCTTGTTTGTTTTGAAATAAAACCTTTTCCTGTTTTTTAATTTTGCACTTTTCATATAATTATTGTCATTTCGGGGAATATCGGCTAGAAAGCAAATTTGAAGTCCTCGTAATGAAAACAGCCAATATTTTCACCACGAAATGAAAAAGCAGCGATACAATCGTAAGACAGAACACATTTTACCGGCAGGATGTCAATTATAGTTAATCAAGCCACTCTTGATTTTTTCTTAGTATTTAATATATTCCATCACCTCAATGCGTAAAGCGTTTTATGACAAGTGTCAATTTGGCTTCTTTCCAGCCACTGTGATATGTTGTTGTGACGTTCAATTATCCACTTTTCGCAAAAACAGAGAAACAATATTCAAGATCGGAGGGAATTTGTCGAAGATTTGAAATGGCTCAACTATTTGATACATCGCCCAATGCGCCTAATTCAAGTTGCCAGCCCAATAGTTCAAGCAACCAAACAGATCCTGAACAAACAGAGTTCCTTCCTGTGTCGTTGATCGTTATTTTGTCCTTCATGTGCCTGCTGATTGTTGCAGTTAATAGCCTCGTAATCTTCTTGATCCACAAAAAGAAAACACTGAGAACACCTACCAACATGTTTCTTACTTCATTGGCGCTTTCAGATCTCATGTCAGGTCTGGTGGGAATTCCTCTTCTCGTCATCTGTTTGGTCAAAGACATTATAAGCGTGTGTGCATCTTCTGCCATTTTCATTCGATTTTCCGCCATCTCTTCCGTTTGCCATGTTCTTCTCATCGGTTTTGATCGTTATATTTTCATAGTTCAAGGTATTCATTACCATTCTCTTGTAACAAAGCGGCGAGCGATCGTCTCTATGTTTATAGTCTGGCTTTCTTCTTTTGTAGCTTCAGTTATTCAGTTGTCTTGGTACTTATATTATCACGAAATCGCCGATACTGAATTTGAAGAAATAACATACGATCTCAACAAACAGTACAGCCTAGCTTGCATCGCGGTGTTTTTTGTAGTTCCCCTGTTGTTAATGTGTTATATTTATGGGCGTATTTTTCAAATTTCTTGTAAAAGCAACAAGCGTGATCGTCAACTGAACAAGAATCTTCAGCAGCCCTCTCGATCGGTACTTCATGAGTGGCGAGGTCGCAGTGTTTTGTTGATCACAGTGGTGATTTTCGCCGGTTGTTGGTTGCCTTATTTCCTAGCGATGCTTGATGACTACATGGAATCCTCAGGGAAGCCCCCAAAGCCAGTTTGGGTGCAGCGTTTGCTAACATTTCTTGCCTTTATTCCACCGATGTTGAACCCAATCCTGTGTACATTGGCCAAGAAAGATTTCCGCCGTGCGTTAAAACAAGTTGTCTTCCAGCGAAAAATGAACGATATGTCAGCTGATTTTACGGTGCAGCACGAACAAGTATGTTTGGATATTCCTACAGCTTAAAACTGAAAAAAAAAACATTTTGTCAATAGACCAGATGTTCCTTTGTTCGGGATGCTACAAAGGTCGCCATAAGGGAGAGGATGGTCACCAAAATCAAGAATTTCCAGGATACGATCCTCGGAGTACCACCAATACAACTTATGAGTCTGGGCTTAGCCGAGCATATTCCACGTGAAGTGGATTGGTCTTACATAAGACAACTAAAACAATTTTAGTCTTGTATCTCTTGCTCTGTTTGTTGCTGAAGAGATGATAGAACTGCTTTGTTGATAAGTTTTTGAAGGCAGCAACTTCCATTCTGGGCCTTCCATTAGTCCAGCCGAAAGTTTCATAAAATGAAGTCCAAATTGAGCAATATTTTTTTCTTTGGCAAGGAAACCCCAGAAAGACATTTCTTATCCTAACACAATTTTCACTTTATTCTGCAGTTTGTTTGTTGTTTTTAATTCCTGCTCTTCAAACTTAGCTTCATCCAGAACAGTCAAGTTTGATACCTCTTTTGCGTGTTCAAAGGGTTTGACAAGTTGAAACATTTTGCCACAGGAAAATCCCTAAAAGAACTGATTAACATAATACCTATTATTTTTATGAATGAATCAACAAACGAAGTGTTAATTAAAATTCTCAGTCCAGTTCTTTACTCGAAATAGGATTTTCCTAATTATTTGCAGCGTCGCTTTTAATCAGATCTGTTAATTTAGTGACGCATAAAGACAATTAAAGTGCCTATGAAATGAAATTTCCAGATGGAATTGAAATTTCTCAATGCTACTCAGAACAATGTACTCATCAAGACCAATTTATTATTTTTGTCCAAGAAAGACGCAGCGTCGCTAAAAACACGTCACTGGCGACATCAAACACGCCGTAATTGTTGCGAATTGTTGTTTCGGGAGACAATATCTTGGAATAGCGGAAATATTGTTAAACAGTAAGGTCAAAAAACTTTCTTCGAAAAGGAGACCTGTTAAGTTACCTTTCAATGTTTCAAAGCAGACTTGCTTGCAGACTCCTTGACTAGAGAAGTGTGGGCTTATATTGCTTATCGCTCTTCCTTCTACCCTTTTTGTTAGGTCGGATAAATTTGACCCTTTGGGTTTCACGCTATGCTGCAGTAGAACTCCACACCACGATTTCTTCACTAAGAATATAAAAAAAATCGTAGATAGGTGTTCTCTTGATGTTGATGATCCTAGACTTTTTTCCAATCTTTCAATACCTGGGTCTCAAAGAGTAGAAAAGTAAGACCAGCTACCATTACGCTCGCTTATGTATATTTAGCATTTTTCATATAATCCAGTGTCATTTTGTTTCATATGCCTATTTAGTCAATTTTGAATTAACAAAATTCTATATATTCTATCTTTTAATTGTTCGCATTACAGTAGTGTACCGTACAGCCTATATTATTTTAGGAGGAAAGTCAACAACTCTTTGCGTTCGAAGTTGTATCGGAAGGTTATTGGTTCAACTCCTGTTGGGGGTAATTGGAATTTGAGTCCCCCACTAAGCCTCACTACTTTACCCATCCCCAAGTTGAAACGGACCCAGCCCACAAAAAAGAAAACAAGAAAAAAACTACAGAAAAAAAATAGTGGCACTGACACGCTTACGTGGAATTATTTCGGCGGCGTGAGTGAAGATTGTGAGATAATTTGCGGAGTGAGTAAGTGAGTGAGTGCAGGTTGTGTCTCAACTTGCCGCCATTCAGTGAATCCACAGAATTGCAAGATCCGCAGCCAAAGATTCTTATGAATTCTGCAGATGCGATCGAGGCCATAAGGGCAATTAACATGAAGACAAAAGAATATTGTATTTTCCGCTATTTTGGAATAAGGTGTATGGAGCCTACATATGGTTGGTTGAGAGTTGCTTCACGGCACCAGCCATGAAACTAAATCAAAACGTGCAAGGGTTTTTCTGCGCATTTTTAACTGATGAAGTTCACTTAAGCGATCGAAACATTTTGCGTTTAATCCCTTTTAATCAGCGTGAACCCTATCTTATCATTCATTACAGGGAAAAGCCTGAGACAATAGAGTAGCATATGATTGGTTTGTCTCCGGTTAAGGTGGCACCAAGTGAGAAGCGGACAAAGATCATGATGCAAACCTAGTACATCTGTTCCAATTTTGCAGAAAAAGAACCAGTAAACTGTAAACACTATTCGTTTAGCAATTATTAATAATAATAATAATAATAATAATAATAATAATAATAATAATGATACAATGATTTATATAACGCCATTTCTTGGAGCTCAATGGCGCTTTACTGTGTCTAGATTGTATGTAAAATAGAACGAAATGAAACAAAAAATATAGTCTGCATTTAGCTTACAAACTTAAATTAACATTAAGCTTAAAAACTTAAACAAAGCATCGTCAAAGTTTTAAAAATTAAATTACAGCGTAAAAATTCTCTGCCTCAGTTATTCACTACTAATAAAAGGCCTCCATAAAAAGTACTGTTTAAATATCTAAGTGCATCTTATCATGTAAAACGTTCATTAAGCATGCGTTGAACAGAGAAGGAGTCAAACACGACCCTTGGAAGACGAAGGCCATAGCGATGTACAGCGTACAGCGCCTTATTGGCATGGCTAAGTACTTATCAAAGTTTGTCAATAACGAAGCTGTCGGTCCGCCAGCTAGCTAACACACGGCCGCTGAGCGACAGTAAACACGTTAACAGAAGGATGCCTTCCAACTACTTCAAAACAGCTGTTACACACGCTCCGGACCTTGCCGAGTATTTCAGTCCACAATGACTTACTGCTTTATTATATCTACATCCGGAAGCCGAGTGCCGTATTTCCGAGCACTGAGAAAAAAGAAAGTATATAACTTGAAGATTTTCAAGGACTTTTTCTAAATTTTTTGGGGAAAGTAGTCCATATAAATATTAAAAAAGAACGTTAGCTCAAATAAATAAATTTTAGGTTCTCGAGGCAAGAACAATATAATATTACACGTTGGGAAGCCTTACTCGTCAGACATAGTTCTTGCCGCTCAAAAGGATTAAAATCGGCACAATCATGATCATTCATCCATCACCCATCGTGTAAATATCCTTTGTATATTATATGGCAAGGCAGTCTTGAGGTAAATCCAAGCGTTATGATTGGCTCTTTCCTGATTGGGATTTTGCCATACGGACCGTTTCCATGTTGTTGTTGTTGCTTTCGAACGCCGAAAAATTCAAAATTTGTAGCTAAGCGAATGCCATGCATAGCTTGCTCGAGCCGTGCTGGGGAATATTGACCCTAAACCTTTTTTGTATGGACCTCGCTGCGCTCGGTCCGTACTGCCACGACCTCTGGCCAATATTTCCCAGTACGGCCCTCGTGCTCGGTTAGTCAGAGGTTGGTATATATCTTATAAAAGTTTTTAACTTTATGAAACTAATGTTTAGCCCTACAATCATGAATCTGAAGTTGGAGACTGTAATTGAGTTGAAATGAGAAAATTAAATGGAATCGTCGTACAGAATATTTAAAAAGCAAGAATAAAAAGCGACAAAGGAAATAAAAGCAAAAAAGTAAACGACTAAACGTGAGGGATTTTTAAGTGTACGTGACGTCTTACAGCTGTATTCGTGAAAGGAAATTTTTTGTCAACTTCATACTTATGATGAATTGTCCATTAGTTCATAACTGTTCTGAAAGGTTTTCAGTTTTAACGTCTAATTGTTAAGATGTAGTAATTTCGACAAACGAAGATTTCGTGCCGTATGTCACATGAACATCACATTGTCGGAAGACGACGTAAAAGTTTTCCACAAAATTTGCCGTTTCGTGTTCCGTGAGTAAACAGTGAAGCACGCATCTAGTTTAATCGTAAATAATCAAAAGCCATCAGTTTGGATACATTGAAGACTCTTCTCGACGATTTCGCTTAATGTTCCATATCCTCTACAGTAATGGTTTCCGTGATATCTTTACCGGTTAAGAGGGTTGAAAACTACTTAAAAATAACATAAAACACTTGTCTGTGTTTTAATTTTTCACGTTTCTTACAAATGTTGTCATTTTCCACGCCATAATGGCAAGGAAGGCAAATAAAAAGCAATATGAAAACTCAAACAATCCTGTCACTTAATGAAAAAATACAGTGTTTCTGCCGTAAGGCGGACACCTTTTCCCGGCAGGATGTCATTTTAAGTTAATAAAAACGCTCTAGCGTTTTCTCAATATAATCCATTACCTTAAATTCATACCGTAAAATGGTTTTATGACAAATGTTAATTTGGGCTTATTGTGCAGGCAGTCCGGAACGTCAGCTCAGTTTACATCAATGATATGTTCGAGTGGTTACGTTTGCAAGTTTCAATTGTCGGGCAATAATACCTCAAGGAAATTTAAGAACGATCTAGCATGCCTCGACTATTTAATTCATCGTCCAATGCGTCTAACACAAGTTGCCAGCACAGCCGTTCAATCAACCAAACAGATCCTGAACAAACAGCGTTCCTTCCTGTGTCGTTGATCGTAATTTTGTCCTTTATGTGCCTGCTGATTGTTGCAGTAAATAGCCTCGTAATCTTCTTGATCTACAAAAAGAAAATACTGAGAACACTTACCAACATGTTTCTTACTTCATTGGCGCTTTCAGATCTCATGTCAGGTCTGATGGGAATTCCTCTTGTTGTCATTTGTTTGGCTAGAAACATCATTAAAGTCTGTGTGTCATCGACCATCTTTATTCGATTCACCGCCATCTCATCAGTTTGCCATGTTCTGCTCATCGCGGGTGATAGCTACATTTTCATAGTTCACTGCATGGAATACGATTCTCTTGTAACAAAACGGCGAGCGATCATCGCTACCATTGCAGTTTGGTTATTTTCATTTGTAGCATCTGTTATTCAGCTGTCGTGGTACAGTTTTTATGGAATCGCCTTGACTGAATTTGAAGAAACAACAATCGATATTAACAAAAAGTATAGCCTAGCTTGCATCGTGCTGTTCTTTGCAGTTCCTTTGTTATTAATGTGTTATATGTATGGACGAATTTTCCAAGTTTCTTATAAACCCAACAAACGTGATTGTCAGTTGAGGAAGGATCTTCAACAGCCCTCTCGTTCCTTACTTTATGAGTGGCGAGGACGCAGTGTCTTGTTGGTCATGGTGGTGATTTTCGCTGGTTGTTGGTTGCCGTTTTTCGTGGCGATGCTTCGTGACTACATGGAGCCTTCAGAGATGTCTTCTATGTCAGTTTGGGTGCAGCATTTGTTAATATTTCTGCGCTTTTTTCCCCCGCTGTTGAACCCGATACTGTGCACATTAGCCAAGAGAGATTTTCGTCATGCTTTAAAAGGAGTTGTCCTCAAAAGTGATTGTAAGGAAACTTCTGTCTAATTTGAAGCACGGCATTAAAAGATAACTCTTAATTATGTTTCAGGGACGTTAAAAACAAACGCCCTAAACCCCTCCCTCAGGAAATAATAAGTATAAGAAGCTGTTACTGAAAGGCACTGAAAAAAGAAACAATGGATCAAGTGGGGGAGGATAATTGCTAGTGGATGTTAACATTTTTAGCGACAATTCGTTGTATTCTTGGGCAAGACACTTTACTCTCATAGTGCCTCCCTCCACGGGTGTATAAATGGGTACCGGCGAAATTACTGCTGGGCTGGACTAGCATCCCATCCAGGGTGGAGTAGAAATACTCCTAGTCGCTTCATGCTACTGAAAGCGAGATAAGCTCCGGCCTGATGGGCCACTAGGCTCGTATAAAGACTTTACCTTTTTATCTGCTTTTTTGTCAAATGAAATTGACTAGCCTTAAGTCAGTTTTAAAAGAATCGAATTTAAGAAAATCAGAGATTTAAGTTAATTTAAAGCTTTCTTCATCAAAAATTTATTCTACATTGGAAACGTGTTATTCAGCACTCTAAGAATCTACAATTCTATGACACCTTTGACGACGAGTATTCGCACTCAAGTGGAGTACACAAGCAGCGTGTTTTACTACGACCCATGGAAGGAAGGGGGAAGGACCAAGCGAGTAAATTCGCTTGCTAACGTAAGTCCTATTTTGCTTTTCCTATTTTGTTTGTAATTCCGCTGACCAATGCATGTATGTATGTATGCATAACTTAACTTGACGACGAAATTTTCAAAATGTTTTCAAATGTGAAACGTAGTGAAGCAATCAGTGATGAGATAATTACAGCTTTGTCAAGAGCATGCAAAAGCATTTGTTGCCCGTGTTACGAAATGAACGCGGGTTCCTGGAAAGCATTAAAACATAATGATGTAACATGATGTATGCAATGTGTGAATATTGAGCAAAATAATAAAGGTGAAACGCTATGGTCTGTCACGCGCGAATTTTCAAAGTATTTACACTTTATTCGCAATTTTCCAATTTCTTCGCAAGCCTCGTGGTATTTAATTCACGAAATGTCTGCTATGTCAAAAAGAGGTTAGCGGAGACGATTTTTGATTCACAAACATTGCGCCAGCGGGGTTTGTCAACATGGTCGAGCTGAACTTGCGGTCGGCCGGCCGCGGCGGCCGGATAATACGACGCAGATTGGGACAAAATAGAGGTAAATGTTATATGACTTATCCTTTCCTTTAAATGTATCCGTATATTTCTGGCTATTTTTCGTTCATGATACGCTTTTAACTTATGCAAATTTGAGTTGAAATATGATCTTGGCGCGGTTTGCAGTTCGCAGAATTGCATATTTGAAAGTCTTTACAACAGCGTCGGATTTAATTTTTGCGTTCGCTCGCTTGTTGGCCGCTGTCTAATTTTTTCGACTATTCGCTATTTTCACGATCCCATAATACACTTTGTTTACCCCCCCCCCCCCCCCAAAAAAAAAAAATTGCATAAGCATTGTTTTCAATTTCTCTAGGGACGATTGTACGTCATTGTAAATCCCAAGAGAAATAGAAAACAATGCTTCTGCAAACAATTTGGGAGGTAAACAAGGTGTATTATGGGAACGGTGAAAACAGCGAATTTTGCTTGTATCAAAGAAAATAGAAGATCTGTGGGCTCTTTGGCACTCTCTGACCAACATTTTTGCAAACTCTCAAGGGACTGTTTTAATTTGTCAAGGGAATACTTTTCGCTGTGGACGAGGAATGCGTCAGCACTTCTCGATCCTGGGAATATTTTCACGCGTCGCTCGTAATTTTGCCTGTCTAGCCTTTTGCAAACTACAGGTAGGTATTTTTCAAAGATCTCTGCCATTCATCGATTGAATCGCTTGGTTTTAACATGCTTGAAAGCTGCTGCGAATCTTCATTGTCAGAGGATATTGGGCAATGAGATTTTCTATTGTTACAAGTCGTCCAATACATGTCGTCTGTCTGTCGTCTTCATTGAAAGAAGTATTTTTAGCTCGTCACGCAATCTTTCTCGGTAACCAAATGTACAAGAATATCATGGCGCGTCGCGGCACGTATTTACAAACTGCCAGGACCTTTTTTTTTTTTATTCTGAGCACGGAGAATTCCTTTTCAAAGTTTAAAACGAAATGAAGAAACACAGATTAATTTTTAAGTGGGTTTAAAATAGAAAATCATAGAGTACAGTATGCTAAAACCGTTCCGGTGAGAAATGTATCTTCCATTCCGCGGCCAAGAAGGTCAAGAAGACTTAGTGACATGCATGGCTACAATTCACGGACTTGGTCACGACTTAGTGCAGCTTCTCAAGAGTTCAGAAAGGAAAATGGTAATGTACAATATTGCTTCGAACTTGAATGGAATTTTTAGAAGGATCGGTAAAGCCACTGAGTGAAAAATTGACTGCAAAAAGCTAAAAGTTAAGTTTAATACGCTTCAGCGCAAATAATGCAGGATCTCGCGGCTTCAAAAATGTGTAGAATTTTGAAGCTTTTGAATACATTAGTAGCTACATCTTGAAATGAGAATTAATCTAAAACAAAACTTCCTTCAAGTTTCTTTCATTTGTCCAATTTACGTTTGGAATTTTAGGCTTTTGAAGCGAATTGATTTGAAAAGCACATGGTGACATCTGATACGCGTCTTGCGGCCGAATTACTGTGGCGTTGTTTATATGTAAAGATTTACTACAATTCTTCAGAAAATGATGGAAAGCATAAAAAGCAATGTGAGTGTTAATTATGTGGAAGGAATTCAGTAGTTTTGCAGCGGTTTTGCGCCATCCCAGGGCACCATGATTCGCAAAAAAATTTAATATCCCCAATTTCTGCAGTAAGGTAATAGCAGTTGTGGTTAAATTAATGTCAGTGACAGTTGTACAGAATGAAAACCTACCCTACCTTTCACCAGAGTGTTTTGAGCTAGTGTTATATTTTGCGAGTTGTTAAAATGATGCGCGGAGGTGAAGAAATTTTTTCACCGTCTTCAAGTTTGGTTTGGGATCAATTTATCAAGGTTGATTAACATTTTAAATCATAAATTGGTCTTTCAGCGTGTCTATAGTTGTAATGAAAGTTTACTTCAGAAACGAATTATTTGTCTGAATTTAGTACGCATGTGGTTTATTTTTTCCACTCGCACGTTTGTGTTGAATGCAGTAAAAGAGTCAGGCATTTTTGGGGCTGGGTGCGCGCTAATAAAAGCCTTCGGGACTGGGAGTCAATGGGTTAATGCATCGCAAATCGCTTTCAATATTTGCATTTGCCCAACGCATACTCAATTTTTTTTTAATCATTAACATACTAATTGCTTACATTACATACTTACATTACTTACAGTCCTACATAACATTACACTGATTACACTATTTACAAAATACTTACGTTACTTACGTTTACATTGCTTTCAGTACTTATTTCAGTGGTTATAATTATTTACTAGTAAGAGAGAAAGCCTAACAGCCGCGCAACTGCTGATGGCATGTTTGATAATTAGTACTTTATACAAAGTTCTTTATGTATTAACAAGCCTATATGATTACTATTCAATACGTTGTAAAACACCTAACACAAACAATAACAAGTTACTTTTCACATCTACAACAACTTAAAAAGGAAAATTCTTCGTCCACTTCTTATAAAATGTAGGTAAGTTATTATTCATACTCAAAATACTCAAAATAGTCGAATCTCGAAGAGATATTTGATTTCTTTATCTAATCAGCTACCAGCCAAGAATAGTTGTAATTTGTCACCCGAGACTCTTCCAGTTCTTTCCACCGTTTAAATTTTTTCCCGCGTTTAATACCGCTTGTTTCACTTTTTGCTTCAAACGGCTCTCCCGGGTAATGTTCGATTCTAAGTGTAATTCATCTGCCTGTCCTATTATCTAACATTTTTCTGATGTTTTTTTTTGTTGTTGTTGTTGTTGTTTGTTTTTCTCTGACAAACAAGCAGTTTTGAAACACTGATGAAAACCACCAATACACTAGCGGATGTGGTACCCCCATGTGGATTTGGACCCCTCTACATATTGTTAAATTGCTAATTCATACCTAAAACAGAGTCTATTAATAGAACTACTTTTAAAACGTTCAGGGTTTATATTGGACACCTTGCTGCTATTGTATCGTACATTTAGAAATGTCAGGAATTTAATGTAGTCTTACACAAAAGAATTCAAAGAATGCAGCCTGACCGACCTCATATAGCTCGTGTCAGGTGATCAGACACGTGATGCGAGCCAAAACAATCAGAGGAAAGATTTAAGACGGAATCCACCAGGAAGTCGAGTAATATTTATTTAAGTTGGACAAAAATCGAGTGCCAGAATAATTTAAATCCTATTGCGTTATTTTCTACCCTAAATAAAAGGTAAAGATGTAAGTAATTATCACTGATAACACCAACAACAATTTCTTATCAGAGTCTTAGAAAATGAATTTCAAAGTTCACAAGCTATAGGGAAATTCTCACGTGCAGCCATTTTGTAAAATCGTCTTTAAGCGATTCAGTGGAATTTAGTGAAATTTCAAAATTTGTTTTCGGTGTTTGGTGTTGTTAGAAAAGATTTCTTTTGATAAGATATTTGAAGCAGTAACACAAAAGTTTGCAATAAGGTGTAAATAATTTTGGTACAACAATTTCTTATCAGAGCCTGAGAAAATGAAATTTAATGTTCACAAGCTATAGGCAAAAGCTCGCGTCTTTTAAGCGATTTAGTCGAATTCAACGGAACTTCGAGATTGGTTTTCGATGTTTGGTGTTGTTAGAAAAGATTTCTTTTGATAAGATATTTGAAGCAGTAACACAAAAGCTTGCAATAAGATGTAAATAATTTTGGTACATAATTTTGTCCAACAATGAACTACTCGAAGTCCCGGCGGATTCCGTCTTAACATCAAAGAAACGTATTTATATTCCGTTGAGCTAAACTGTAAGTGGCAGTGACAGGGAATGTAAATAATTTCTCTTTGGTATGAAGTAATTTAAAAATATAAGACAACCAGAGGTGGTAAAGATGGGATAATCACGCATTTTACTAAACTTAACGTTTCGTACGCTAAGCAACCTACATCAGGGTCCCAAAGGGGGGTTGGGCGGAGCTCCAGAGCCCTAAAATTTTTGCCGTGGAGCCCGGAGCACTATAGTTTCACTGCTTGGAGCCCTGATATTATTTTACTGCAGAGCCTGGAGCCCTCAAAACCTTTGCTACGGAGCCTGGAGCACAAAATACTGGATTCGGACATTCTTTCACTAAGATAGCGTCACATGGTGCTTTGTCTTTAAGTTTTCAAATTCTAAATTACTGATATGTAGACGAGAAAACTCTACCCTTTTGAAATTGCGGTTTTTTGGCGACGTCGCGTAGACCGTGGTTGACAACAACACCTGATACATTTTCGTAACAAATTTTTCACAACTATTTATATTGTAACAATAGACGTTCCTGCTAATTGTTTGTGCGCATCTTTACTGCGCACGTAATTCACGTCGCAACGTCACGCTACGTCATGCAACGAGCGCGCGCCGAGGAAACCTTCCGAACAGATATAGGGCTGGTAGCTATTGCGTTAACATCGCTTGCAGTTTTCCCTCTCAATTTTTTATAGACAACTTTCTTGTACAATTCTCGACAAATTTTAACAAAATAAAATGAAATAGAAAATCAATATGGCAAGTTTAAGAAAATTTCCAATATTTCTGTCCACGTGGTATCGAATCCCGCTAACTTGCGCCCGTTAAACGAGTACAAATGTGATCGCTAAAGGAACGTTACCAGTTGAATCAATTTGATTAATAGACCAACATAAACAATATTTGGCAGAGAAAACTGCATTAAGGTGGTCCCCCAATATTTTTACATTTCAAGTCAAGTCATTTCAACCCAAGTTTAGCGGTGGAAAAACGGGCTTCGGGTGTACCCCCGCCGTAAGGTGGCTCGACCCAGTATTTTTGTAGGAGCACCTTCCAGCTTTGATCCTCCCAGTCAAAAACAACTCGATTCCAATAACGTAGCCATTATAACACGTGGATTACATATAGACTGAATCACAAGATAATATAAATATTTTGGAGATCGGAATGAATATCACGTGATAATGACGTCGCAATTACTTTAGTTCTGAATCGAATTTTAGCCTGTATTCGCTTTTTCTCTCAAAGTGCTTTACACTGCTTATACCTTGAGTGTTTGCCTTCTGCTGAGTCGAGTTTCATGAAAATCGATAAGAGGAATTTGAAAATATTTTGGAATTTCTATACAAAGAGGATAATTTATGCATCAATAAGACTTCATACAAATAAATAGGCCATTTGTCACGTGTCAAATTTTCCCTTAGCAACGCCATACTGGAGGGCAAGCCATGCAGCCTTTCCTTGGCAAACAATAAAGCGCGAGTGACCGGAACTGTCAAAAGGGTGAGATAAAAGCTTTTTAAATGTTTTCGCTTGGAATTTTTTCATACAGATGAAGTAGTTACAGACTGAATCGGATGCTAAAAGTCGGGTTTCAGGGTCGTAAAGTTTTAGGACAGCGACAACAGGGAATGACGGCGACTTATCCAAAATAGCTCACAATATCGCCGTGATTAGTTCGATTTTATCGCTATATTCGGCTTGCACAATGGTCTAGTGTTACGACGCACCGATTACCTACCGACGGCTCGAAACGTGAGCTTGGGCTACCTGTGTTTACGCCGGTTACCTGAGCTTGGGTGAGTGAGTTCAGACTTTTGCTGCCGCGCATTTGCTTACAAGGTATTTGGTATTTGTTGCTCTCTAAGGTATTTGGCAACGTGTACGATAAAACAGAATAGTTAATCATGCAAAACTACATCATTGTAACCTTATTAGATTGCGAGCACCACTTCCTAAATCATAAACTGCCACAACTCATACAAAAAAACCTTTTCACATAACCAACTTTCAATAAATTTTCTGAGTTTGTTTTGCTGCCGTGATTTTCTTCGTTGTGGCGTGATAGCCGCGGGTTGACTTTGTTCTGCCGCATTGTTTTTGCCTCGAGTTGATTGTTTTGCCTTGACTGTTTTGAAGTAAGTCAACACAAGTTTTTTCGCCACAGTCCTTTTTACACTGAATTACTCCTTTACTCCTAGAGGTATATTAGTGTACAGTAAAACTTGTAAAAAACTTTATACTAAAATTTGATGTGTGCGTCTACAAGGAACCCAATAAAATGCAGCGACATCAATTTCAATTTTAAAACCAGTTACATACGGGCCAGAAAAGTCGGACGCGTTAACCACGAAATATACTGACGTCTCTTTCGTCACCTCACAAAAACAATGAGAGTTTCATAGTGCCGTGGGTTTATATTGTTGTGCCTTGAGATATTTAATTTTCCTGTGAGCCCATTTTTTTGTTCCATAAGATATTCAGATTAACCGGGAAAGATTAAAATTTAGCTTGTGCCTTCATGGACCACCCTAAACAGTATGACGACTTATTTGGAAACACTTTAAACTCAAGCAAAATTAATAAATGGGAGCTCCGCTTTAAAGCGTGCCTAAATCTATATATTACATTACACCAACGCATTGAGCTAACTTAACACATAGTTCCGCAACGCACATATGTGTCTAGGGCGTTATGCATTATTGTATTGCGGAGTCGGGGTAGCGATTTGAGTGTAATTTTAAGAGGGTTAAAGAAGAGATAGAATAAAGAAAATTATTTTTGGAAAACCACCACAATAGTTTCATATGTTTTGCCTATAATGCTGCTCATACGTGTACTTCATGATGCAAAATAGTCGTAGTCTCAAAGGGACCTTTGATTATTTTCAACAATAAGCCCTGTACTTCAGCAACAACAACATTTGACTGGGAACACCCTTTATTGTGCTGTGTTTTTATTTTGCATTTATATTACGTTAATTAACGTCAATTATAAAATAATTAAAAGCTGCTTTGTTGCAAGCTATTTTTTCATAATGGCTTGCGAGCCTTACATTTAATAGTCCAGATTTTCAACCACAAAACAGTAAATTCTACTCGGGACCCTTAATATAATTGTTTATCACTACGTAATTGATCAGCTGGAGCCGTTAATTTCTCTGAGTATAGTATAAGTATAACAAAAGTATAACAAAATTCGAGAAAAAATTAGATAAAGCGAAGCCTATTAAGGATTTATCATCACTAAAACAAAAAGCCATTTTTGAAACTGAAAGTTTTAGGAATATCAAGGAGTATTTAGTCACAAGGAACCAAATGAAGAGCGCGCACGCATGCACAGCACGCGAACTTTGTTATTGGACACCTTGTTATTGGACACTTTGTTACTGGACACTGTTATTGGAAACTTAAGCCGCGCGCGCTCCAATTTGGTAAAAAATAGGGCGTGTTAAGAACCAATCAGATTCGAGAATTTTGTTATAGTTGTGATTAAAGAAATAAAAAAACTTCATCGTGCATTGTTGAGTAATACAAGCACTTGGGAATTTTTAAGAACACTCGAGAAGTGCGCCTCGTGCTTCTCTATGCACTTCTCTCGTGTTCTTAAAAACCCCCTCGTGCTTATTAGAACTCAAAAATGCACTCGGATGCGTTTTTATTCCTTTAATAAAGCAATGTATGGGCATCCAATGGACACTTTGCACAGAATTGCCAATATCTCGACTCCTCCATGGTACACCCAGGTTCAAAAATAGAAGCTTAATAAGAGTCAAGCAGAGATACTTTATGCCAAGTTTTAGATCAAACGGTTTAATATTCCAGCTGTAGAATTATTTAATCGTTTTACTTATAAATTCATACAGAGAATGTATTTAATACAGATAATTTATGGGCACGTTGTACATAAGTGCTTTTATTATATAAACTGCAGTGCTTTAGCGAGTGGTAGCAAATCGAGAAAAATGGTATCCCACATGTGTGATATCATTTTGTGATATCATTTTTGACCAATCAGCTTGCAGAGTTTGCCATGTTCCAATGCTGAATGAGCCAAAGTAAATCGATATTAAGTCGAAAAATCTTCGGATCTTCCTCGGCAATCTTCGGCAATCTTCGGAAAACTTCGGAAATTCTCGGAAAATGTTCGGAAGCATTCGTACAATCTTCGGACAACATTTTGAAAATTTTCGGAAATCTTCGGAAAATCGTCAAAAACATCGTAATTAGTAGGTTTATATAATAAAAAGAATAATACATGGTTTCTTGGAGATATGAAATTTATCTTCTCGTGTTCAAATCCGATATCTCACTCGTTCGCTGCGCTCACTCTTGAGCTATCGATTTGAACACTCGAAGATAAATTTCGTATCTCCGCGAAACCATGTATTATCCTCTATATATCTGGGCTCTTAATGATTCAAACCCGACAACTTTTTTGTTTAATTCCAGTCATACGTAGATACTTACCACTAAATTTCACTTCAAAAGGTCTAATATTCGGGCTATACGAGTTATTTATTATATATCTTGTTTGTGTAATTATTCAGCCATTCTTACCTTAATTTATTTGTTTATTTGTTTGGTTGTTTGTTTATTTGTCATCTTATTTGCTAAACTAGTGACGTCATCACAGGTTCAAACTTACTTAAAATACCACAGTCACTGCATATAAAACACCCCTTCCAATGTTTGGCCAGCCGAAATATAGTACACCAAATTTAAAATCTTTCTACGTTGTATCGAACTCTGCTTTTTTATATTCTTCATTTTTTGTTTTAAATCGATTAGATCACTATTGATCCAACGTATACCAGTAGGATCATCGTCCACGGTTGCTTGCTCAATAACATTTCAATTTTACCAAAAAATTAGAAAGAAAACATGAGCCATAGTCGTGGACTTCTGAAAGAAAATCAATGGTAATCAATGATAGTGCAAAGGATTGCATGCCGCTTGACGCCCGCGAGTTCATCGCAATCTCTAAACCAATTTTCCAAGTTCACATTTTACAACTCTCCGTTTTGCATTTTAGTTTTCTAAGAGCTGCCTTTCATTGCGTTGGTATTCTTACGGTCTATACTCTGATCCACCATAGCTCTCGGCCAATGCCGGAGCCCGCGAAAAAATCTGCTTGTTATTGTAAATCTCTGAGTGGTAAATAATTTGCTGCCGGGCATACATTTCAAAGACATTTATGTTACTTATTTTTTGATTAAATTATCTTTCCGATCAATATTGAATTGAACTATACTTTAGAGTCAATTAACTTTTCCATTATTCCAGAGATCTTTTATATGTTGGCAGATAAATTGGTTCTTCCCCCTTGGGGTAAATCGAAATTATATATGGTATAACAGAATGGATCTTCAACAAACCTCCATTGACAGGATATTCAACGAAACAGAGCTGCTACGGCCATTGTTTGTTTTTTCAGTCACAGTATCCGACGTAGTCTGTGTTCTATCACGTGTTCCAGACACCGAGGCTAGGGAATGAAAACGAACGCCGCTAGTGGGCCGGTGTTGTTGCCGTGTTAAACTGCGCCATGCGCGACGATAGTCCTGCTTACAAAATGCGCATAGAACAGGGTTTGCCAGGGGAGGGATAAACCGAAGATAAAGAAATAAACACCAACTCCAACCTGGAACGATAAAAAACCTCTCGGGAATGTGTTGTTGAAACATCAGAAGAAAAAATGGCAACCAGCAACTGACAAATATAAGCTTCATCGTCAGTAGAATGAATGTCCCCCGCAGATCGTGAGCAATAGACGGTACTGGTTGGTCGAGATTTTTCTGGCGTCGACGGAAAGCAAAAATGTGTCCAAGAGAGATTGCCAATACGTGGCCATACATGTACATCATCGAAAACAGCGGCACTAAAAAGAACCCTACGAATAGAAAAAGGAAATAAACTTTGTCAATTCGAACTGTCTCTTCTTTTAGTTGAGTCATTTCGCTGTCCCATTTGTACCAAGTGAACTGAATGGATGCCGACACAAATGCCAGTAACCAGATGATCACAATGATGCCGGTGGCCCGCGGTTTTGTCACAAGTGATGGGTACTTCATGGAATATAAAATGATGGTATAGCGGTCACAGGCGATGACGAAAAGGTGAAAAACCGAAGAAATGGCGGTGAATCGCACAAGAAGCACCGACAAGACGCAGGCCAGAAGAGACGATGTGATAGAGCAAGCGAAATAGAGCGGAATTCCGATTAAACCAAACAGTAGATCAGAAATCGCCAGAGAAAAAAGAAACATGTTGCTCACTGTCCTCAGTGTTTCTTTCCAAATCGTTAAAACGATAACAGTGCAGTTGGCAGCCAAGATCAATAAAAGGAACAAAATCAGCGGAGCTTGAACCGGCCAGTAAAACCCTCGGCGATTACACACAGAGCCTGACCGCTGCTGTATGTTGGAATTGTCGCCTTGACTCGTGTCATTGGCCGGCAAGAGTTCTCCAACACTTGTGTTGCCAAACGACATGTCTCTTCGTCAGTACGAGTATTGCCTTCGGGCCTTTCGGTGGATTCTACCTTTTGAAACAACACTTTAAGGCCCTGCGGCTTTTGAGAATAATTGACTGTGTTTACCGGCTGGCCGAGCGTGCAACTGTTAAGCTTTGAAATATTTGAAAGACCGGCAAGGACTAAATTCAATCTCCGAACTTAATTAACTGAAACACACACGACAGAGTAGCAGTGCTTGTGGGCGACACGTTTGCAAAACCAGTCTTTTAAATCGGTTATTTTATACTTTACCCTGAAGCAACAAGGAAATTGTTGCCACAAATCCAACGGTGATCTATTTGTGTTTACCCGCTAAGCCGGCAAATCAGGTGCTGAAAGCTACTTTATTTTCTCACACACGTTTCAGTCGAATACGAAAGTTGTTTATTCTGCTTTTTGTTGGTGTGCTACATTCTTGATCATGGAAAGTTTTTAGCAGTGTTTAAAGGCCGGCTTTCAAGATTAAAAGAATTTCACTTTTCACTGTCAAAACAGCGATTATGTCAAACGTTTTGAAAAAAAATAATACAAAGTTTGAATGACTCATGCAAATAATCAAGTATTTTGAATAATACCATTTTACCCATTCAGCTAAAACGGATTTTTAATACTGAATGTTTTATCGTTATAAAAGTGTATCAAGCTGTGAAGAGGAACCAAATTTTATAAAAGCTCTGTTAGTGAGCGATACGTGCGTCTAAAGGAAATCAATTTTCTCTTTGGACTTTCTGTTTACCATGCGAGGAAATTAAATCCACCCCTTCCTTTCTTGGCAACGGAACACTCTTGAACCATGACCAATCAATTTTACTTTGCAATTTTACCGGATATGTTTAATATTTCAACGGACGGTATCGCAGTGTAGAAAACCGACAGTGTTCTACTTACTGATAATATTACCACACCTAGATATGAGATAATAAAGTGATGTTCCACGAAGCAACCAAAAAAAATAGGTATTTTCGAGACGTTACAGATTACGGCGATTTTGCTTTTTTCCGAATTGCTTTACACTTCCCGTCATTAATTTTTTTGGTAAATAAACATACAGATAAGCTTATCGAAAACGACAGAGCTTTTAAAGTTTATCAGTTCTATATTTCAAAATGTCCCTTTCAATTAGCATATACGTTTTTTATCACAAGTTTGTCTGATATTCAGTCGTTATGTCTCGACAAATTTTTTAAAGCTTTTAAGTCAATTGTTGGGTGTTTATATTTCCATCTTTTTCATCTCTCAGCTTGAATTATCGAATTTAGAAACGTTTCTTAGAATCATATACGTTAGTTCGATAAAGTCCACAGGATTATAATTTATGAGCCTTTCGGCTCTTTTTAAGATAATTTTAAATGAAAAATAATGGTTTCAAGATAGATAGCAGTAATTCATTTCTTATTGTGAAAATTTAGATTGAATTTAATAAACCTTTTTCCGTGTGAATTCATGCAACCGACAAACGCCTTATATGATAAAATTAGGCTCCAAAAAGGTTTTTGTACAACACAAAAACGGGTCATCTGTTGTAAACCATTTTATGGCATGACGGTAACTGTTGTGACGTTTCCTCTTCTTTCCAGTGTAGAGCTTGTACAGATTAGCTTTTGACGTACGCCGGCGCCATTTGTCTATCAAAACGTCAAAGCGAAATTAAAAACTCCCTCACGTCGTGAAAATCAGCAGTTCGGTCGGAAGATAACGGCCAAAGTACATGCTGGTTTGTCGAACACGACCATTTGTCTACATGTCCATTTACTCTCGTTTCTTGGGGCAACATCAAAGGACACCGGTGAAGGGAGTTAAAAATAGTGATGTACATGCGACGCGGTCTTTGATTGTAGGTGTCCTGTGTTTCAAGATCTTTCATAGATCCGAGTACGAGATTTAACCGCAACAGAATACTACATAAAATATATATCCAAGAAAGCTTTATTTTATTTTTTTGAGGGGCACAACTGACGTGCATGATTGATTTGCCTGAGAGTATTTGTGCCATTTCGTGAAGTTATAAGTATGACCCTGCTACCTTCTTGAGAACTTGTTTTCCAGAATACGTTTTCCCCACCAAAATGACACTGGTTCATACGTTCTTTTACTACTGCGAAATGAAATCGTATTAAATCTTATGGAACACTTTAACGAGATTAGAAACGAACTTAAGACCGACAGCCGTGAGCAATGGCTGACATTAAAGCATTAAGCTAGACAATATCAGCTTAACCATCAAGAAAATTAAAAAGAATACTTTGCCCCAGTTTTGTCTTTAAACCTTGTTTTAGCAACGCCACGTAGATCCGAAGTATTTTAAATTCACAAAAAAATTCGGGAAACGTTATCAAGGGTTTGCGCAGTACCCTGTATTTTTCCGGGTCATTTTTCCGTACGTTTCTTAGAACTTCACCAACTCTTCTCTCTTCCATTTCTAATTTTATCTCGTTTTCTTCTCAGATCGCAGAACTAAAAAAATACACTATCGAATACTGCTTAGTTAATCATATTTTCTGCGACGACAAGCTGTGATTCGATCTATCGTACTTTATTTGGGCTTCTGCTAGCACTAGCCACGCGAATAACAAACCTTAGGCCGACTTTTGTTGGCCTGTCGTGCTTGAGGAATTTTGCTCTCAGATCCAACTCAAGCTCAAACTTCCAAGAAAGTTATTGTTGTTTTCGAAACAGCATTATCTTTTAGCCAGCTGTCATTTCTAATTACACTTTAGTTCGCTGAAGCTTAATCGGAGGATGGCAGCAAACGGAGATATTTGCCTGTTTGTGACATTGACAGGTGACAGTTTAAACGCCAGTCGTCGGCTTACGTATTATCAAGCAAGAGTGATGGGGGGCTTTTAAGGGAATTGAACACAATAACTAAGCGGAAGAGTACCCGCTACGCTCCGGGATATTTTGAAACGAATTGAAGCAAAGTGCCTTTAAGAAGCGTTGTGTTGACCTTGCCACGCTTGCTTTCTGTCCAAACTGGAAGCCATTACTAAAAGCCAATTGTCATATAGCAGTTGCCGCAAACATAGTGTCGTTAAATCAGTTATGTCTGTTTACTTAAGAAGTTACTTCATTTCATGGATTTTATTTTCTGAGGATTGAATTTCGAACAAAGCAAGTAACGCTTAGGGAGTGGTTAAATTTTCCCGAAGAAATGTTTGCAGGATGCAGGATGCCCGAAGTATAAGTAGCGAAAGAAAATAAATTCATCAAGAAGACAGAATATCAAAATTTCGTTGCATTTTAATGAGTTTCTTAATGGAGATAAAAACTTCTCAAAGTTTTTTTCTTGTAATTCCGTGTACGCAACGTATAACACTCACGAAAGCAAAGCCATTATCGAAGGCAAACATCTTAATGTTTGCTACTTCCGGTACCGATGGTTTATTCTCAAAGGACTTTGTTCTAAAAACAAAATTTTTTACAGAATTGAAATTAACTGAATGAAATTTAAGTTTCGTTGTCCTTGAAAGTAGAAACCTAGTATCAGTTCTTGTACATTCTATCAGCCACTTTGATAGTTTTGAAGGTTTAAAATTGCCAGAATGACCATCAGCACTGCTTGTTTACGCCAGGTGAAAAATACTCAAAGAGTCCGATGCTGATTCTCTCCTCCAGCTCAAGGAGTCTAGCTGAGGATAAAAACCCTCTACTAATAGGGGAAACTAAAATAAATAAGTCGAAACCATTCTAGTTCTTTTCTAGTTTGTTCTATGGGCAAATACAGAAATATTTAGTTAAAAAATGAAACAGCACTTTTCCTTGAGGTCAAAATTAAATCGTTACGGTATTCAATTTTTTGTTTCATGATGATGCAGGTCAAACAGGTTTTTTATTAGCGGTGCAGACGTGTATCGTCACTCGATTCTCTGCCTGACTCCCAGTCCCTCGTCTATTTTCTCCCTCGCCCCAATCCTCAGACTGCCCGACGGGATATGCAACGCTCACTTGTCCAAAATACGCCTGCACTGCAGGCTATCGATTTGTAAACACTTATGATTGACAGTCACTTTTGCTTTGCCCTGCCAGGGATTCCACAAAGATTTTATGTGCGTGCAAACATTTACCCGTATTTATAGTTTTAGACTCTGGAATTTCCTAATTACTACAACATCTTGACCCTAAATTTATTTATTTTCTCAATGTATTGCATAACATAGATCAGAAGACCCCCGGATGGTTGAAAATCAGCCAAATTCGCCGCACAAAAAATGAGCACGTTTGTTACCCAGGTAACCTCCTAAGAAGACATCCTTTGGGATTGTCAAATAAGGGGCTGTATATTACCTGAGGAAGCTCTCCTCGAAATTTTTGGTGGGTACTCCAGGCCAAAATTTCCACTCGTGAAATAAACAAGCGCGCTTCGTCGAATGTAATAACTATTTTGAGGTTAATTCTCTGTCACATTCCTTGTTTGAAGATGAATTCGCCATAAAGATAAATTAATTACAAGGAATAGCTTTCCATGGTTTTGGTTAAAAATACCACCTCAGTTCTGACCAATAGGACAAAGTCTGTGCCTATAGCAGTCCAAAACAGCTCAATAGCTGTACCTTTATAGCTCACATAGTCGAGTTCCCCACTTGATGTAAATAAGAGAATGATTCAAGATACTATGAAGTTATATAATTTTATTACTCTATCTTATACTACACAAATCAAGAAAATGATAGTTTGCCTGCTGTATTTCCTTGAGGGTTCATATGCCTTTTCTTTCGGCTTTTCCCGCTCGAGTAATGGCAATTCCACGAGTATATCACTGTGCAATTCTTTGGCGTTGTTAATTTCTTGAAGAAAGTTGCCTCCATACATCTGTTTCAATTCAATTCTTCTTTACTCTGATTTTGATCCACAAGCACCAACATTTCTGATAGGATGAAAGAGGTCAAAAGAGTGTATTAGGCAATTCGCTCATTGACAGTTTGTTTCATTCATGCAGCCAAACAGAAGCTGAGCTCGGTTTACTGAATAAATTGGCCACTGCAGTGAACAAAATGGTGATGAGTGCACGCAAAACCGAAGAAAGAAAGTCACGTTTCAAGCCAATGCAAGGAAGACGTATGTTGGCCATACAATGAAATGAATTTCGCTTTAGTTGCCTTACTTGCTGACTCACAGCTTAAGTGAAATGGTTCTTACACCTTTGCACTTAAATGTATCAATGACATGAATTATGGCACTAACATGTCCCTTTAGATATCTCATGGCTTAAATTTGCAGTCGTATTGAAAGTATGTAGCAGAAGAAAATACACAACAGCTCTCTTTGAAGAATAACTACTCACCTACAGTGCTTGTTAAGCAACTTTATTTATTGAAGGTAAAACATACGGTAAATTAAAGCTGAAACGACTGGGCCAGTTAAACAGCAATGCCAAAAGCAAATTCAATGTATACAAAGCTCACTCAATCGTGCCTTGAGTACTTATTTGCAATAGTTATCGTAGTCATAGGCAAGTACTAGATCATAAGAGAAAGCCTTCAAAACACTTAGCATGTACCATACGATAACAAATGTATCAAACAATACATTTGTCACGAGCATGGGACAAAGAAAAAATAATTCTGAGGAAAAATATTCCGACATTATTTATTGGCTGACACAATTGCCATATCAAACTTAACTCATATTTGCAAATTTCGCTGGAAAATATTATACTATCAAGGCTAAAATTTTCGTTTTTCCTACAGAATATTTCCATCTACCAAGAGTTGAAAGTGTAGTATTTTGATGGTGTGGATATCAATAATAAATGGAAACAGCAACCCTACGGGGCAACATTTAAAACTCCAACGCTGTGGCTTACCACTCTTTAAAGTTTCATCATTTGATAATTTTCCTGACCTTCAGCTTGAAAATAATTTTATATTTAGTATTTCCCTCGTTTTGCAGAGAAACTCTTATGTTTCAGCTTGACATAGGAGTTACGACCTTCTGATTCGTACTGGAATTAAAAAGGCAGAATCTGGAAACAATTACAGTTGATTCTAAAATATGTGTGTTTGTTTTACGCTGGTGTATTGAGCTTGTTGTGTAATTACAGTAGAGCAGTGGTAAATTTACCCTGTGGGTAGTAGAAGTCGTCCCCGATAGGTGGCAAAGAAAACCCGAATAGATTGGCTGCACAGAGGAAATCAGAGTTGGCTGTTCGAATTTTGTCCAGCAATTCAAATTTAGTGTATACACTCGTTTTGCTCGAAATTAATTATCATCTTCATCATTTCTCCATCCCCAACTGGGAAGGGCCTTCATTCTCTTGACATTGCTAGGGTATTCATCTCAATCGCAAGTGCAAGGGAGTAAACTGTTGATAACATTAAACCAAAAACCTGTTTTAAGGTTTATCAGTTTCTACTTGAAAAGCTACTACTCTGTCGTTATTTTTACAAGCCAGTTTTGCTTATATTTCCACCGGTGTTATCACGTTCGCAGTTCCTAAACATAGGCATTCAGCTATGGCTAACTAGGTGCTTGGTATAATGAATATTAGACAAACAGAAAGATAAAATTTTGTAATGTATGCTTCACCTACATCGATACTTCCTTATTTTATATTCACCTGATAAAAGTGGCCGTTATTGCCTTCTCATGCAACACGTGCTATGTATGAACTATGTGACTATTCTTGATTCAACAATTCAATGGCAAATGTGGAAGACTACTCAAACACCGAGGAGCATAAAATGTAAACCTACCGTTGCTACATTTGTAAACACTTCTTCTAGAATTGATCGCCAAAATGTCCCATTGAACTTTCTGCATACCCTTATCTAACTTATAAAACCCAAAACTCCCCGCAGATGACTACTTGCACAGCACGAGAGATCGATGACAAATTTTTCTCCTTTTTATGCCAAGATGAAATGGGGCATAAATATTCAGTTGATTACAAGCAAAAGGATTTTATAAAAATCAATTAAGCATGACGATGAACACAATCTGAACAAGTTATTTCTTTTTCATTGGACCGTTTTCACATTCCTTCTATGTCGTATTTTAGCTTTATGTTTGATTTTGTCGAAGATTGTTTTTTAGATGCATGTTTACTACGTATTCTAGCCGCAGGTACCAAGTGGCAGCAATGCTTTAAGCAAAAACCACAACACTTTCGAGTTTCAAAGAAAATTGGCTTTGGATAGTTCTGTATCGATCTTCAGGTTGTATTGTTATTTTCAGATGGATTCCAAATTACATTCGAACGCTTAACAAACTATGAAAGCAGTTATAGTAATAGCGAACAGAGAAATATGTTAAATGGTAAAATAATACACAGATGCAAAACAAACCCAGTTAAATATACTTCGTACCTGAAGACACGAATCCAGACAACCCAAGAAGGAATGAACACGAGCTTAAGAAATGTTGATGGCCGTTCACCATTGACAGCTGATACATAAACCATTGGTTTTTGGGCTTTGATGAAGAGAAGCTAGTATCCATTTGTGAACAAGAAAGTAAAAAAAAAGACTAGAACATATTGAGCAATATCATATCATTGTACAAAATTACATCCGGGGCTCAATGAGTTACATGTTGTCTGTAACGCACGAGTGGTCTCCCTCTTACACCAGCTTCTAACCCGATCGACCCTGGTAAAAACAATTATCGTAAATATAACAATAACACTACAATTAATATCTCTACCGACATAAGATTGTTTTGATGAAGCATGAAATGGATGTGTGTAAAGGTAACTAACAATCAACTTATTGTATAACTATTGCAGTCGCTATTGTGATTTTAAAATCCTTAAATTAATGTTCTGGTGACTGGCTATTCAATATGCTCCCTGTTAGAAAATATTCCATCATATACGCATGACATATAAAAACAACATTAAAAATGCTAACACTAAAGCAAACACAAAACTATTGGCACCTCATTTTAACTTACCTGTCTTCGCAGCAATTCCATTTTACCAAATCATTTCACGAAAACGCTTGTCCAGCTTTTTATTGGCATAATATATAAATGCTGAAATAGGGTTGCGTTAACATGGAGTGAAACAATAGGGTTACAAGAACGTTTGATGTTACTTTCAAGTTTACTAACCAAGGTCAAAAAAAGAACAATGGAACTTTTCCAAACTTTTTACCATTATCTTGTCAGTTTCCCATAAGATGCATAAAGAAATATTGATAAACATTTTTTTTTTCAAGTCTTACATGTGTGTATTGAGCAAATTAAGTTCTAGAATTAGAGGACTAACATGCTTGAACTTGACCTTCTGTTCTTTTTGTAAAAAAAAAGGTAGCATAGAAACAAGAGGCATATTTGAAATGTTTTATGTACAAAGGGCAGTAAGACAATGACGAACATTCGCCAAATTGGTGTAACTATCAGGATAGTAACAAGATAAACTAAATATATCAAGGGGAAGGCTTTTAGCTTACAAAGATATGCGACTCATTACAGTCACTACTACAGAAAAAGAAGTGGATTGGAGAAGCCGAATGCGCATCCCACACCCCGCGCGCGCTATTGTGAGAGGGAGCCCGCTAGATGCAAGTACAGTACCCATTATCTTGTCACAAACGAGTTAGGAGAGGTCATAAAAAAACGTGTGTCCTAGCTGTGTTGCTGTACAACTACCATCGTTTAAGGTATGATGTGGAGTGGAAAAACAAGTCCACTTTCTTTTTGTTCCTCTAACTCTATACTAAGGGTCTCTTGACCGCATTAAACAGACAATAAGAAGCAGAAAGGTCAAAGGAAAAAAGTAAATGTACTTGTAACTCTCAGAAGGAAACAGATGCGCTGCAACTTCTAGCGTAGCTACCCTACCAATCATATCACACCATCACGCACGAGCGGTTGGTCGTTGAATTAGGTCGAAGTTAAAAGCTTGATCGAAGTCCTTAACCATCTATGTGCAATTTTTCACATTTAGACCTTGCGTTGTCATTAAACTTTACTAAAATTTAAAAGTTAAAGTCAAATGTTATTCACCAGTTTTAAGATTTTTAAAGATCTTTTAGTCCAAAAATATTGGCATACTTGACGTATTAAATTACAAAGCGCATTTTCACACATGCTAATTGGCCTTTCGGTGCCCTTCTATACACCTAAGCGACTAATTTTGTTCCTTAATACCAATCGTTAGTGTTGCAATCCTTTAGCAAATCCATTGTATCTACTGAATGCACTGGGTCAAAAAGTGCAGAAAGATGACGTTTCTCTTGAAGTACAAGCCAAGAATCCCTTTTATCCTTAGAGAGTGCACCAAAATATGAACACCAAAAGTACGGGACAAGGAAATTTCTTTTCTTCATCACCCTCTTCAAGACAAAACACAAAACACAAAATGTAAGGTGACTACTTTGCTGCATGTAGATTTCTGTTTAGTTCTCATTGCAAACTACTCTTTGTGTGCAAGGGTCAGAGCCAATGGTCATACTACGGTGAAACAGTTTACTTCACCATTTATCGACATTCGTCCTTTTATTCCCTAAATTTGTAGTTTCCAATACATATTTACTTCTAGAAACAATAGTACTCATAACAGCGTCTCACCTTGTTAGGACCGAGGGAGAGACAGAAGAGTTTCATTTATTACCTTCCTTCAGTCACGTCACTTAACCAAAGTAGTATGCAAGGCCATCCTCCGCAAGACAGGGATCTACATTCCGACTGTTCCTTTGGCAAACATGTCCTACAATGATGCGACAAACAAATTGTGTAGATCAACGAAGCAGTCCTTTGTGTCATCGTCTTGGCCACAGATATCGTGATAGTCCAGTGATAGGCTGCTTCATATTCTTGCCATCATCAACATTAGAATTCATGATGACTTGCTTACGCAGCCAAGGTTTGGTGGAATATTGGTATACAATTAAGGCATGCATTCAACACTCGACAAGTTGGTCAGCACAATTGAACTTTTGTTTCTGATTTGAGATACACTGATGGGCAACACCGAACACACTGTCGAATACAGTTCCTAACATTCAGGGACAATTCAAGACTGAAGGTTCTTAGTTGGACCATGCTTTTAAAAACAGTGTAAACTTTGATCGCCCTCGTCAGCTTAGCGAAACATGACTCTATTTTAAAATAAAATGTTTTAAAACAAAGTCACTGAGACCTCTCAATGTTCAAGGACCATACGCAGTATAATAAGGGCAGAATAATGGTGATTCTTGCTGTTTTCTTACGAAAATGCGTTAGATTCTCTTCATTTACTTCATTGCAAGCTAAAGCTTTACGCTTGGCGATGGAAAGAAAACCAAAACGTACTTTAAAAATGCACCTTACATTACTGACTTTTAATTTGAAAGCTAACATATGTCACAGTAGCCTAAGATATTTAGCAACATCTAGACGCTGGACATTTCTGTTGTTATGTCTCCATTATCATCGAATCTGGACATATAGTTCTAGACTTCAATGTTCTAAAAACATAAAATTTGGGCCTAAAATTATGTCGTGACTAAATAAGAAAACCCTGAAACGGTCATAAGATCATATCTGTAGGTTTTAATTTGTAGAGAGTTTTCCTGATTATTTTCAGTCTGCATGCGCTCGATAAAGCTAAAAGGTGGAATAATAAAGTAAATAATCTATGAATTAACAGGTTTACTTTGTTGTTGCCCAAGCTAAAGCATTGCTGATGACTTCAAAGCTGGTTAATTAGGCCGACATAATACAAAAGTGGGGCGAAATTTTATTTATTGATCAGGCAAAAAAACAAAAAGAAAATCCCTTTTGCAAATTAGATGTAATGATTTTGAAATGACCCATTTTTGTGTCCTATGTCCTATCTTTATCTGGAATACTTTGCTAATTATAAGTTATAACACATTTCACAAGGTTTTCTTTTCTTCATCTCTTAACTGGCCATGCTGCATAACATGCCAATTGCTATCAGATTATATTTTTGGAAAAGGGCTATAATGAATGTGGTAGGTAGCGCAAATACGTTTACTGTGAAGGCCAACCTTGAAAATATCTAACTTTCAAACGCTATAGTGCACATGTAGGTATAGAGACAAACGAATTTCGCTGGTTCAATCTGACATTTTCGCTGCAAAATCTGCGTTTTGCACGCAGAAAATGCATTCATCTTTCTATGAGATGTAAGCCCTTGCTGTGAGAGGCAACGTTTAAGACAGCAGAGAAGGGAATGTCGAAAATAGTAAAACCAGAGTAAAGTGTATTGAGTCCAGTCAAAACAAGAAGAAGATGGCATCTCTTCTGTTTCATGTTACCCATGCTTCATGCCTCATGCTTCATGCTTCATGCTTCATGCTTCATGCTTCATGCTTCATGCTTCATGCTTCATGCTTCATGCTTCATGCTTCATGTTTCATGCTTCCTTGCTTCAACTTCCATTTGACCGAAAGATTGAGTCTTGATCAATCAATCAATAAACAAAGGCTTCATTTTAATGGTCCTGTTTGAAGGATTCTATCCGTTGCATTAACTCATTCTTTACAGTGATATTGTCACTCCTGTAAAGAATGTGTTAGCAATGCAGTTAAAAGCAATTTTATCGATGACTTGGTGCTGGGACAAACATTTGAAATTGGCTGACTCATTTCCCAAAGCATCACAACAACTCGAGTTTTAAATCAAGAGCAGTGTTAATGAAACGGTATCTAAGAATCTGTACCAGGCTCAGAAAGTACTGAGTCGTAAAACATTTACTTCTTTCTTCCTTTCTTTTTAATGGAAAAACAATGAAAAGACGCGAAGTGGCAAGAATGAGCCTTGAACAGTTAATTTGAAGTTTAATTAGAATGATGCACAAAGACCTCTTCTGAGTTCCAAATTTACCAAAAACGAGAGACTAAGGGGAACAACTGCATGTAGTTTTCTTGAATGTAATAGTTAAAAAGGAAAATAAAGATTTGAGCTGAATTCCCGCGGTGCCCACATCTCGTACCATGTGTTTGCGATGCGCAAAATTGCATCAAAGCTAAAAACGGTATTAAAAAAATGTTACCGTGCATGAATGCTGAGGGCATTGTTGCCATGTTAACAGCCTTGTTTGACATTAACTGTAACATGTCTACACGTAAAAAAACAATTTATTATGCATTCCAATTATTTTACTGAGAGACTGACAGATGAACCCGGGATCAGAAAAATAAACAATGGATTTCAATCTATGTGAAAGCGCGATTGTAGCAAAACAAAAGAACAGACAACCTTTCCAGATGTTTCACAGGCACTTCAGAAATTTGTACTAAACGAAATTATTCTTACGGAAGTCAGTAAGTGTCCGGTAGATCGGGTGAGGATTACGATGTTGTAAAAAAAACATCACCGGCGAGTCAACGAAGTAAACGTCTGCGCATACAGTAAAAAAATGTAAACTGTCAAGGAGGTTTGGATACTCTTATCAGAAATCTCCACGGAGGGCCGGAATCAACACTAAATCTAACATGGCAGGTTTATTCATATGTTGCACCACCAAGAATGGGTAATGAATGTCGGGAACCCGATACGCTACAACAAATAACGTTGTGATGTTAAATAATCTTTGTTTTTTTTTCTTTTGTTAAGAACCGGAAATCGGGAGCAGAAGTTATCACCCTAAAGAAGTACTCCGCAATTCAAGTAATTAGTGGAACGACATTTTTTTTTTCAGGAGTGAACTATCGAATTATCACTTGTGAAGTAGATAAACGATCGATGGGCTACGAATTTAGCTTGAGTATCCGGCCTTCGTTTTAGAAAAGCTAGACCACGAATGGTGCAGTTTCCGCACAGTAGGCTAGTACTAGTAGTAAATATTCTGTTTTGACCATCCACCCATGAGTGGTAAAGGAAATAAGGAAACAGGGAGCATCCAATAATATTATAACGATCCACTATTTAACGAAATAACATGGTTATTTGTAATCATTGCAGGAGTCACTGTGTTCAATGTGCAGTTCATAAAATGTAGACGCCACGTTATCAATTGCTGAGCAAACTTCCCATATTTCATTTTTTGAAGAAAGAATGTAAATATTCCAAGTCAAATATACACTCTTTGTGTCCTAACTACGCCATCAAAGATCAACTTTCAACTTTCAATTGTATTAGAACGGGGGATAACGTGTTTCGTAATCCAGGTACTTTGTAGCACAAAAATCGAAACTAGACGTTTGCTTCCACGTCGACTTTTCTATTATATAGCTTTTGGTTAGAATTATTCTGCACTGAACATAATGAAATAAAAATATTGAAACTTTGCCAAACATAGTTGATTGACAACAACAAAGCAAAAGGAGATTTCGCTGAGCGCTTTTCAAGAGTGTCTCGTGAATGTCAACCGTTTAATGACCTCAAGAATGCAAATGCTTCAACCAAGAAAACAATATATTAACCATGACATCCTGATGTTAAAGTCAAAACTACATGTAACCGGCCGTTTAAAGCGGTTAAACAAAAACGTTGAGAGATCCAAAACTTGATTTTCCCAACCTTGACTCGAGAAATCCAGAATGCTGGCAACTAGCGAAAGCACCCACAGCTTCCGATCAAAAGCAGATTTTTAAATGACGTCAACAGGCGCGCATGCGCACACCGTAATACTTGATAATCCCCAATGAAGGCTTGTCTTTACAGAACCCACTGTTTTGCGACCTCGTAACATGCTAGAATTATTTATGCCGGGATGTCTTTAATTTTTAGTCCAGCGTAAAGCAAGGGTCCTTACAAGATGCCTGAAAGGTAAATTGTTTACATTTTATACATTTTCAGTACCTGACAGAAATCAGTTATTCAACTAAGCAATGTATTTTACTATTTCCTGCTTGGTAATACTAGAAATGAAATCCTTGCCATCAGTTCTTTCAGTTGGCCTTTGGCCGAGAGAGCCAACGACAATAATTCAAAACATTTTAATTGTAGCTTGTAGATAAGATTGGTATGTTTTGTTCCTGTCACCGTTGTTGTCATCGTCATTTGACAACGGATGAACCCCGTTACTCGGAAGATCGAGTGATTAAGAATTAAAACAAAAAAAAAGAAACAATCCTACTGCAAAATACTCAAAATACTAATACTGAAGCACAAACAGCACCATAGCTTTCATCCGAATCGTCACACGCAACTGTTTCGTCCACAGATGAAAACGTGATACCGGCTTTTACCGCACTATAACTATCGAGAGGATTAGATTCTCGGCGAGGGCTGTTGCTTCCCTTGGTCAAAAATTGTTTGAGCCTTTCATGCGCGTTGTGTGGATCGCTACATTTAGCATTAAACTGTGTCAGCTGATTCCGAATTTTCCTGTTTTTATGCAAATACATTTTGAAACTTGTTTCCTTTACCATATTTTTTTGTATATCTGGGATGAATCCCAAACATTTCAACTGGAATAGTTCCTCAGCAAATAAGCAAAGCAAAATTTAACTTTAAAATTAAATTTTCATTTGATTAAGCCACCTAAATTTCCCTTACACTTTATATCGGTATTAATTATATTATCCAATTACTTCTTTTTCAATTTAGATTGGTTGAAAAACACTGGCGCTATGGGTTTTGTTTTGCAGGTAATCGTTTGAAAGTGTCACTTGAATTTTTTTTCCATTTTATATTTTTTTTATATTATGGGATAAATATCCAGCCGCACTCAGAACAAGTATCTCTATCAGTTTATATAACAACCGAGATACTGCGCGCGTTGCCTGTCATCTATTGGTACAGACACAGATAACGCCACTGCGTGGTGTGACTCGCGCGCGTGATCAGAGTTCATAGTACAAGTTCGGGGTTGGAAGCGGAATCATTGGACTTTGGATATTCATGATTCCTGTCGTGTTTTACCTCAATGATTTGTGATTCATTTAAAAATTTCATTCGATATTCATGATTCTTTTGTCATTGTTTTCATCCAGTTTTGAAAATAACTTCACTGTATCTAACAGGCCTAATCACAGTCAAGTTGATAGGTAAGGGATGAAGATTTGAAACGCGTTATCAGTGTTTTCCTGTAGGGGGGTCTGGGGGCATGCTCCCCCAGAAAAGTTTGAAAATTAGACGCTCGGAAATGCTATTCTCGGCCATTTTTGTGATATAACTGTTAAGAAGATTCGTAGTTTGTATTCTATATTCACACGCCTACAATATCGATGGAAGCATATTCATTTGTTATTCATGATTCTTTTAGCCATCGCTCGTTATTCATGATTCCCAAGTTTTAAACACGAAGATTCATGATTCCTTCCAATTTTACAGCTATGATTGATGAAGTGACTCTTCTCATCAGCAAAGGTTTTCAAAACTTGCAGCCAAAGCAACAAGATAAATTATAAATCTACTTGGAGGAACAGTCTACCAAATATTGTTCACCTTTCGAGGCATTTAACTAGGCTCAGTTGACAAGCTTGAAGTAGACCGTTACTGATTGTAAAAATTATCCAAAACTGTCAGTGTTACGGAACAGACGCAAAGCAAAATCGAATCTATTTGTTATTGTCATTTATTTTTGTAATCAATGGTAAACGCTTCATGGAGTTTTAAGACACAAATAAAGCCAACGATACTACAGCGGACCCTTGGTCCCAAAGTTCTGAAGATAGTAACAAACCGTGGAGATTAATGTCCAGAAAATACTACTCTAAAGAACTGAATGCGTGATACTTGGTGGATTTGTACATAGAATACACACTATTTATTCATGTGCTTCTTTACATACAAGGTCTATACGCATTCAAAATTTTACTGACCATTATTCCTTAAATTTAATTGATTACTTAAGTTACTCTCCTCTGTCTCAAGGGTTTGAAACATATTTTGAAGTACATTAGCTTCAAGCAAGAGGATCTTCTTGTGCAAATCAGTTACGAATCAGGACTCAATCAGTGCAACTTCAACTGCATCAATACAAGATTCGTTGGGAAGGTTGTAATAATATACCTGATTACAGTGTGCTTTGATGTTGGAACCTCACTTTGCAATCTTCTGCTAGGAAGATTGTTAGTACCACAACATTTAATATGGAAGAGGAGAGGAAGAATTAAGGTGAAAATTTTCCCAACACTTTTGTCTGTAGTTGTAAGTCCAACAACGTGGCTCAACTTTACAACGAATAACACGCGAGGTCAAACGCAATAATACAAATGAAAAGAAATAGGCTTTTTAAATTTATTTCGTCTTTTTCCGATTGAACGCGCTAATAGTCATCTATTAGTACAGACACACAGATAACGTCACTGCGGGGTGTGATTCGCGCGCGTGATCAGAGTTCATAGTACAAGCGACTCTTCTCATCAGCAAAGGTTTTCAAAACTTGCAGCCAAAACAACAAGAGAAATTATAAATCTACTTGGAGGAACAGTCTACCAAATATTGTTCACCTTTAGAGGCATTTAACTACGCTCAGTTGACAAGCTTGAAGTAGACTGTTACTGATTTTAAAAATTATTTAAAACTGGCAGTGTTATACGGAACAGACGCAAAGCAAAATCGAATGTATTTGTTACTGTCATTTATTTTTGTAATCAATGGTAAACGCTTCATGGAGTTTTAAGACACAAATAAAGCCAACGATACTACAGCGGACTCTTGGTCCCAAAGTTCTGAAGATAGTAACAAACCGTGGAGATTTATGTCCAGAAAATACTACTCTAAAGAACTGAATGCGTGATACTTGGTGGATTTGTACACAAAACACACACTATTTATTCATGTGCTTCTTTACAGACAAGGTCTATGCGCATTCAAAATTTTACTGACCATTATTCCTTAAATTTAATTGATTACTAAAGTTACTCTCCTGTGTCTCAAGGGTTTAAAACATGATTTTGAAGTACATTAGCTTCAAGCAAGAGGACCTTCTTGTGCAAATCAGTTACGAATCAGGGAAACTTCAACCGCATCAATACAAGAGTCGTTGGGAAGGTTGTAATAATATACCTGATTACAGTGTGCTTTGATGTTGGAACCTCACTTTGCAATCTTCTGCTAGGAAGGTTGTTAGTATCACAACATTTAATATGGAAGAGGAGAGGAAGAATTAAAGTGAAAATTTTCCCAACACTTTTGTTTGTAGTTGTAAGTCCAACAACGTGGCTCAACTTTACGACGAATAACACGCGAGGTCAAATGCAATAATACAAATGAAAAAAATAGGATTTTTAAATTTATTTCGTCTTTTTCCGATTGAATGCGCTATATCAAGAGGACTGACCTACGAAGGCATGAAAGTGTAAGATACATGTAGCCATCGTGCATTATTCTGCCAAGTCACGGAATTTCTTACCCGCTAGCGACCTGAGCTTAGCGCTGGTAACATATTAGATAAATTAAAGTACGTTGCAAGTAAACAAATAAATGTTGTGGACTTTCTAAAAAGTAAATTTGTTTTCTCGAGTCATAATCCAATTACATATTGCTGAAGAATAAGATTTTAGTCAAGCATACACTACATTTAAAGTCAAAAGAGCAAACACAACTTGTAATTTTGATTTTTGTCGCTTCAAGTTGGATTTGTGGATTGTTCCCGTTTCACGATACTTTTATAGCATACCACGTTTGAAAAGAGCGTCTACTCTCCTGGTTCGCCTACGATTCCAAAGATCAAGATTGCTTCCCAAGCATTGTTATCCGTGTTGTTTGAATTCTTGGCCCATCAAAACAAATACTGAAACGATTGAATTGTTCAGCATTATCTGTGATACTTCTGTTTACGTGTTTGTGTGTGGGTAAACACGAATTTGGAATTTTGAGGATTAATGCATAAATTTCTGTTTCAATTTTCTTTAAGCTTATATGAAAAGAATTATTAGTAGTATATATTGTATTTGAGGTTGTTAATTCCACATCAATGAAACAAGGATCGCATTGAAAAAGGAACATTTGCGGAGCTGTTTGCTGTTTCATGACTGTTATTCTGACACGAATTTTTAAAATTGAAGCCAACAAAAGAGGATAGAGTAGTTTGTCAAAACGGTACACTAATGAAAATATTTTTATTTGGCAAGAACGTCTTTATTACTAGCTGCGCCCATTTTGGGCCTTTTGACGCCATATAACAACTGACATGTTCTTGGCATCTTCTTCTAGGTATTTCACGATGGTTTTGATCAGTATGACACGTCGGTTTGCTGGCATTCATGAACATCAAACATTTGCAGACTATAGAGTGGGCACAAAAAAACAATTTGGCCTCAATTTGGGAGCCCTCTAGTGTCTTTCATGACTGTTTCTTGACATGTATCAAAACGTCTTTTGATTACTGCTTCTTAGCACGCCATAAAAGTACATTTGGACATCAGTATGGTTGCGTTTCTTCTTCGGCTTTGTATTAATATCACTTTCAAATATTACGATGCATTAAAATTGGAAAAATATTGCGACGACACTTAAGACAGGTGCTGACCTTCGGTCCAATGCTCTAACTCCAAAAATAAGCACTGCATCGAGATGCACTGAATGTCCATAAAAACGCACATCACCTAGCATATACCAAAACAATATAAAGCAAGTGGGATCATTAGTAAAGGATTTAGACGTTTGATGTTGTTGCGAGAAAACCTGAGTACATCTTATTACATAGTTTGGTTGATCATTGCTTTCCAGACACTTCCGCCGGATTCCATCGACTTATTAGTGACAATTCAGTTTTGCTGAGCCATTTCCAACAAATTCTTTAATGAACACTAACCTTCGAATTTCCTTTTTAAAGACTGCGATTTAAGATTTATACAAATGAATAGCATTACATGTTTTGTTTTGTTTTGTTTTGTTTGAAAGGTTTACCGAACACACAACTGCGGTTAAATGCACAAGTTCTGCAAGTACGTTTGATGGGATAAATTGATAGAGGGATCATCTTGAACATCATAAAACTGACTTCACGGAATTTTTCGCCTCTGCTTGTTGGTTACATCAAGATAAATATGTTTCAATTGGCATGTTGGCTGGAAGAGATGTCTACAGCGAGTAATCACTGGGTAATGGGAAAATACATGACTGCAGAGCCCCAGATGACAGACATATTTACGCTCCTTTATAAGGATATCTTTGGCCGCTTCTAGTTTGTTTAGTTTGAATGCCTTTAACTGAGCTAAGGATTTGGACGGCACTAGTGACATCTTGTGATATCAAATCTAGAGGATAGACTGAAAAGTTACCCTGTACATAACATGTTCCCCGATTTAGACCTGATTCAGTCCCTGATGGCCACGCTCCCTGACGTTGGCGGCTTTCTTTCGCTAGTAAAACACTTCTGTCGAGGCCTGTAATGGGGTTGAATTGAAAAATTATCGCAATGATGTCCAGAAGGCATAAAATTTTGTGAAATCAGTTACTTGTTTGAGATGGGAATCCACCTTTGCCAGTCATGATATTTGACGGTGTCTTTTTCCAGAGATCGCCAAATTCCATCGTCTCTGAGCGGACTTAAGCTTAGCCATTTCCGAGAATTTCTTCAATAAACACAAAGCGTCTTTCAATATAAATGTACTTCGACATTATTTAACATTTTCCTGCTCAGCAATTTGAACAAATGAATATGCTTGTTCTGGTGTGCTTTTGACAACCGAGTGCACAATCATGGCCTAATTCTCAGACGAAAGACCAGGAACAAAGCGGAGTAAGGCCACAGGGTGTTATTTTTTTAACAAAATTGTTTTCAAGCTAATCCTGACCATAAACTGAGTTCACAGGAAAAAATCAAGAAAGTGAGTGATCTGAAGGACTCGCGGAAAAAGCTATCTGATGTCTAATTTATTGAAGTATTCACAATAGACAGTCTCTGGACTGAAGACGAAAACAATTCGAGTAAGAGACCACAAAGGAATATTTCGTGACAGTAAAGACAAAATAAAAAGGCTTTCCAAGGGTCTCTCAGCCTTGGATATCAGCAGAAGAATCAAAATTCTAAGCGAAGTTTCCCCAGTGAAGTGCGTAATTTCTGCATATCTTTTATGATGGTCAATGCGCAATAAGGTGCATAACCTTAACAATGCTATAGTGAGGCTTGCTGGAGGCGGGAATTATCTTTTAAGACTATCTTCTCAATCATCATCAGTGAGTCGGTTGCATTAATTAAAGTTCTATTAGCAGAATAATACCAAGTGCATTTGTGTATTTATCACAACCTGAAATGCGTGTCTAATGTACAACTGTTATCACAAAAAACAGCTTGTGGCAAACCCTTTATTTTCTCCATTCATAAATTTTACTACAATGTGAAATACTGTAGAACTTAAGTGGTATAGTCCATAGTGCAGTTTCATTTCGGGCTGAGCTAAGTCAGATCTCGAATTACGTCTTATGCGGATAACATTAACATTATCCCTATTACTGAATACAAAAGATTATTCAAGAAATAAAATGAGGCATCGCTGAATTTTGTCATTACATTCACTCTCCTTCTAAACAATTCTGCCAGTAAATGCTACTTTTGTTGCGAGTTTCCCTTAAGCAATCATATTCTTAGAATGTTGTCCGTTACTGCGACAACAAATTAACAACAAATTTAAAGTGTCCTAGAGATCTTCTTGGGTTTTTTATGATGCCACAAAAGAATCAAACACAGGGACTTTCAGTAACATCCGCATTCTTCAACAATCATATCCGGGAAAGTGCGCATCATGAATGATCCGCGCTTCTCGGTGTAAATGAAAGACATCGCTCGCAGTTTGGTGGGGACGCAGCATGCTTCGCCATCGGTTTTGATGCCCTTCTTCTTCACAAAGGCTTTCAGCAACGAGTGGTTGACAAACTTCTTCTGCTTTGTTTGGGAGCATTTGCCTTTGCACTGATAGGCATTGAAGCTCTCAGGTCGGATGGACTTGGGGGAAAAGCCAAAATCTGTTGTATGGATAATAAAGTCCTCTTTTCGGCAACCATTATCTTCTTGTTCTGCCTTGTTTGGTTGAAGGTCACGTTTTCTTCTGTCAGTTTGGGCGTCAGGATCTAGTTAGGATAAATAGTTTTCATTACTACTGTGAGATTCCGAACGCCATATTAACGGCTCCCGACAAAATTTGGTACACGTAACTAAGATGTAACCAGGCAGGAAAACACAAGCCATTTTAAAATCATGGAAAAGTGATTGCAGCTGCGTACTTGAGCGCTACTAGCACTAGCCGTCATTTATTTTTAACTTTTATAGAACTTAGCCGTCTTAAGACTTTGCTAGTTTTGCTAGAATTGAACTCACCGAGAATCACCCTTCTTAAAAGACATTTTTAGTGCGTGTAACAGAATAATGAAGTTGGTTAGTTTATATTTTGCCTGAAAGTGTTAAAATAAGGAAGCCCTACCAGGCGCTTCGTGTTCCTCCATGATTAGAAAAGGTGGTGTCTTTGGATCAGTGGACCCTGATACAGTTTTGTTCACTTCCGAGGATGAAGGTTCTTCCTTGTGGTCAGCTTGTTCTTTCCCAATCACCAAAGGAGTCGCCAAGAACATTTGCGAGGCGAAAAGCGAGACGAACAGATACAGGATCGTCATGATGTTCACGGCAAGTTTCTGAAGGCGTCGAGTTGATCCTTTGAAAGCCCCAAATAAACTGGTTCATAGATAGGTGTGGCCTTTTTTGATATAGCACGTACCCTTTGTTATTCTAAACCAATTGGATGCTTTTGTTCGTGTTAGCCTGTAGCTTATTTTGAATTCCAAACGCTTCTTGTATCCGTTAACTTATCTTATCTGTCATAATCTGAATCTCATTAAGGCATATTTTGATTGAAGTAAAAATTGAATTCAAAGTATATCATGAGTTTAAACATTTTAACACGTCGAGCCAAACACTGTTTTCACTCGCGATATTTGTCTTTTGTAGACTACTGGTCAGTACCGTGACAGCCACATCGTGCAGTATAACGTACTACATAAATACATAACCCTCGATGGAAAACACGTCTTCTTGCCCCAGAGATGGGTAACTTAGTTTGTTGTTTATTTCCGCCGCTAAGGCAGGGGGCATTCGCAAGTAGTCGTTGTGCAGTGCACGAAAAACAAAACAAACTGTCATTCCTCGCTTAACCCACCTTCCCTTTCCTTTGTGCCTATTGTGGCTTAATAATTCGTAACTTATTATTTGAGTTTCACGCTCAACAGAGATGAGCTGTTCCATTGTGCCAAACGTGTTGTCGTTTTTCTAGGAACTTGCTGAGATATAAACATCTTAAGAATGTCTTCGTAATGCCAAAACTGAACCCAAACATTATGACATTTGCGGATCGCATCCATTTTTAGTCGAATTGGTCTGTTTCTAAATATTTTCAGTGGATAGAGCGCCCGCCCGGTGTTTTGGAGGTCATAGCTGTTCAATTCCCGCCTGGGACTCATATTTTTTCTTTGCTCCAAGCTCACGACATGCTGAATATTTCATCTTTTGTATTTTCACATTTTAGTCAATTACAACTCCAGACAAAAACCACGATCGATGATGATTGCTTTGGTAAGGATTTTGCTTTAAACTCCTGTTCATTTTTTCAGTGAACCTTCTTTCTACGTGTAGTAATCACCTCAACTGTATGTTTAAAAATGGGTAGGCGGGGCGAGAATGACACTTGGAGCAGCTCCCCATGCACAGCAACTTCTTTTAAAGTATAGAAATTGAGAATAGCTAATAGTTTATGCCATGTCAACAATCTGACTGCCCGTACCGAAACGAACCTCAGGTAGGTTTTTTTTCTTTTGCTTTCGAAAATCGAGTGGTTTCCAATCACAACGCGAAACAACACTTCACTTATCTTGTATAATGACATGTTAGTTCCAACTGCAAACAAGTCAAGTTTAGATCGTGGTCTTCCGAATGTTACCAAAAACATGAAATTAATCTTCAATTCTCACCAAAACAGAAAAGGCCAACGGGTGGCTGTCCTTCCGCTTTTACGATCTAAAAAAAACAGTTTACAAAAACTTAACCCGGCTATAAAGATACCAAAAGCAGTGACAGCTTAGGCTGCAGCTGCTAATTGTTTGATCTCGGTTTCATCGATACATGTCGTTCCGACGAATAGCAAGAGCAATGCAGCTGTCGTTTTCATCGTGAGATACCCTACATTGTGTGTTGCCCGTCCACATCCATGTAAACGGTAAAAGAGAGAAAGGTGATAGAGATCATTTAACACAAAACCAACCCAGGTATAATAAAGCCATAACATGGTAGTCATTGCGGGAGTCTTTTGCAGCATATCAATAACTGTGATTTGAGAAAATAAATAAAGTTGAAAATTCGAAAGTTGAAAGTTCAGAAGAAGATGATAACACCATGTGTTACATGTCCGGTTCCGGTAGGCGCCGAAGTGTTATCAGCAGCTGATACCGGTATTTGCCATTCTGTATCTTTTCAAGGATGAAATTATTTAATGTTGACTGTTGTTTGAACTGCAACAAGATTTGGTATTTCGTGATTTGAATGACAGACTGCGGTATACGTATCATTTACAGCAGTGTCAAGTGCTTCAGCTAAATAAAACTTGTTTTCTCTCTGTCTGTGATGTAAAAGTTAATGAACTACATGTACTGAGTTTGAAAAATACCGGTCTTCAGTAACTGGTCTAACTGGCTGTTCATAGCCATTGTTTATCTTCAAAAGGAAAACCAATTTTTCCACGCGATATTGAAAATGCCGTCAACTAGCGAAGGAAGCCATGGTGTAAAATGAGAAAACTCTCATCGGAATTACCTGTTGAAATGATGTGAAAAACTAGCCATGCTGTAATGTAAAGAAATTCTCCTGCAGTAAGAGCGAAAGTCACGCTTGCGTGCTTTACATTTCAAGCCGTCACTGCTAAACAAACAAGACGCCATTGCTGGCTGCGTGGTCGCAACTTGCCGTGGAACAAATAGCAGCAAAACATTGCATGGAGTGATATGTCCACCGCTCCCATCCCAGCGTCAACAACGTCGTCTACAAGCGGCCTTTAAGGTTGATGAGCTTTCGTTTTTTTTCTTTTTTTTCTCGTTTTGTTTCGTTTTTTTGCTTGCCAAAAACAAAAACATCGACAGCCTTTCTGAGTTTTTCTCCGACATGGCTTTGGTCACGCAGTTAAGGGCGATAGCTTAAGTCAAGTTAGCCGTCTGTGGTGGACAATATTCGCATTTCTTATTACCGTGGCTGTGAAGCGTAGGGTTAACTCTGCCACTCGTTGGCAAGTTCCAAACTTGAAACGTTCGTTTTGCGAATTACTGTAATACAAACAATACCACATAACATTATTGTATGACCACATTCGATACAAGGCTTTCATCCACAGCCTTGAAAGTAAGAACCAGCCTGTATAGCATTTTCTTACCCTTTATTGATTTTATTATCTAACTTTCCCTTGGACAGAACATTAAAATGTAATTGATTTATTACAGTGGCCGAATTAAACCTGTCAATTTCTACCTGTTCAGTTGGTTTTTTCTTGTAGTCAGGAGTTAGGCATAAATAAGATGCAACGAGTATTTGCATTGACATGCAACTGCATAAGATAAGGAGTTTAGAGGAAATCGAAATTTAACGCTCTAAATAACTCACTTTAACTAAAACTCAGGAGAAACAGATCAAAGCAGAGTTCTTGATTCAGAGATGAATATTTGAATGAAAGAAAAGATAAATGAATTTAACCATAGCGACAGAAGAAATTTAGTACTCTTTCATATATTCCACATAGATACAAAAGCACTGAACGTTAATTACTAAATGTATTTCTGTTGCACTTTAGGCACTTGAAAGTTTGGATTGGTACTGGTAAGAAAAGAAAGTTTTAATTTTGACGTCGCTGGCTGTTAAAATTCTCGTGAAGGTAGTTTAGCCACAAATGAAACCGAAAAAAGAACCCGGCCAGCTGACGGTAGGTCTAGAAAATGTAGAAAGAGTGCTGCGCGAACACTACAACCGGGTTTGTTTTGCAATTGAACCTTATGTACTAAAAATAATTGTCATCTACAGAAGATCAACACAAGCCCTGCGATGAATTTCACCTGTTCTTAGGATTGAGGTCTCAGTAAACCTGCAATAGCAAAGAGCTTTAAATCCGAAAATGACAAAGTCGAAAGGAAGTGGAAGGCAGAGTTTATTTTAGATGAACATTGATTGTATGTTTTTCTAAATACAAAATATTAAAAGAAGAAAACATTCTTATGGCTGGTTTAGTTCATTTTGAGGTCATTATTATTAGTTCGACCATTTGACAGCCATGGACACGCAATTAATGATCTTGGATTTTCTTTGTGGATATATTCCAGTCGTTTTCATCGATATCACAAGTCCGTTTGCTGGTATTTACGAACGACATTCTAAACATTCGCACATTAAAGATTGGGTAAAAACGATATTGCCAAAGTTTTGGCTCTGTAATCTCCTTCACAACTTAAACTTTTTCATCCTGCATCTGCCATAAAATAACCATTCCAAGTGACGTTGTTTTCCACCTCGGAATTTGTTAGTACACAAACAGGTAAAAACAAACGATATTACTTCCCGACGTTTCGGCGACCTCATGTCGCCATTATCAAGGGTTCAAATGAAAATTAATTAAATGCGAGTTCAAAGAGTTATAACTCAAATTTACATAGCGGAGGTGGCTACACAAATACTTTGGCACGAATAGAATCCGTTTGCACGTTCAAACTCGGTGTTAATTCCTTGATGTAAAGCATCTTCGTTGACAAGACAATCGAATTTGTTCCTGCATCTCTTTGGTACTTCGAAACAACTGGAGGAGGTCCTCAGGGACAGCACCCGCGTGGTCGTTGTCATATTGCTTGCGTACAGAACATAAAATAGTGCTTCCGTACAGAACAGAATTTGTTAGATAGTACTTTTAAATATTATAATAGCGGAATAATTAAATAAAAATTACATGACAGTTAAGACAAAGGCTGACCTTCACGCCATCACAAATTTCACAATGCCTTAGCTCCAAGACTTCGCAATACATAGACAAGTACATGCAACTCAATGCCCATGATGTGAAATACCTTCCATTTTTATAATACATTGAAACAATAGCTTCGTAGGATCATTGAGGTTTTGTAAAATTCGTCATTGTGGCGTGAAAACCTGAGCGGTTGTTGTCGGTCCTGGATCTGTCCTCTTCTTCTTTTCCTTCTTTTCCTTCTTCTCCTCCTTCTTCATCTTCTTCTTTCATAGTATAGTTGAGCAAAGTTTATTCCAAAGATTTTACTTGGATTCTCCCTACCCAGTCACAAATTTAGTGAGCCATTTCCGTAAGTTCTTTAATGAGCGCCCAACCTAAGGGTTTCTTTCAAACAACAGTGTTCTTTAACCATGACTCGGTATCCTAAACAGACGAATGCTAACTAATGCCGTTGTTTTGTTTTTGAACTACCTAGTAGACACCTACAGCCAAGTCATTAGATCCTGAGCCTTTTGAAGTAAAAAATTCTAGCAAAATTATCTCGAAGATCAGAGTTAAGGCGGTTCACTATGTGGCTGGACTTTTGAATATACACGGTAGTGTTTTCGCCTTTTCTGAATGACTCATTCATCAAAATACACATGCTTATAAGCATGTTTTACGTCCAGTCTATAAACCAGTGAATAATTGGAAGACACTGACATGACTGAGCTCCTTTATTTGTAGTAAAAGATATCTTGTTTGTAGCTTGAACTAATGCCAACATTTCAGTAAACTAAGGAGCTGGATTGAGCTTTTGAAGACCTTCGACCCCTTAACAGACGAGCCGCCTCAAACTTTAATATAAGACGGAAAACTAAGGCATCACGATGAAATGCTTAGAACGAGACCTGATTCTGTGCCCGTTGAAGTTAAAGAAATGGCCAGGCACTTTCGCGCCGTTTCAAAAGACTATCTTCCAAGATCCCTTTATAGTTGAGATGAAAAAAAAATTAAAAACCATTAATATGTTTCAGGTCGCGAATCCAACTCTGTTTTCCTGCCTAGCGGCCATGTTTTTCCAGAGGCTTCCCCGATTCCTTCGGCATACTGGTAACTTAGGCTGAACCATTTCCGACAATTTCTTTGAATGACAACGACTATAACAGTTCTAAAATAATAGCGAAAAGTTTGGACGGTTGAAAGGGATTTTTTTCGACTCAGCAACCTAACTGAATAAACGCATAAGCCTCTCTTGTTTTGCTAATAACAGCCAAGTACGCCCCGCTGCCAGGTTTCTAGATTTATAGTACGTCTTAAAAACTTAGCTGCTAATGAGTTCATCTTGAACTGACTCCATAAAAGAGCTGAATTTACCAAATAGTGCAATGGATACCGCAGTCACAAACAGATTCTTTTCTTTCCCCGCTCTTTCTTGGCTTGAAATGCTGGAAGAATAAATGGCATACGTGGATGAATAATAAAAATGAATGTCACATTTTTGTCATCAGCGGCACTCGAGAAACGGGCTGATTCTACGGGCTGTCAAGACTTTCAAAATGGTTCGTCTTCTCTTAAGCAAAACACTGTATAGACATTCTGCAGTAGTGCAGTTTTCCAATATCTAACTTGCGAGCGATTTGAAAAATTTCATAACAGAAATAGAATTCAGACAGCACATAAATTTCTGCAGATGATTCGTAACTCTGTACTTATAAAGTCAAATGGGCAAGCTTACTTAAAATTACTTCATTCCCAAATGAATCAGCCCTTTTTCCTAAGCTTGTTAAAACGATGCACGGACGACAAAGGAGAAGCATTTGAAACTGATATTTTCCGTTCTCTTCTACAGAAAGACGCCCCCTCCTACAGTCTTCTAGTTGAGAAATCAAGAAAGGTAACTGCCTGATAGACGCGCAGGACGCGCGGAAAAAGCCATCAAGAAATTTTAACTCAAGTTAATAAAATTCATTTTTTAGTGTATTGTAATCGGGAAGACCTCAGAGGTAAATAGTGATTGCGTGGGGCAAATAAAAATTGATTTATTAACTCGTGAAGCTTAAAGACCCCTCAGAAGTGACCCCTCCCCCACACATCCTCCCGGGCCTTCTTAGCGATAATATTGTTCAACGAATGAGGAAGTTTCACAGAAATTTTTGTTATCAAGAAAACTCACACGATAATGTGCCAAACCCTTTATTTACTTCTAAGTGCAGCAATACAGTCAATAGCTTACTTTTACTTCAAGCTCATCTAAGTCAAATGTTGAATGTTGTAGGTCATGTATTACATTAACAGTTTGCCTAACACTGCATACAATACGTTATTTAAAAATTAAACTGAGGGCAACGCTTAAACTCGTCGTTACATTCTCTTTGTTTGCACTAAGGACAAAAATCATGCCACTTAAAACGCTAGCTTATTTGTTTCCTTTAAGCAATCTTACTGTTATAGAGTTGTACCATACCGATAAGATTACTCGAAATAAATTGAAATTACAAACAATCTAATAGTGTTCTATAGTCTTTGAGATTCCTTTATTCGTTATAATGGAATCCATCGTTTAAACTATCTAGGGTTTTTAATGATGCCACAAATGAATCAAACGCAGGGACTTTCAGTAACATCCGCACTCTTCAACAATTATATCCGGGAAAGTGCGCATCATGAATGATCCACTCTGCTCGGGGTAAATGAAAGACATCGGTCGCAGTTTGGTGGGGACGCAGCATGCTTCGCCATCGGTTTTGATGCCCTTCTTCTTCGTCACAAAGGCTGTCAGCAACGAGTGGTTGACAAACTTCTTCTTCTGTGTTTGGGAGCATTTGCCTTTGCACTGATAGGCATTGAAGCTCTCAGGACGGATGGACTTGGGGGAAAAGCCAAGATCTGTTGTATGGATAATAAAGTCCTCCTTTCGGCAACCATGATCTTCCTGTTGGGCCTTGTTTGGCTGGGTGTCACGTTTTTTTCTGTCAGCCTGGGCGCCAGGATCTAGTTAGGATAAGTAGCGTTCATTACTACTGTGAAATCCTAATAAAATCTATTACACCTAACTAAGTCGTAAGCCATGGAGTAAAGTAGAAGCCATTTTTTTAATCATGTGAAAAGTGATTGTCGTTGTACACTTGAGGGTTGTTAATCGTCGTTCGCTTATAACTTATATATAACATAACGTTGTCCTAAGATCTTGCTATGTTTTCTAGACCTGAACTCCCGAAGAATCCCATTTTCTTAAAGCCAATTTTGAGTTTGCTACAGAAACAAAATACCTACAATAATGAAGTTGTCGAGCTTACATTTTGCTTGAAAGTGCTGAAATGAGGAAGACTCAAGAGGCGCTTCTTTAGCCCTCAGGATCAGAAAGGGTGGTGTCTTTCGTTCAGCTGATTCTGACAAGGGTTTGCTCACTTCCAAAGACGGAGGGTCTTCCTTGTTCTCAGCCTGTTCTTTTCCGATCATCATTGGAGTCGCCAAGAACAGTTGCGAGGAGAAAAACGCGAGAAACAGATATAGCATCGTCATGATGTTCACGGCAAGTTTCTGATGGCAAGTTTCTGCAAGCGTCGAGTTGATCCTTCGAATGCCCCAAATAAACTGGTTCAAAGATAGGTGTGGCTTTCTTGATATAGCACGTACCCTTGTTGCCCTTAACCAATAGCATTTATGTTTGTCAGTGTTGTCGGCACGTATCCTTTGCTGACTAAATCTATTTCGAATACTCGAGTGATAATATGTCTGTTACCTGATCTTATCTGAAACATAACCTGCATCGCTTTCCGTGTGCCAAACTTGAACTATTTGTGCAAAACATGGCATGTGTTGAATTATATTGCGCGGGACGAAATTGCACACAAGCGGGTCAATAAAGAAATGTGTCCCTTGTGGACGGCATGCAATCTTGTCCTGCAGGGTGCTGACGGAACAAAAATTTTCGTGCTCTGCGCGTCTCTTACTTCGTTTGTTGTTTAATTCCCCCTGTGATCGGAGGAGACATGTAAGTGGTTGTTTTGGGGCGGTAGAGCTTTTACAATAGCTCAGTTATCATTCTGAGCATTGACTCAGTTAGAACTGGTTATTTTAGAGCTAAGTGCTGCATTAAAGGAAGTAACGGCAGTTCTTTCGGCTAAACGTCATTTACCCCTTTAAGTTTTTCCCTTTCGTGATATTCTGTTTGGAAAGCAATGACCAATGATTTCCACTGCTAGAAAACAGTGTGACATTTGATGAGTTGTAAACTTTTTTAATGATATCTCGTACTGGATCGAGCTTATCTCTAAGTCATGATTACGGTGATAGTTTTTCGGATAGTCCATTTCCTGTGTGTAAATTTATCAAAATGAAAACTGCCATTAGCGTCTGTAAAGACTGCAAACTTTACTGAGCATATCTTGGACTCTATATGACAAAAAACTCTCGAGTTTTGGAAATTCCACGTATTTTATGGTGTTCTTCCTAGAATAGAAGTGGGACCGTTTTTGTTCGTTCAAACACTTTCACGGTGTCCTATGCAGGAAAGAACTTGATGCCTCCTTTCTGTGATGGCCATCCCATTTGCTCTATTTGTGACTGTAATGGGAACAGTTTTTCCCACCGGTTTACCCAAGTTATTTAGGCTTGGCTCTTTTGAGTGGCGCCAGATTTCCGATGTTGACACTCCAGGCCTCTTGTTTGTAAGAACGCAAAGGCTCGTGTTTATACGTTTTGTTGTAAAAGGAAACCACATATAAAGCATTAGCTCAGTTTGTTTTTGGACGGATGAAGAGCAAAACAGGCAGTGGTCGAATTTTTCATGTTTACGTACTATATACATGTAGAATAGAAAAGAGCGTATTTCATTACATTTCCAAACACGGATAATAGAGTTGAAAATACGACGCGCAGCTGAGTACATTTGGAGACCTTCGAGGTCTCCCTCCCTCTCTCTTTCTCTCTCTCTCTCTCTCTCTCTCTCTCTCTCTCTCTCTCTCTCTCTCTCTCTCTCTCTCTCTCTCTCTCTCTCTCTCTCTCTCTCTCTCTCTCTCTCTCTCTCTCTCTCTCTCTCTCTCTCTCTCTCTCTCTCTCTCTCTCTCTCTCTCTTGCTTGATGTATTTTTAACCTTAGGCTGCAATGCGAGGTGGGAGCGCTTTCTGAACAAGTACGTGCGTTTTTCTGGGCGATAGTCTGGTGGACGTTGGAAGAGTTCCACCAAGCAATAAGCTTGTTTCAGAAAAATTAAAGTGCATTGGTCAAATGCTTTGAATGGTGGAACTTTTTGTATAAACCACTCTACCTCGGAATATTGTGTTCTCTGTATGAAGTTGCGGCGACTTAGTTCAGTTAAGGCTGAATTGAGAATTTAGCTTTAATGAAAAACATCGGTAGATGCGTTGTTCAGTGAATGAATGAATTCCTTCTGTCAGTTTCCTGCTTCTTAGGCCAGTTATTTATAGATATGTCGTCCAGGGTTTCAATTATTTGGTAGCGTGTGTCGTTTTGTATTTTAAATAGCCTCCTGCGCAGATATTTTTGAAGACGTCCTGTGCAGGAGGCTAGGTTTTGGAATCCAGCCTTAGAAATAGGAAACAAATATAACAAATATATACGACATTGTATCAGTTTCCAAACCTTGCTCTTAAAAACATTATTTCACTACCTTTGTCTGCCGTTGGCTGCGCCACTCGTGGAAATTACTAAAAAGTCCAATCTGTTTACTCGGACAACTTATCCCTAATTGTCTCTCGAACAGACCATATTCCTTTACAAATTGATTTGCTGACATTAAGTGGCAAAAAAACTGGTTGTTCCACGTATCCTTGTTCTTGATACATCCAGTTTCGTTTGGGTTGTGGGAATTTCATGCTCTATGAGTATAGACTTTGGCAAAAATGTGGTCGATTTACCGGCGAAGGAGGGTTCAAATGAGTTTGCAAGTTTCAGCAAAACCACTCCGGAAAGGTCACCATTATTTCCGGATAGATGTATGCTACACATTCTACAGGTGTATAATGCTGATTATTAAAAACTTGTTATGATATATTCCAATTCCTGAGTTTTGATTGGTCCATCAAAAATTATTTAAACTATTGATAATTCCGAAATAGACACCTGCATGTTTTCTGGAATTTAAACGTCACAAATCAAGGTCACAGATGAGTGCAGTAAAATAAATCTAAGCGTCTAAATATACATTTAGTTGATAGTCATCGTTACAGAGCGTTTTCATTTGACGTCACGGCAGCCATATTGGTGTTCCAAAACAAAGAAACGGCGGCCATATTGGTGTACCAAGCCATTCCTCCGGGAATTAAACTCTATTTTTATACAAAAATCGTCTTTTGTTTTAATAAACCAATATGGCCGCTGGTCACGTGAGTGAAAACATTTTTCTTGCAATCAGTTGTATCCTTAGTGTTTCTTGGAAGATTTGTGCGAGAGTTTCTGCATCCAAAACGTTCGCAATGTCAAAACAAGAAATAGCACATCATTGTATCATTAAAACCTAGCTCTGATTAACCGGCCGAGCATTGTCGGTCTGTATGGGAGAAACTTGACCGAGGTCGTGAGTACAGACCACTGAAGTGCTTATGCGCCTGTCTGGCTGTTCATTCTTCCGTTCATTCAGTTTGCCGTGGGCACAGACTGCGTCTGTTATTTACACAAACATAATTGTATGGACTTCACTTTCCCACTTAGTTAAACACTTTAGCCAGTATGTCATGTGGATGGCTTTCTGTTCTCTCTGACTTCGTCTACTCGGTCAAACTGTGCAGACCCTCGTGTGCTTATGCACATTTTGGGCTGTTCATTCGGCCGTTCATTCGGATGGTTGTTGGTGCAGAGTAGTCCGTTACTTACATAAACAAAAGTATTCCGAAGCAGTTTGCGGCTCTCTTGTTTGTCCAGTTTGTCTGCTCAGGCATTCAGGTGACTATGCACCTGTCTGGCTGTTCATTCTTCCGTTCATTCAGTTTGCCGTTGGTGCAGATTGCATCTGTTATTCATACAAACATAAATATATAAGGACTTCATTTTAATAACCAATTAGTCAGTCAATCGTGTGGATGACTTTCTGCATTCTCGACCTTCGTCTCCTCGGTCTGTTTGTTCAGAGCTTAATGAGCTTTTGCACATGCTGGGCTGTTCACTCGGCCGTTCATTCGGATCGTTGTTGATGCAGTTTTCACCCGTTACTTACATAAACTATAAAAGCCGAGGTATTAAAGCCTAGAGAGTTCCGTAACTTCTTGGTTTTAATATCAAAAATGGCATCCCACATCGTTGGAACTATTCCCTCGCTCAAATAAATCAAACAAACAAAATTCACTCCTGCCCGCTAATCCCGCCAGCTGCGCAGGCTACGTGCGAGCGAAGATTCTGGTCGCGCGAAAATTGGGGCGAGAGCAAAAAAGAGAAAAGAGGTGAAAATATGGCCATTGACTGTCAATCTTTGAAAGAACTCACCCGTGAAGAAATCGGTGGGCGTTTTTCTGAATCGTGGGGTTTGCCTGCAAGCGTCCCCTCGTCCCCCCACTCTCCCTCCAACTTTCCCTTTTTTGCTCTCGCCCCAATTTTCGCGCGACCAGAATCGTCACTCGCGCACGACGCATAGCACTTCGCTCGCACGGGAACGCTTGCTACGCAGGCTAAGTTAAACTTGACGTTTATTCCTGTGGTGACCATCTCGCCAGATGACGTTAAGCGATGACGTCATTGCTTTAAAACTATTCCTGCAGGGTCGAGCCGACGAAGGGTCAATTTTAGCGCTGACAAGTATGGCATAACAATACTAACTGGTTCTTTACAATAATTAAATCATAAAGAATCTCTCGTGGCAAAACACTTTTTTGTCTTCATTTAATTATCCCATACAAAAGTCTTACTACAATGTGAAATATTGTAAAACTACAGCAATAACGGTCAGGTTCAGTTCGCGCTCAGCAAAGACGAATGCTGAATGTTACAACTGATTAACAGCATTACCAATCACTTCATGCAAAGCCCTATTCAACGCTTAAATTCGTGAAAAAACTGTTATGCAAGTAAACGCTATCTTATTACTTTCTGCTTTTAGCAATTTAAAATGACCTGAAATTATAATAACAAGCAAAGCCGTGAAATTACCTTCTTGTCTAGGAGAACTAAATTTCATTCAATGAAAAGAAAAGAAAAAGTTTCTCATTATAACAGTTCCATTATAAAAACTGGGGATGCAAGTTACGCCACGAACGAATCAACTGCGGCGTCTTTTAGAAACATCCGCATTCTTCGACAATCATATCGTCATACTTCTTCATTACGACTGATTGATGCTCGTCGATCAGAAGGAGAGATATCGGTGCTAGTTTGGTGGGAACACAGCATGCCACGCCATCGGCTTTGATACCCTTCTTTTTCTCTATCCAGGCTTTGAGCGTCGAATAATTGTCAGAAGTCGGTTTTGCTGCGGTACATTTGCCTTTGCACTGATATGCGTTGAAATTCGCAGGTGCGATGATTGTGTCCGACAAGCCAAGATCTGCTAAGTCGACCATCATGTCCACCTTTCGGCAGGGATCAACTTCATGTTCATTGTAATGAGCCTCAACTTGGACGTTGTTGACAGCTACAATAGATCAAAGACATAAATAAAGAGCGATTGTTAAAAACTGCAAGCTGTTTTAAAATTACGTCTTACAAGATTGCAAGGAGTAGCCATTCATTCCTAATTTGTTTCACCCTGCAATCTTAGACACGCTCGACCATTAGCCACAAAGGAGCAATTTTTTTATGCCAATTTTGATTACGTTGTGTTCCTTTGCAGTAAAAACAATCAGACTAATGCAAATGGTAAACTTACATTTGGCTTGCAATAAAGAACCTATTCCATGACCTTTTATTCCTCTCATGATGTTGTGTTTAGTAGTGAGAAGAAATGGAGGCGTATCTCGGTCAGTGGATTCCAATTCGGTCTTGTTCACGTCCGAGACCGGAGGTTCTTCTCTGTTCCCAGTTTGTTCTTCTCTGATCACCGATGGAGTCGCCAGGAACAGTTGCGAGGCGAAAAGCGACAGAAACAGATACAGGATCGTCATGATGTTCAGGGCAAGGTTCTGATGGCGAATTTCTAATTGCGTCGAGTTGCTCCTTCGAATGTCCCCAAAAAAACTACTTCAAAGGCATGTGAGGCTTTCTTTATATAGCACATACCCATCGTTGGCTAAACCAATAAGATGAATCTCGTATTGTTCGTGTTCGTGTTATTTTTGAAAAGTATATTAAGTACAAAACTAATGCTCTTTCCGCTACATAATATCTCAATCGCATTTACAGAGGTTCTTGTGCCCCCATGAGTGAAAGATATTAAAATATCAAAAAAATGTGATGTGTTGAAATACACGTATATTGCAATTGTCAAACAAAGCACTCGACTTACTTTCATTCGCGTAATTTGTCTTTCGTGCAGTTGTCATGCAGTATTACGCACTTGCAGCTGACTGAAAACATATCTTAAGCTTGCTGTGTCCGGCTCATAACTTCGTCCGTTGTTGTGTTCCTGTTAAGATCACGTATGGCCTCCAACGTGGAGCTGGTGAATATCAAAAAAGCAGGTCATTTGTCATTCTACACCCAGCATCTTAGCGAGTCGTTCTTTTTAGAAACGAAGGGCCCCTTGGACCCCTGTTAGGGATTATTGCGCCGGGAACATCTGACCTTTCGAAATTACCAAAACAATGCCGACCGTCCTCAAGTAGATTCAGACCCCGGGATTTAGAATGTCCTCATGCTGTCATGTCATGAAGGAGGTCAATAACCGTATTATGAAATATGCGTTAATCTATACTGCGAATTGGTCTGCCTCTAAATATTTTCACGTTTTGGTCAATTTAAGGGGTCAACAACTGTAGTTAAAAACATATCATCAATGAAAATTACTTACAGGGGCGATTTTGCACTCTTGATACGAACAGTTGTAGTTTTCCCCGCGAATATTCGTTCTAATAATCGTACCCATCTATTTTGCGATCATTCTCGATAGCCCATTAATTATGATGAAGTTCACCCTACCACAACACGAAGAGTTTGGAAGTATCAAATAAATAAAACACCTCACAGTAGCTCAACATAAAAACTTGAGAATAGCTAACATTTTTTTACTACGTCAACATTCAGACTTTTCGTGCCAATACGAGCTTCATTCAAATCATTTATGTTTTTTACATTTTCAAAAATATAGCTGTTTTCAGTCGGAACATGAAACAGTCGTGATGATTCTTCATCATATTCCTCCCCTTCGTGCTTAGTTTAAAAATAGCTAGACGGCGGTTTTTCGTAGGTTTCAATTAACGTAAAACACGTTCATTAAGTCTCACGAGAAAACAAAATGATCAACGGTTCTCCTTTCGCTTTCAGATCTTAGCTTACATGAACTAAAGTACTCTCCATAATGACGTCATCGTAAGGCAGAAGAAGGCGTTGGATTGTTTTCGACCTCTATTCATCCGTCAAGCGAAGACCAACGATGCATCTGCCTTTGGGGGTCACTTATCTAGATTTAAACCAAGAAATGTAATATTATTATTTGATATAATGCCAACCCAACTTTGAGAAGGCACTGAATAACACGATTGCCATTGCGGGAGTCTTTAGCAACGTATCTGGCACGATAACATTATGCCTTCAATGTGGGTTTTCGGCAGGCGTAAAAGAGCGTTATCACTTGCTAAGCAAGAATTTGGCATCGTTTGTCTTTTTACGTATGAAGTTACTTACTGTTGAGTAAGGTTTGAACTCTCGGTGGGGTATAACCTCCGAAAATTTGGGCGGAGCATTCAGCGCGCTTTCTGCAACGCTTACCCTATTTCAGAGCAAAAAACGTGATTTTTCCTAAATGAACTGATGTGACATAGGACCACGAACGAAAATGCTGCATACGCAGGGTCTGTGAAAGATCTAATCAACCAAAGATACATTGTAGAAATGAAAACTGAAATAAGCAAGGCTGAAACTACACAGAACACTTAAAACAACAAAGGCATGATAGAGCACAAACTGAAAGTCAAAAATGCAACCGTGGACAGCTATTTCAACCTGATTGGGCACGCTCGTCAGCACCGTATAGCGTGCGGATTGTTCTCCTCTTAAGCTGCCCAACCTGGTCGAACCAACTGTCCACGGTTGCATTTTTGACTTTCAGTTTGTCCTCTATCATGCCGTTGTGGCTTTTCTCAATTTTACATTTAAAAAATTATGATGAAGTACACCTTACCACAACATGTAGAAGTTGACTGATGATATCTAATAAATATGCACCTCACAATATAACAACATGTAAAAGTTGAGAATAGCTTAGGCCCAGTTCAGACGTCGTACTTCTGCCGTGCCGAACTAAATTCAGGAATTAAGTTCGACAAAAGCACGGCAGAGGTACGACGTCTGAATCAAGCTCTGCCGTGCTACACGACTCTGGTACGGCAGTGATTCAAACGTCGCGCTTCTGCCGTGTCAAACGAAATTCATAAATTATATTAAATGTATTTTGACGGGTAGTTACGGCGCCATTTTTGTTTGATCAACGCTGACTAATTGTTACGTGACTTCGGTAAGTCCTAAATTTGGCACGACGTCTAAATCAGAGTCGTGTTTGTGCCGTGCTGCAGTCGAACCTATTACAATTAAGTTCGGCACGGCAGAAGCACGACGTCTGAACTGGGCCTTATATTTTGTACTACGTCAACATTCTGACTTCCCCTGCCAGTACCAACTTCATTCATGTGATTTATTTATCTATTTTTTCTTTTTTACATTTTCAAAAATATAGTTTTTTCCAGTTGGAGCATGAAAAAGTGATTCTTCATTTTTTCGTCCTCTTTATACTTAGTTTAAATCAGTTAGGCAAACGTGTCGTAAAACAACTTCATTGGAGTCTCACGAGCGAGAAAGTCTTGTAATTTCGTCATTCGACCCTTAACTGATAAAATGAAGGAATGTTTGGTCTGACCAAAGTAAAGGTCATTTAGAGACTTGTTCTTCCGATAAAATTACAATATATTTTTGCGAGTTTATGGTTCTCAGTTATAATATTCTAGTGTTTCATGGGGACCTTTTTTATATTGGGAGTAGCCGGGTAAAAGTGGTGAAAACGGCAAAACACAGTTTTCTTTGGTAGAGCCTCAGTTCGAAATGAGTAGGCAAAATAAGGTGGGGCCCGATCCGCCACTGAATCAACCATGCTAACTGAATTTTTTAAGAGGACATTATTATAACCCAGTTTAAAATAATTTTATCACAAAGAATCTCTGGTTACAAAACCTTTATTGTCTTCATTTAATTATCCCATACTACAGTCTTACTACTATGTGAAATGTTGTAAACTACAGCAATAACGGTGAGGTTCAGTCAGTTCACGCTCAGAAAAGACGAATATTGAATGTTAAAACACTTTACTTATCACTTCCTATTACGCGTTACTTAAAAACCAGCTGAGGATATCGCTTAAATTCGTAAAAAAAACCGTTATGAGAGTAAACGCTATCTTATTACTTTCTGATTTTAGCAATTTAAAACGACCAGAAAATACAATTACAAGCAAAACTGAAAGCTTTTTTCAGGTGAACAATATTTCATTTCCTATTATAACAGTGGCCATCATAAAAATTTGGGATGTTAGTTATGCCACGAATGAATCAAGGGCGGGCTTTCTTAGTAGTAATATTTAAACAAGCAAGCAACCGTGGACGATGATCCTACTGGTATACGTTGGATCAATAATGATCTGATAAGTTTAAAATAGAAAAATGAAGACTAACCTGAAAAGGGTTGGTTTGGCCAGCCGAAATATAGTACACAAATTTAAAACCTTTCTACGTTGTATCGGTCTCTGCTTTTTTTATAGTCTTTCTTAGTAGCATCCGCATTCTTCAGCAATCATATCATCGTACGTCTTGAGTACGACATTTTGATTCTCGTTGAACACAAGGAAAGATACCGGTGCTAGTTTGGTGGGAACACAGCATGCCTTACCATCGGCTTTGATGCCCTTCTTTTTCTCTATCCAGGCTTTGAGCTTCGAGTAATTGACTGAATTCGGCTGTGGTGGGGGGCATTTTCCCTTGCATTGGTATGCGTTGAATACATCAGGTGCGATGACTATGCCCGGCAAGCCAAGATCTGCTGGATTGACCGTCATGTCCACCTTTTGGCAGGCATCAACTTCACGTTCATTGTAATGAGCTTCAGCTTGGGCGTCACCGGGAGCTAGAACAAATAGAGAGCGATCGTTACTATTGTTAAATTCCATTTCCAGTGATCTAACTAAAACTAAATTACGATGAATAGCTGAAAGCTATTTCTAAAATTATGTCTTACAAGATTGCAGGGAATAGTCGTTCCGCCGTTCATTCCTAATTTGTTTCACCCTGCAATCTTAGACATGCTCGACCATTAACCCCAAAGAAATCACTCTTTTTGATGCAAATTTCGATTACGTTATATTCCTTTGCAATGAAAACGATCAGAACAAAGCAAATGGGAAACTTACATTCTGCTTGCAACAAGGGACCTTTCACATGACCTTTTATTCCTCTCATGATGTTGTGTTTATTAGTGAGAAGAAATGGAAGCGTATCTCGGTTAGTGGATTCCGATTCGGTCTTGTTCACCTCCGAGACCGGACGTTTTGCTCTGTTCCCAACTTGTTCTTCTATGATCACCGATGGAGTCGCCAGGAAGAGTTGCGAGGCGAAAAGCGACAGAAACAGATACAGGATCTTCATGATGTTCACGGCAAGTTTCTAATTGTGTCGAGTTGCTCCTTCGAATGTTCCCAAAAAACTACTTCAAAGGCATGTGAGGCTTTTTTTATATAGCACCCATACCCATTGTTGGCCTAAACCAATAAGATTATAGTCGTGCTGTTCGCGTCATTTTTCAAAAAAAAATTATGTATAAAACTAATGTTCTATCCGTTACATAATATCTCAATCGCGTTTATGGAGGTCTTTAACAGATAACTTTTATTGACCCTTGTGCCGCCTTGAGTGAAAGATAAATATCGAAACAGTTGTCATGTGTTGAAATACATGTATATTCCACTCTACAAAAAAAACACTCGAATTATTTTTATTCGCGTCATTTGTCTTTCGTGCAGTCATGTCATGCAGTATTACGCACTTGCCGCTGACGGAAAAAATATCTTGAGCTTGCTCCGTGCGACTCGTAACTTCGGAAGGAAGGCATACGAGCAGATGCAGGGGAATCACCCAACAAAGGATTTCAATAATTGTCATTCTACACCCAGCATCTCAGCGAGTCATTTTTTTTTTAGAAACCTCGGAATCTTCTTGGACCCCTAGCAGAGATGATAGCGCCCGGAACATCTGACCTTTGGAAATTACCAAAACAATCCCGACCGTCCTCAAATAGATTCAGACCCCGGGATTTAGAATGTCTTCATGCTGTCGAAAGGGAGGTCAATTACTGTATTGTGAAATATGTGTTAATCTAGACAGCGACGTGGTCTGTCTCTAGATATTTTCATGTTTTGGTCAATTTAACGGGCCGACAACTACAGTCTAAAACAGACACATCCTCCCGATAGCATCGATGGAATTTCTTTGGGGTAGGGTTAGTTTTGCAATATTGCTACAAAGAGTTGTAATTTTTTCCTGCAAACTTTCGTTCTAATAATCGTACCCATTCATTTTGCGATCATTCTCAATTGCAAAGCTTGGGGGTTGCCTGATATAGGAAATCCTGTATATCATAAACTGACCTACTCATTTAACTTGACAATGACATTCTAGGTCACTAATGATGTCGAATCGTTGCTTTTTACTATCGCTTATATTTGTATTCTCCATTGCGCATTAAAATAATTATGATGAAGTTCACCTTACCACAACAGGTAGAAGTTGACAAAATCTAATAAAACACCACACCTCACAGTATCTTAACATATGAAACTCGAGAATAGCTAATATTTGTACCACGTCAACATTCTGACTTTCCGTGCCAGTACGGACTTCACTCATATAAAGAAAGAAATGTGATATTATTATTATTTGATATACTGCCAACCCAACTTTGTGAAGACACTGAATAACACGATTGCCACTGCGGGAGTCTTCAGCAAAGTATCTGACACGATAAAATTATATCTTCAACTATGTGAGCTTCCGGCTGCTTAAACAAGAATTTGGCATCGTTTGTTTGTTTTTTTAAGTATGAGATAAGGTGTGAACTCGCGGTGGGGTACTCTCAGAAAATTTGGATGAGGCGTGCAGCGCGCTTCTGAGACCCTTAACCTATCTCAGAGCAAAATATGTGATTTTCCGTGAGTGACCTGGTACGGCAGAGGACTACGAACGATAATAGTGCATACGTAGAATCTGTTGAAGATCTAATCAGCCAAAACATACCCAACAAGAACAAGACACCCAACAAACCCAGCGTGCAACTATTTAAAGTTAAGTTATGTCGCCGAATTGTATATAACTCGTAAGAATAATGCACTTGATAAAAATAACAAGAAATGGATTTTCAAGCCTCTGACTAAAACGTGGATTAGAATAGCGCATCCAGGGCTCCTACTTGTTATTCGTAATGCTCGGTTACTTTATCAATTTTCGTAGTAACTATCGTTAATTGTGTGTCGTGTGCGTGTTGTCTTGTGTGTAAATGTGTATGTGCCTATATGTAGCAAGGCCTGTTATTAATTATTGTATCATAAGTAATAAAGTAAACAGGAAAAATAATAATAATAATCCGCCAAAAGTATATTGTGGAAATTAAAACTGAAATAAGCTTGGCTGATACTACGCATGCAACGGCATGATAGAGCTCAAACTGAAAGTAAAAAATGGGACCGTGGACAGCTATTTCGACCGGTTGGGCCTCGTTAGCGTGGCATTGTAAAAATAGCTAGCACGCTGTAGCGTGTGGATTGTTCTCCTCTTTAGCTGCCACACCGTGCTGACGAGGCTCAACCAGGTCGAACCAACTGTCCACGGTTGCATTTTTGACTTTCAGTTTGTGCTCTATCGTGCCGTGGTTGCTTATTTCGATTTTCCCTACCCTGTAACATAAAGATAAGATAAGATAAAACTCTATTAACGTGTCGATGCCACATAGCCTGGGAAAATTATATGTCGCTTAATGTCGCATACGTGCGACCCCTTTGACCACCGTGGCGTAAATGTGCTGACATGTTTGCATGACAAGTTATGGCGCGACAGAAGCATGAAAAGTCTACAGTGCGACCCATGGTAAAAATATATAAAAAAGAGAATTTAAAACAATTAAAGCTGTATAAAATAATTATGATGAGCAGAGGGAACAGCCCTTTGCAGCCATCGTCTATGAGTAAACTAACATCGCATGTGCGTGTCTTTTTTTCTAGAAATATTTAAAGTTTTTGCTGATCTTACGGTCTGGGGATAATTTTCCCCACAATTTGGGCCAAAGATAATGCAAAGAATGCTCATCATATGTTAACGTATTATAGCTAGGAATGGAGAAGTCTGATTGAATAAAAAATTGATACCCTATCTCATACCAGACCCTGCCCAGGAACTGCTTTACTTTGCAAAACGATCAGTATATTCTCAGTTGCGAGCTCGAGATCAGATTTACTTAGTTAAACTTTATTTTTAGTTCCATGCAACTTTAGATTGACCTCTCTTTGTCATTCAAGACAATTAAGACAAGGTTAAACGTCTTACTTAAACATTTGAATTGAGCAAAAAACTAGCCGAATATTTTTTTAACTTATGAAATTGCCACAATATAAGTCATGGGATGTGTTTGGTGTGGTTGCCTACTCCTATAAAGCTGTTTACACACAAAACAATCGCTTTGATCTTCTCTAAGGAAAAGCACGTCCCTAATCATGCGGTTTAGCTACTATAGCTACTTATCTTTCATTGCCTAGCCGACTTAAAGCAAGTCTATCCCTCTCCCAAAGCGCAAATCCGACGTTAAAAAGAGCTATGCCATAGTTATATTTTTGTGCTTGATGGCTAAAAAAATAAATCGACTTCCAGAAATGGTTGACGAGGATAAAAACCATTTTTATCCTTAAAAAAGAATTAATAACAGTAAGCCAAAACGGAACGCGAATGGTTAAAAATGGAGAGGTTTGAGATGGATTAAGGTCGGTTAAGTTTATCAGCATGAGCCATCCACGGCGTGGTTCCTGAATAACACTTTTTTCTAGGGAAACTCAAGACAACGCCAATGAACTCTGCACTCAGTCCAAAGTAGCACACACTGCCGGGGCTTCGATTTCCGTTGCCGAAAGCGACTAGGAGTATTGTTTCTTTGGACTTGGCATAGAGCGGTCGACTTCCAGAGCTGGCTGGGATCATTGTATTGCGTTGTACGAGTAGTCACTCATTTTTAACTCGGAAAATGGCGAAACTATTTCCGAGTTCCGGGAATCAGGGAGAGTTCTACTCCTTCCATCCGCCTATCCTTCCGTCAGTTCCTGTTGGACAAGACGTCACTCATTTTCCTTAGTGATTTTTGTCGCGCGCTCGGTCCTTGCTCAGTATTCTAGTCGGGCAAGGCGCTTTATGATCCTACGCTGCTTCGTGAAGTACAAAAAAACTGCGAAACGAGTACTAAAATCTTGCGACATTTGCACTCCACAAGAACTAGCTCCTTGTAGTCCTTTTAATCCCCCTTACTCCTTACTGGTCACGCGAAAGCATCAAAAACGTCCAGCAGCCACCTTTCCCCACCCCACCCCCCGGAAAAGGCATTTTAGTCGAAATTTTTTGGAAACGAAAACGTTGGACAACAAATCTCCTACTAGACATTTTAGTGGGTAGTATCGTTGTACATTTTTACTCGCTTCTTGCATTTTGAATCGCCCTCAAAACACTGCAAGACTCCTACGAATATCTAGATAAGATAAATTTAATTTTACTTTTCTCACGCCGTTCATGATGGATAAATTTCAAACGTAGCCCTATCGTCTCAAGTGGAGGTTGACTAAGTATACATCGACGAACATGCCTCAACGAAAATGAATTAGCGTGTGCGGGGCTTAATACGATCGCGTTTTTCATAACCTACATTTTTTGTGTCTTCGGGAAAGCACCCAAGAGAGTTTCCGATTCTTTTCATCTAGTCAGAAGCTAGCGAAAAAAACTCGTGATTACTCTGAACATGTCAGATTATGATCCTTTATGGAAGCTTTAAACTTGAGAAGGTTCAATAGAAAACGGCGATAAAAATCAGCACCTTCGCGAGCTCATAGACCGCTGCGATGAGCAGCTGTTACTGCCTCGTCCCCAGTAAGGCGCAGTTGCGTTTCATCGGTGAAAGGCGGGAAACAGGGAGCGCGGGGCTAGATGGTTAGGCGACAAATGGTGGAGCAATAAGCCCACAATTCAACGAGCTCCCAAACACGAAGGAACGCCTGAGACAAGGCAGTGGTCGTTATGTCTTGATCGTTGCCAGCGCACCCCGTACAGAAACAAATCACCTAATCTTACAGAACGCACAAAGATACTTCAATTTTATCACTTGGACTGAAATTTTGAATAACGGAATAGACAAAAAAATTTAAGTGAACTTTGAAAACTCTGTAATTGTATTGTTTCTGTATTCGGTGTCATTTTGAATACAAATCTTTTAAGAAATTTGACACTCTTATCGACCTTTATCCTCATCAACATCTACGGGACGTCGTGAAAAAAATCTACGGGACGTCATTATAAAACCAGCCTTAAAACTGAAACACCAAGTTTCGTCTGGTTTGTCAGTTATAATTCTCTGAGTAATTCTGTTCGCCGAAGCCTTGAAATGCTATTATTTACTGAATTTGTTTCAAACCACTTTTACCTAAACAGAATAAAGTGCAAGCTTCGGTTTGAACTGGGTACCAGATATCTACATCAAACTTTATCTCTGTCTGTTTGTGTCCCATTTCTTTCGGATCTCCTGATGAAGATTGCGCTGTGTTAACAAAAACCAACATGGGTAATAATTTCTTTATGTTGAGTGTTATAATGTCGTGAAAATTTATTGGTTGATTCTTTCAAAACAGATCATAAAACACGTGTTTAAAGTATACACTAAAATTTTGATTAATGATTTCTCGATGAAGAGAGCACAATGCATTACTTAAAGTTAAAAATTGAATTCATTTGTTTTCACTTAAGATTTTTTGGCGGTGTTTAAAGTAACATTTTTAACCTCTGAAGACTTGGCTAGTCAGTTAACTAGTATTGTGGCGATAAGAGAACTGGTCGTTTTTAAGGCATGAACATTCAAGTTTCACTCTAAATGAAAATTTCGAGATCATAATTAGTTTTGAGGTTAGTATAAACACAATTTTCGTGGCACGCTGCATGTTTCTTTGCTTCACAAGATCGTCAATCGACTGCAGTTCACACGCAACGAGGGGCGTTGAATAGCTCAGCAGGGCAGCGCGTTGTGCGTATCTTTCCTAATCAACACGCTATGTGCGCAAAGCGGGTAGGTTATCAACCTGTATTCAATTCTGCTGACCCTTTTCTTTCACTGCAAGCGAAAATTCATTAAGAAAGCAATTAACGCTTAAAAGTCCTTGGGGGTTAATTCTCTTGCTAGCATTATTCCCATAGTATTCATTCTCTTCGCAATTAAAAAGCTGTTGTTCAGTTCCTTAAAGAACATAAAATGGGTCAGTCTCTTTAGAAATCTTTTAAAAGAAAGTAGATACAACATTTATAAGCAGCTCACGACTCTTGTTTGGTCAATCGACCGGTTCAAAGAACATTTTTAAACACCTCGCTAGTGCGACCGCGAAGCAGATTTTTTCCAAACTTTGTTATTTTGGCAAATTCATATGCAAATTTTTTCTAAAGCGTTGTTTACGACTTCAAGGCCGAATCATGCAACTTGTCATAAGGACGGAGGGAAAACATTTATCATTATTGAAGTCTTCAAAGTGTGTTTTTCTTTTTTATCTGATGGTGAAAAGAAAAGACTTATGCGTGTACATTCTTGAACCAAAAGATACTTTTTTTCATGGGATTATAGCTGAATCCAAATTAGCCATTCAACTCATTCATTTAGACACCAGCAGTTGTTCATAGATTGAAAGGGAATTAATGATTGTAAAGGGCGTCATGGAGTGTTACTTTTCCGCTTATGGCTCCAGTGATTGCTTCCTAACGCACAGAGCCATAAGACAGGAAGAAAATTATTTAAAATCTGGTGCTTTTTAAGTTTGTTTAATTCGTGTTAAGAAGCAAACCGAGCGAAGATAACATTCCCGATTAGCGCGTGTTACAATTGTGTTAACTTAAATATCTGCTGATATTTAAGTGAATTATATTAATGCCACTCCTTAGAACTAGATCGCCAGAATTGGAAGAAAAATTTCTGTTGCTTTCTTTTTCTACGTAAATAAACAAAGAAAATGAAAATCGCAATTCCGGTCGGCGATTTCAATAGATTTTTTAATTAAAAGACCTGGATTAGCGTTATTGACAGGTCGGGCAATCCATGCACCATGAACGTGCTCGACGTGGTGGGAGGAGATTGATGTTGCGCCCGAGGGACCAAAACCAAGCGAAAACTCTGCCACTAAAAAATGTAGAAACACCACAATTATTAAAGGTTCTTTAATGACACTATGTTTTATTCTTGAGGCAAACAAGTTTTCAGCTAGACTAACTAACGTTTAAAAAGTGAGTGAAAGCCAATGAATAAGTTAAGTGTCATTTTGGAAAGATGTTTCCTTCGGAAAAGAAAAACGGGAGCGAAGACATTAATCCAAATGTGATAGCGGAAAGACAATGGACTCGACAATCAGAACGCTGTTTTCTTTAGGAATCGATTTTCTTAATTCCAGTAGCTTTAGGAATTCGACAACCCCAACTTGTTACTGAAGAAAAGGTATATTCTTTGTTGCTATTCACTGGCACAAAAAGCCGCCTATTTGTTTTGACAACTCTACTCAATGTGACCCTTTGAATTTCGCTGCGTGTGTCATTCTCGCTACAGAGAAAAAAAGAATTGTTTCTATTTCCTCAGCTTTCCGGCCTCGTGTTGAGAGAAAATGGTTTTCAACCGAGAGGATTCAGTAGGTTTTTAATAACATGTGGCTACGATTCATTAGCCGGAGCACCAGGTCCCCGTATGCTGTGATGCAGTTTTAGTTAACTCAGGCATACTAAACGGCTCGTACAGAAGAAATTAAACTGTAGTTAGAAAAACCTTTATTTTTGTTTTCAGCTGTTTCCTGTTTTGTCCGCTAAGACAGGTGTAGATTCACGCGGTGGTTTGGAAAAGGGTCACAGTCGCGGCTTCAATCCATGTATTCATTTGTTAAACGAACTATAAAAATAATGGTTTCAACTTTGTGGCCAGATTACTAAACCAAAACCTGCTTGAACTTCACCGTGACTAAACCTTCGGCTAGCTTAGCCGTGTATTTAACGGATACAATTTATTTTTATTGGGTTCTATGTTTTTATTCTTAACCACAACACTCACACGCTTGAGGGCAAATGCAAATTCTTAAACCACCGATCGAAGACAAGAACCAAAACATGACGGCTCTCATTCTGTCTCTTCAACTTTTTAACGCCCGTGTTTGTATGATCCCTTTAGCTTGCTTCCACGTCTTTTTACAAAGAACGACCAGACAATTTGCTATTCTTTTTATATAAAACCCACTATCCTCCCTGATTGAGCTGAACCGAACATAAATTTTCAAGATGTTTGGCACTTGAAGACTCGTTAGTATTCATTCGCGCGTTCATTATACAGTTTTCAATGTGATACGGTTGTAATTTTCGATGCTAATGGCTAGTTCAGTCTACCGTTTTATCGTTAAATTTATCTTTTACGACATCCTTAGCATGAAAAGACAAAATAGCTTTATAACAAGTTTGAAAAGGGACAGGAAAAAAGAATAAACTTGAGAAGAACGCTTTGTTTTCCCCCGCTTTCTTGTATCGGCGCCATTTTAGTCTAACAAATAAGTGTTTATACGCACCGCAAGAAGTGACATTATATTAGTTTTACTCACAAAGAGATGACTGTGTTGAGTTTGAGGCTGAGCGATTCCTTTGAATTCACTTTTGAAAACTTTTATATTGTGTTGTTCAAAAGACATAACCCTTTTATTGTATATTTTTATAGCTTCTTGTACTGGCAGCGAGTAATTTCACCATTAAATTTGAGTTGAATAGGCTCAAGACAAAAGAGTAGACATATCAAAGTTCGATTTCAATGCACCCTAGACATTGAAGGTTGCTTTCTTTTATCGTGGTTTTCGCGGTTCGCGATAGATACATTACCGTCTTTTACCTTTAAAACCTTTCCTTAAAGTAAGACGACCAAACGACAGGATTTTTGGCTCGCAGTTTTATCAAACAAAGACGTTCTTTTCAAAATATCAGCGTTGCCTCTGGATACCGAGAACACGAAGTTCTTGCCCCTAAATTAAACGTTTCTTTTCTCCAGTTTAATGGAACATAATCACTGTTGTTTTATCGCTTAGTTTAGCATGCGAATATTTGACCTTCTGCGCGTAACCAGCTCAAAATCTTTCACAAACAATTGACGCTCAATGCATAACAGAATATTCATATTTTATTAGTGCGATAACACTCAAACGTGTTTAACACCAGCATGCAGCTTGCATGATCACCAAAAAAATAAATCCAATTTTCACTCTTGCACGATTAGTCCCCGGGTTAAGAGTACAGAACACAAAATTCACGACAGTGTAAGAAATATCTCGCAGAAAAAGACGGCTGCCAAGCTTTACCGCCATCTTTGATTTAGGTGTGAAAACCTTGAATAAATAAATCAAACAAAGAGCCACTAGTTCGTTTATCGCCGTTATAGCTGCTAGAAACGTGCAAACTGTAAATTATTTAGATAAGAATATAAATGATCAAAATAATTTTCTATTTAAATTGAATAGAGCGGACACAGGTTTTATTTAATTTGTTATCTTGGCTAGTCTTCTCTGCCTGTGGTGTTCAGTATAATCAATAAACTTCGTCAAACATTCGCGATGTAAAGACCGCGGGTCAATAGCATAACGTTATAATCCTATCAACTTATAGTGTTTACAATCGTTCCTCGAAAAAAGTAAATATAAACTTAGCTAATAATTGAATGTCAAGTGTTGGGAAAACTCTTTTTGACACATGAATTGGAAGATAAGCTGTCTTTTTGTACCGTTAGATACACAAAGTAATAATACCGCGCGTTAATCAGTCAAACTTATACATGCCGTTGTGTGTACAGTTGAGGATAAGAGGAGCTGGACTCTGTCACTTGCTGACTATGAATGTTCTGCGCAAAAGAAGCCGCCGAGGAAAATGCCGACACGGCGCTTGTTGTAGGTCCTGGCTCCATAGCGGTGCTGTAAAGATGAGTCGCCGTGTGTCCGTGTGGTCCCGTTGGAGACACCATCATTTCAGTCGGACGAACTGGATAGGGTAAGTCGTGCACGCTGTTAGCATGGCTCGGAGGCGGTGGTGGAAATGCATGTGTTTGTCTCTGAGCGTGTACAGCAGCCATATCATACATTGGATACGACGCGTGTTGTTGCATCTGGTAGTACTGATGTTGATACATCGTCTCGGGCGCCATGGTAGGCGGATATGCTGTTAATTTCATGGCGGCAGCGTGGACTGCAGGTTCCGCGCCCGCGTATGGAAACGAATAAGTCGATTTCTTCATTAGCTGCTTTTGTTTTCTCCGTCTTGGTTTGTACTTGTAGTCGGGGTGTTCTTGACTGTGTTTCTCTTGCAGTCGCTTAGCCTCTTCTTGAAAAGGTCGTTTATCGTGGTCCTTCATTCTCTTCCACTCAACTCCCAGAACTTTGCTAATTTCCGAGTTGTGCATCTTCGGGTGCTCGCTGGCCATTTCCTTTCTTTTTTGCTTTGACCAAACCATGAAAGCGTTCATGGGCCTCTTTATGTGACCGGGATCGGTTTTACTCATGATGGTACTGTTTACACGTCAAAACTTTCCAAGCGCTTTGTCCCACTCGACTATCAAGTGAATAGTTAGCCGTGTCAACTGGTTGTGTCCTTCAGAACAAGGCCATACTTTCGTGTGTAATATTCAACAAAGCTATTTACATTTCTGGCGTTGCATGCGAACAATGGAGTTTTTAGAAATCTTTAATTACCATAATCATTCCAAACATCAAAAGGACAAAACACAATGGAGCAAGTATTCAACATATTTACTTGAATAATTAATTATTTCGGTGATGCTTTACCAACGTTCCTTCTAATCCCTGTACTTTTTTATGCGTTCATTATTCCATAACGTAGCTTTTTGTGGACCGTGTAATGACATGCGACCAGAGGAAGTTTAATTTTCGAGTAAAAAACGACGATGCTTGTTAAACATCATTTTCATTAGAGCACAGCTGGGTCTCGGTGAGATTAATCATTTCAAAGTTAATAACATGTTTGCTTTAATATTTATGTCCAATTTAAGCGAATATTGAAGAACCTGTACTTCGAAACTGATAGCAGAACGCAGTGATTTCAGCGCATTGTTGGTATCAGGTAGGATTAACAAGAATTTAATTTTATATCGAGTTATTTTTCGTTTCGGAAGGAAAAATAAAGTTGACAGGGCCCAACAGCGGGCAATTAAAATTACGGCCTCGGTAGTAATTCATATTCATAATAAACAGAGCGTTCTTGAAAAGTTTTGTGACAGTTCGTATTGTTATGTAGATCATTCAATTTACAACAAGCCTAGAGGCCTTTTGACATTACATGCACAGATCCGTTATAGGTGAGCAATATTCTGCACTCATATTTGACCGAAACTCACTATCAAATGTTGAACATAAGCACTCGAGTAGTGTAATCCAGTGATTATTTGCTCAATACTCAGCCATACAGACAAATTTTAATATCAATTAAACAAGTTGGTAACACAATGGGTGGACAATATAATCCTTCGTACTCCACTTGACCTAATTTTCGTTGAAGTCTGCAAAAGATGTTGCTTTAAACTCTGACACTTTTGTAGAGTTAAGCGGCGATAATGATGGAATCATAAAGAAAACAAATCGCATCGAAAACAAAAAGAACAATGTCTGTGCTCGTCAGACATGGTTGTGTTTCGAAGGAACAAGGCTGACAGCTTAAACTCTTTTAACAAAATTTTACATAACAGAAGATTGCGAAATGAGACGATTTATGGGGCTTTGTTTTTTCGTTTTTCTTTTTGTAGCATTTGAACAGGATATAAGGTGGATAATTAGTAAAAATGAACAAGGAACATTCGCTCGAGTCCACAAACTTGTTAATTGCCAAGCTCTCAAAAACTCGTTACTGAATGGCGTTAATTAACAAGTAAACTTTGAGAGGGAAAAAGTGTCCTCAAACGGAAATCGGCTAAACAATACCAGGAAACCCAAACAAATATTGTTCAGTCTTTTGTTCGTTTTGATTTGAAAGAAACACACACCGTCCAACTCTGTACAAAACTTGACGGAAATGCAGAAAGGAAAAGGACTTTGTTGAAACGATAACGTAAGTGCCGTCGCGGAGCGCGAAATTTGAGGACTTAACCCCAGTAATCACGCGGCCAAAATATGGAAAGCTCTTCGACCTTTTCATTCCTGCGGGAACGCTTGCTGCGCAGGCTGCCGACAAATCCGCCACGTCACATCTCGCAATCTATCCTTTTAACGATTTGTACATTGTTTTAACTGTCAAATAAGGCGTGTGTCTGGGAAGAAGTCTTGAGACACAAGTATCCGGAAGACCTTCCATCTATCAGATTCGTCTGAAAGTTTTTTAGAACTTTATTGGAAGGAGGGAGAAGGATTCATTTTCCCGCGGCGAAATTACCAACTGTGAAATGAAATAATGGAACACAACTGGACATAACAACAGTAACAACATTTTATTGTTTTTACGAAAAAATAAACAAGTTATTTACGAAATATGATCTAGGGCGTTCCAACGGTGCCGCAAACGCAACGGTCACCGGTAACGCTACCGGTAACGCGAAGGTCGCGGGTTCGAATCCCACTCGTAGCCTGATTTTTTTCTTTTTTTTTTTTTTGAGGTCTTTTCAGTAGTATGGCTACATTCGGATTTATTCCAAATATTTTATAGTTTATCATCGCATACAGTATGTGGCCCAGTTCTCGGCCGGGTCCTATTCTCGGCCACTTTGTGTTCAATGCATTTTTTCGCGCCACAAATGAATTTAAAGAAAAAGGTATTTTCTTCAAACGATAGACTGATTCTTGTGCTCGAATTTTCTTGGGTCTTGTCCTTCAACTCGCTATAGAACGCTTACACATTGAGTTTACGCGAAAGGTAGGTGAATTTGTTTTTCCTCAAACTTGTTTGTTTACGGCTCTTCAAAAATCATAGTTGTACTTAAATTCGTATTTTGTCCGAATATTCTTACCAAAGGAGCCAATTGTTAGCATATAAAGCGTAGAATAATCCAGCTGTCTGCTTTAGTAAACGTTTCTTTGAACTGTTGTATTTTTCGGCCTCAATTTACTTCGAAATATTTCCGTGCGACTATTGCATATTTGCCACACTTCTCGCAATGACAGCTAAGCACTTTAACACAATTTCATCTGCCGTGGCCTGAATAAAAGAAGAAAGAAATGTTTTAAAAATAAAGATAAATTAAATCTCTAAGTTCTGACTTGACTAGTACTCTTGTCTACAACAATCACTCTTTCAAGACCTTTTCACTGCAAAATAACCCATCTGAATGCAGTGATCACACAACTCCGCGGTTTGGCCAGGACCTGCATTTAGGAGAGCAACTAAGCCCGTTACAAACTTTCTTTTCTAAAGTAAAACAAAGCCCCATAAGTATATAATTTGTGATCGTTATAACACAAATAAGTTTTAAAAGTGATTTTATGTCTGAGAAAAGTAATTAGGCGTTTTTTTCACAGAGAATTGTGTATACTCCTTTAGTGGCCGAGAACTGGGCCCGGGTGGCCGAGAACTGGGCCAACAAACGGAGCTTTTATTTTTATTATTTTTCGGGCAATAATACCAGCCGATAGCTTTTCACCAAAAAACTTGATGTTAAAGCTGCTATGGGCGAAATTTCATGTTTCTACGGCTCTTCTGAGGTTAGAAACACGAGTTAAAGTCTAAAGTGGCCGAGAACTGGGCCCCATACTGTACATAGCAGTTAGCGTAGTAGATGGCAGTAGACAACTGCCAAAGAAAAGACAGAATTCTGCATTCTGAAACACTCTTGCCAGGAAACGTCAAGTTAACAAAAAGACTACGAATTCTCTTTTAAATAAATAAATAAATAAATAGATAAATAAATCCCGTCAGGCTGCTGGTATATTGGTGCTGAGGATAATGTCCGAGGCTGAAAGATTGTCTGACAAATGATCGGTTGGTCGAGAAGTGAAGCTTCGAGGGCAGGCAACTACGAAATTTTGGAGATAATCTTTCAGCCTAGGGCATCATTCTCCAATATACCAGCAAGCCAGAAAGGGGTTTATCTATTTTTAAATATTAGCCTTCGATTATTTTCTAGCTACAAACCTAAACTGATAATCACAGCGTAAATTGCTGTTGAAATAAATGGAAGTTGATTTGTTTACGTATAAGCGCCCCTATTCTTATAAGCGCCCCCGTTCTTACAGTTTTTGTTATTGTTAGATACCGTAGATAAACTCATAAACATTCACCGTACCGTACATGTATATATTTACTGCTAAAATGAACAATTCTTTTAAAAGTAACTGAACTTTCAACAATTTGTTACTGTTCCAATTTCTGTTATTGTTAGTTATTTTAATATTTATTAAAGTTTTCTTTTGAAGACTTGGTTGGTTCTCAAAGATATAAATAAGCGCCCTGTCTCGAATAAGCGCCCTCCCTTGAGGTACAAAAAGTAAATAAGCGCCCCGGGAGATTTTTTTAACAAATTTTAGACCTGAAAGTTAACTTTATTCTTTTGTTTTGCACTGCTTTATAAAATTGGGCGACGGACAATCGAATCGGGCGGGGTATATTATTTAAAAAATTATTCCACGAGCGCGCGTTGGATATGAGATGGTAGATAGCCAACGAGGCGCGTACTGCCAAGTTGGCTATACCTATCTCGTATTCAACAAGCGCGAGAGGAATAATTGTTTTATTAAAAGTACCCAAAGAAATACAATATTTGGGGCCCCCGGCTGTTTTCGCTGGCACGTACACCTACTTCATTTGTGGTCCATGGTATATGTGCCCATATACCATGGCCTGTAAACCAATCAAAACTCAGGAATTGCAATATACCATGGCTAGTTTTTAATAATGTGTGATAGTTAAGACTTAGGAAACGCGGACAAGAATTCTTACTATATTAACATTTTAGTTACCATTTTTCATTTGAATAAATAGTAAAAATAATGAAAAAAATATCTCAGTTTTTAACTAGACACTATAAGGGATAGCAGGGGAAAGAATGATTTTCCGCAACACGCGCGCGATGATCGTCTGTCAGCGAATAGTCAACGGCGAGAGATCCAATCAGATTTGCGTATTCAAAACAGACCACTATGAACCACGCAGCTCCCGTGCTTTTTCATTTATTTGCTTTTTCCGGTTGTCGGGATGGGTGATTTTCCCCGAACGTTTTGGAATACTGCATGAAAATTCCTGGTCGATCTCACCAAATTTTCACCATCAATCATGCGCGTACACTGCAGTTCACCTGTTAAGATTTGTGCATTCTCGTCCCCAGAGGCCGCGATCCTTCTGGTCTGCGCCTGGAATCGAGACCTCTGGCCGCTCCCAATATTTGAGCGTGCCCAGTGTACTAAGTCTGTGTTTTTCAGCCAATCAGATTTGTCATATTTGACAAAGAGTCCGTGAATCGCGGACTTCCGGTTTTGGAGGCGGCCAGAGGTCTCGATTCCTGGCACAGACCAGAAGGATCGCGGCCCCTGGGGACGAGAATGAGATTTGTGTTGCGAGTTGTGAACTATATAAAAAAACACCATAAAGTATTTCAAAAACTTAAGTCTCACCAACACTACCCACATCGTTGAAGTAAACCGTCAAAATTTGTAGAAAATTTTAAAAAAGGCTTAGAAAATTAGGTTTGTTTTGTTTATTTACCTAGCACCCGTCAATACCGGAATCTAACTCTCCGTTTCGTGACATATTACGTTTTACTCCTTCATTTGACTTTACAATTGATATTGCGATAATTTCCTCGCAAAATTCCATTCTGTAAATAACCTGCCTATGACTGTGATTGGCTCGGAGAGGAATTGGTGTTTGTATTACAAACTGGTCTGTGATGAAAAGGAGCATTGTGATTGGTTAACATAGAACATTGTAGAAATAGCCAATGAATATGTTTACAAGTAGAGCTGTGCATATCAAAACGTCTTTTGACACAACTTCCTACAGAAAAGGTAACCCCGTTCGCACACCTTAGATAGAAAATGGTACCCCATTCACTTACCTACAGAAGCGAGAATACATCTCTTCTCTTAATTTATCACGTACTTGAATGACCCCTTAAAATACTAAGATTGATCGGTTGTTTGGTGTGTTTGTTTATAACTATATTATTATCATCATCATCATTATTATTATTATTATTATTATTATTATTATTATTATTTGGGAATTTTTATTTATTTGCCATCAGTAAACATATTACAAGAAATACCAACACTACTTACAATATAAACATTACTTACAATCCTAACGTTGCTTGCACTACTAAAATTACTTACAATACTCACATTACTTTAAACAAACATATGCACATTACAATGAGTGGCATAAAATATTAAGGACGGAAAACAAACAAAAAAAAAATATAGAACGAATATTATTATTATTATTATTATTATTATTATTATTATTATTATTATTATTATTATTATTATTATTATTATTATTTATTGGAAATATGTTGAAAGGCCCTTTTATATACCTCTAGACTGTAAAGGCAGCACTTTCGGGCTGAGTCTCCTCGTATAATCTACTACAGGTAGTACCTCCTCCCCCCTTCCCGCCCCCCTCCTCGCCGGGATGAAGCGTTCCTGATGTTTTAGATTTGTGTGCTTTCTCACGGTCTAGAAAAAAGAAAACTAACCTAAATAAATAGAATGTAGTATAAGTGCATGACCACTATAAACAACATTTACATTTACATCTAATAGTATTACACAATACGCCTTAAGTTAGCTGCACTTTACATGAGAACAACCGCTTTCCTTTCGCGAATGGAACCTGGACTCTACACCATGTGGGCCAGTAGCCATCTTGAATTTACTGAACGGAGAATTGACGCTAGAGACGAAGTTCACCGTGGGCTCTACCTAAACACATCGGTATTAAGAAATATTTCATATTAGTACTTGATTAAAATCTTCTAGTAGTTAAAAAATGGAAAATGTTCATCTATAAAATTTTGAGTAGAAATAGAACGTTTCGTTTCAGCTTCGTTAACATTAATTTAATGCTCTCGATGTTACCCTAGATAAAATGTCAATTTCGATATATTAAATTGTTAATTCACTGCGAGTCATGGAGAGAATTTGTTTTAGTCCCCTAATCCTCAGTTCCATATTTCCATTACGATTATCAAAACCGGTCTATTTTGTCCTTATTTTTAATTTTATGAATTAAGCTACCTTGACGTCATTAACACTTAAAAGTGACAAACATGACATTTTGACAATGCTAATTTACGTTGCTTCCACCAATTATTATAATAATGTTGATAATACTTTTCTCGGTTTATTTTCGCATTGAGGAGGAACTGCTTGAAAAGCAACGTGAATGAAAGGGGGTCGTTTTCTTCCAAGACAAGTAAATCCGCTAACAATGACGCTTACAGCCGGCCCAGGAGGTGTAACGAGATAAAAGAAGTGAACGAAGCAGACGTGAATGCAGATGGAATGGTAGAAAATACAAATCGTAAACTTCAAGGGCAGGATGCCGACTCAAGCAACGGAGACACAGAAGACGCATCAAAAATCCAATCCATGTCCACAACCCAAGAACAGCACTCCTCTCCAAAGGTAGGCCAGTCCTTTTCCTGGTTAGCATCGTCACCAGTTGGCTTGGGTTCCCCAGCATGCGAACAGAAAACTCAGAAAAGAAAGCCCAAGTCGAGAAGAGTTATGAAATACCGAAATGAAAAATATTTAAAATCCTGGCATCACTGTGCAGAGTCACCGAAACAGAAAGACAATGCCAGTTCACATTCATCTTCAACGGCGAACAACTCTAGCAAGTGTGTTGCAAATGATGACACTGGTTATGAAGCTAGCAAGAAGGGTGAGGAAGGAGAGAAGTGAAAACCAGGAACATTGACCCCTGAAAAATAAAGAGGAAGTTTGGACGACACAACGAAATGCTATTTAAGTCGATCTTTGAAGTTGGGGCATTTTAAATGCCAAATCTGCCAAGAAACACTTACGATAACGGCAAGCTTATTTGCATGACTGTAAATTTGTTACAGTAAGTACATATATATATAATAAATTACATCGATAGCATTTTGTTACGTGAATCAAAGCAAGATGATATAAATTTATTGCATGTTCACAAAATAATTAGAAGAATTCATAGTTCTAAAATTAAATCAGTCACTGGTAGCCAGCTAACATTGAGGATGAAAGGTTGTATTTTCTTGTAATTTTCTTATGCGTATTTGGAACAATAAAAGAGAAAATGAATTTCATCTTCATACATGTCAACTCAAACAAGGTCATTGGCTATCCTGGTATTTCAAGATAGGTAATATAGTAATGAAGAAACGATAATCTTTACTGAAATGTTCAGATTTAGTGAACATTTATTCCTTTATTCCCTTCGACAAACTCTTCTCGACGGCTTAATTTCAGTTACATTACTTTTCTGCGATCTAATCATTTGTGAGGCGGCCCCGAGTTCCTTATTGATGTTGAAACTCCATACCAAAACAATGCTCCTTGAGGAAAATAATATGCAAACGGTCAACCGAATAAGACAGTTGAAAAGATGCCGATGCGAAAGGAGAAACAACCTTTGAAAGACATTTATCAATATTTAACTTATAACTTCTAAAACACTACAGTATGTGGCCCTTGGTCCGCTTGTAAAAATTATAATCTTAAATATCTTACCTGAATTAAAGCCTTATGGGCTGAAATTTTCCCTGAAGATAGATTTAATGTCTCTCGCTACAATTGCAAAGTGACAACTCCTTAACTTAAACATTTTTCGTGTAATTCAAAAAACAGTGACCGTGCTCGCGGGTCCTTGGTCCGCAAATGTGGTCCTTCATCCGCGAATCATGTAAACAGCCTGAAAATTACTGTAAATCTCGGCAATTTCCAAAAAAGAAACATCATTTGATCTATTCTTTATTTATTCTTGACATTTTTAAGCTTCAGTCTTGTTGTAAGTCGTTGTGAGGTGCGTGTATAAAATAAAACCGGAGTATAAAATAAAACCGGAATTTCTTCTGATTCAGCTTTCAGACAAGAGTCTCCCACACAAACACGCGTTTTTATTTCTTTTCTTTTACCTTTAAATATGAGTTGTGGAACACTGGATGCGAGAATAGATGCCGCAGTAACAGTGTGTACACCCGGTGCTTATTATTTTACTGAATTATTCTGTTTAAAGTCTTAAAAAAAAAAATAATTTATCCAAAGTCATAGGTCGCGGACCAAGGACCCATATGCGAAAATTGTTGATAATTTTCAATAGTCGCTAAATCGAAAATTTGAAACTCTGCAACAAATCTCTCCGCAGCAGCTGAGATCAGTTCATCTATTTACTTGTTCTCCAAAAAAACACGTTTTCCCGTTGCGTTTTATCTGTGCACTAGCTTAGTAAACACGACCATCTAATTCACGGAGCAGCGAAAAGTTGAAATTTCAAGAAAGGCAATTTGACCTGTCTGTCCACAAGCATGAATTCCTCACCGTAAACCGATAGCAAAAAGCTGGAAATTTGCCATATTGAAGAAGAATAATCAAAAAATCATTGGAAACATTCATTTTTTGCCGAATTTTAGTTATCACGGAAATATTAAATCATATTCGAAAAAGTCGCGGACCAAGGACCACATACTGTACAATATAACGACAAAAAAAGTCTCAAGCTACACTCGAAACGACTTTCACTGTCTTTATTAAAGCCTCAACAATCGATTTTCTTCTCATTCCTTTTTTATTTTGTGTTTGTTTCATACAGTACATTATTCTTTGTATGAGTGTTTTTAGTTAGTTTAATTTGGTATTCGATTTCGTATTTAATGATTGACGTGCAAGACAAGCTTCATTGTTGATTTTAATAAATAGAGTAAATTAGACGTCGTTTGATTTACAATAATACTTATAACAATATTATTATTATAATAATAACAATAATAATAGTAATAATAATAATAATAAAAATAAAAATAATGACGATGAGGAGGAGGAGGAGGAGGAGGAGGAGGAGGAATAAGAGGAGGAGGATGAACGATACCCCCGGCTGAAAGGTATCAATGCACCTTACATGTTATGAGTCCGGAGATGAATGAAATAGCTATGAGAATTCATTATCCCAGCCATTCGATTCATCACATGAACGAACGAACGAACGAACGAACGAACGAACGAACGAACGAACGAACGAACGAACGAACGAACGAACGAACGAACGAACGAACGAACGAAATAACAAACCAATCACTGTTTGGGATTTTGAAACGTGAACGTGGATTTTAAGCGTAGCGAAGTTTAGTGAACCAATTGGTTCAAAGCGGTTCAAAGCCTTGTAGTTCCTATAATAAATAGAAACAGAAAACATTACCCTTAAATATAATGTCTATGCATTATTTACTGACGGCAACCCAGGCGATCCTCTCCCCCTCCCCCTCGCCTTTGGGGTCGGGTTTTGATGTTCAGAAAAATCCTTTTTATCTTCCAGAGGTTTGGAAATGTTTGCTTGTTTGGCAGCGTAATTCTTCCTTCAATCCCGGTAGTCATTGTTCACTGTCGATCATCCAGTAGTTCTGGTCAATAACACGACGTCATCGCCTATCAATCCCGCGCCTTGCAAGTGTCATTCTTGGCAAACGCCCGCCTCGGGCGCTTCATATGAGCTGGCACACTTTAAGTCAAAATGAATTCGAAACAGAACCAGAATTTAGCTTCCAACCCTCTATTTTGCTCCTATATGATTTATTTTATTTTCGTAAAGTTTAGCTCGTTGTTTGTTTGTTTTTTTTTTTTCATTTTGCAAATGTCTTTGTTTTCCTTTTAACTCGCCGGGGTGATTAAGCAATTAGCGTAATTACCAATTGAACCTGTAGATATCCGCAAGGCAATTAATAGCCAAATTAACAAAGTTTGTTCCAAGGCACACTTTTTAGGCAACATTCGCGAGGGGACGAGTGTTGCTCGCGTCATTCTTGGCAAACGCTCGCCTCGCACGCGTCACATGCGCTGGCAACATTTTAAGTCAAAATAAATTCGAAACAGAACCAGAATTTAACTTTCAACCCTCTATCTTGCTCCCATATGATTTATTTTGCTTTCTTAAAGTTTAGGTCATTATTTTTTCATTTTACAATTGTCTTTGTTTTCCTTTTAACTCGCCGCGGAGATTAAAGGAACAATGTCACGATGTTTTTAGTCATTTTTTGATTTGTTTGAAATTAAAGAAAAGCTCAAAATGATTGTTTTCTAACACAGAGAAACACCAACAAAAATAATAAAAACGCGAAAATAACCATGGGTTGTTTCGACTGACGAAGATTAGGACCGATTACGACCAATAAACTTCAAGGCCAATTTTTCCGATGCCTTGTGTGTGACGTAGCTCCTTTAAGCAATTAACGTAATTACCAATTGAACCTGTTGATTTCCTTAAGGTAATTAATTGCCAAATTGACACAGTTTGTTCCAAGGCACACTTTCAGGCAACATTTTCGAGGGGACGAGTGTTGATCGGACGGTGCACGGACTTTGTCAATTAACAGAGTTCAGTTCGCAGACGGAAGTGCACGAAATGGGATCATTCAGTTCCAAGGTGCGCTCAATCCGTTATGGTGGCAACCGTCGCGAGGCGGAGTCCAACCAAGAGATTAATAGTGGAATTGAGGACGAACTTCACTCAACAACCGATACCAGTGAAATGGCGGAGAATTCCTCAACTCAAGGGGAAGCTGAAGGAACGAATGAAGACGAAGCAAACGCTGGGGGATCCACAAGCCACGAGCAATATGTCACTCCAAGGCGACGCCAGTCATTTTCGTGGTTGGTATCATCACCCGTTGTTTTGGACACCACTGCAAACGAACAGAAACGAAAAGGAAAAGAGCCAAAAGAAGGAAGAATTACGTCAAGTTATGTTGCAAAATACACCAATTGGAAAAATGCCAACTCGTTGCAGCTCTCTCCCGAAATATCGCCTTTGAAAACGGAGCGAAAGCCACAGTGCGGTGCTAGTTCGTCTCCATCTCCGTCGACGGACAGCAACGTCAAGTACCAGAAATATCATAACTACACGACGAGCAAAACCCCGGTGAGTCCAAGTTCGGGAAATGCAGGAGACGTTTTTGCGCCCCGTGTAGGATTTGGAGTACTTCAAAGTGAACCTTTTCAACCTCCGTCTCGGTATGAAAGCTAAAGAGTGGAGCTGAGAATTCTTCAGTCTCCTTAGGAACACTCAGGAACTGTCGTAAGTAACAAATAACACATCAACTAAAGTTGTCAGATATGTCCAGGATTGAACGCTAATGAGATGCACGTTCTTTATGACAGGCATCACAAAGTGTCCTCATTAATAAAAGTTCACCAAAACACACCGAATTCAGTCAAATATGAAGTAATATGGAAATATCAAATAACCCAGTTAAACATGAAGTACGTATTAAACAATACTTGCGTTCAATCCTGGACATAAGTGAAAGTTGTTCCATTTTGACATCCGTTATATGTACGTAAGTTCACGGTGTATCTCCTTTCATGTAGATGTAGATATTTTCAATGTGCATATCACTTATATTAAAACTGACACTTAAATTTCTGCTTAAGGTTTAATTTCAATTCTAAGTTTCCTGCGATTTCGCACTATCGTAGCAGAAGTAAAGTAAATCAGTATGCTAGCAACATGGGCATTTATGTGACATTTCACTTTTTATGTAGTAATTGAGATGTGTGTTGTGACCATTGCATTCAGATGGTTTAATTGAATCTACTTAAAGCGATTGAGCAAAAGCTGTTGTTGGTATGTACCCTTAAAACGACCAAAAAGTTTGTTTGAATTTGGTGCAGAAGCTTCAATCTTTGACCACCTTTGAAAGGCAAAGTGAGGTGTTTTGAGTTTTGAGATTGAAAAGCCTCCAGACTTTTGCTCGAGACCCTCCATTTCATAAGCCAGGCACATATCATACGTGGCCCTGATCACTCTGCTCACGTATCCTGTGTCAACCTGCGCTGCCGAATCGTCCCAAAGGTTGACACTTAACTAAATGTATTTCTTTTAGTCGTTAATTAGCGTGTATTACATAATTCCAATTGGAATTTTAAGCCCCTTTATTCGAGGAGATTTTTTTCTTATTATTGTGTAAAATAGTGTGTATTTTTCTCAACTAAGTTTGTTTTTTCAGTGTAGCTTGTAATAAATGGAATTTTACACTTCTCGCATTTACATTCCTTTTCAATGTATCCGTTTAGGTTGTAGTTTTTCTTCAGATCCTGTATACGTTGTTGTTTATATTTGGCTTATTTTAATGCCTGTACTGTAACTTTTCAGTTTCCGCTTATACCTGTGTATTTCACAGATGTAATAAACTCGAACTGTTGTGTTGTTTGCGTCCTTACTTTTAACGGAAATATTTTCTATTCGGCTGAGCGAGGCGAAAGAGACTAGAACATTAGTTTATTACTAAACGTTCTGCCATGTTTTGATTTAGGAAAATGTCCCCAGGAAATCTAGCCTGCGAACGCAGACGTATTTCCGGCTGTCGCTTGTCTCCGCCTAAAAATCATTCGTAGTCGAGCCCCTTCGTTGCAAAGATGTTTTAATTAAAAACGTGGCATAAACAGCAGTTATTATGTTACCAGAAAAGGAAATCTGTAAAGAAATACACATTTTTGCGTTTTTAGAAACAATGCCGAGTCAGCATTTTCGTTTCGTGAGATCTACTTTTCACGCATAAAATTCGTTTGGGTGTAGAGGACCACGCAACGGATTGTATAAAAAATCAAATTGATTGCAAGGCTGGTACTACGGCAAAAGAACAAACCTTTTGGCCAATATTTCAACTAGCAGAGCTACTCTTCTGCAGGGCAGTACTCCTTGCGTAGTATAAAACAGATAAAAGTGGCATGGAGGGCTTGTCTGCGGCGAAAGCTTTTTGTTAAAAAAAAACTGCTGCAAAATTTGAATATGGTTGGTTTTCTTTTTTCATTTACACAAGCCGTTAATGCGTTTTTTTCTATTTTAGCTCACGATTATCCCCATAATTTGTTGTCGCTTTGTGGACATTTCTTTACACGTGATTTCATTCGACTTGTTTCTCTACACGTGAAAGAATCTGCAATATTGGGTAATATTCATGTGACCTGGCCTATTTATAAATTTCTATTTGTGATCTATTTGCGATAGTAAAATTACGAAAACCCAAAATAGATCAATGACGTCACTGCGATGTCACATTCTGCCTGTCATCTGTACAAACATGAATGAGAAATCGCACGCGAGAAAGAGAAAGGTTTGAATTAGAATAAAGTCACGGTGTCGTCCGAGCTAGAAATAGACTGGAATGTGAGTCGTCTCCCTTGCCTTAAAACCCACGGGGAATTGAGGGACTACGCTGAAAATGTTATTGATATGGATCTCAAACAAGAACTCGCATAACAACTTGAAGCTATTCCTAGCAAATAAAACCAAGTTTCGTGGATGGATAACATTTATTTTTCCTACGGACCTTTTGAGTATCCTTCACTGAAAAGTATTGATGAACTTTGCTTGGAAACTATGCCAGTCAAATTTGATGAACGAGACACAAGCATGATATCGTTGTCGAATGCTTTTTATTTCCAAAACATGCTTGTATTGCACGATTTATACGTCTAAAGTTGTTTGACAGAGTGCGTTGCACTAAAATGGGTTCCTTTTCTCACAGATCTTCTATCTTTCTCCAGTTTATAAACGTTTCGTTCCTTTCTTTCGTTGGGTTTTGTTTAGTCATGGTTATCTCTCAAAAGGACTCTCCTAAAGTCCTTAAACACTTTTTCTTCTCTCGTATGATTATAGCTCGAGCGAAAATTGGACTCCACCAAGTCCTATCAGGTACCATCATGAGTTAAATTTTCGGCACGTCTTTACTTGCGCGAATATTACTTAATGAGTAAGGGTTATTCTAATATTCCTCAATTTTAACCTGACATTAGTGAGTAAGACTCGAAGGTGTTGGATGGCATTTGCTCATTCATTTTAGTATCAAAAAATACTGTAACAAATGCATGCTAATCTTTTCTCTGTCTCTGTTTACGTGATCTATGTCAAATCACAATTTAATTTATACAAAGTAGTTTTCTGAGTGGCATTTCGCCGATAAATCTTTGTTTAAACATCACGAGATCAATAAGATAATTTCCTTAAAAATCAAACGCTTTCTCCGCTGTTAATGTCTACTTCATTTTTAAACTTAATCAATTTTTAGGGACGAATTTTACAGGAAAATAGAGTATCACCTACCGAATATCGAGCAATTACGGTCAATTACCTCAGATACGAGCCACCAAATAACTAATGAATTCTGCAAATTGTTATGTTATGATTCAACTGGCGAAGTACAGATTAACGTAATAATCTTCTATCAAATCAAACTGATGAAACATTGCTTTTACATGTTTACGATTATTATCAGTCTTGTTTTAGTTAAGTTTTATGCTTTTGCAAATACTACATGTACTTATGGTTATGCAAATAAAGCGTTTTCTTGTTGTTGTTAGCTTAGTTGAAACAGGACCATTCTTTTATCCTGTCACGTACTTAACAATTGTCCTGCGAACTCGCGAGAAACATTCTGACGACAATCCGCAAGATAGAGCAGGATAATTCTTTTATTATTCAACAAATTGTCGAGGAAAATTATTTTACAGCAAAAATGTTGTGGTTATGCAACGCTTTGCAAAACGTCGATGAATCTTGGCAAGCTATGTATAACACAGGACATATCGGTTATGTACGGATTAAGGTGGATTTCCACAGTCGTGTAACTTTACGTACGTTAACGTGAGTGAATGTTATTGGCTTTACGTGCGTTAATAAAATTGAGAAAAATGTATGGACGTCTCGGTTCTGCGGAAAAAGTTAAATCTGGTTCATTTTTTTTCTGCAAAGGCAATATAGACGAATTGCGTCCATAGACGGCTAATAAATTCACGTCCGTTAACGTACGTAAAATTACGCTACTGTGGAACCTTGCAGTACATTCACATTTACCGATAAGAATACACGCGATTCTCGTGGCTTTGCCACATTTTGACCATATATGGGCACCGTGACAACTTGTTGAATAATGACGAGGAATATTCCATGGAGTATTTTCTGCACGTATATTAAAAATACGAGCCTCCAGGCGAAGCATGCAGGATTGAACGCAAAATTTTATGGTCACGAGTGTAATCAGTGTAAACGGTGCAGCACAAGAGCAGCACAAGAGTCTTTAAAAGGCAAGCGGTTATTTTTAGTTTTGGCGGGAAAATGGACGAAGTTTCATGGTCGCGGCATATTATGGCGGGAAAACACTAACACTCTTGCACAAAACCCATGAGATGCCACCGATCGCCATCGTTTTGATCGGTTATAACGTCTGCGCTATGGAGTAAATCGGAATATTTTTCTTTTACTATTTTTGTTACTTTATCTAGATCATAATCACTATCAATTCCACTCTCGTTTTTATACTGCACACAAATTCGACTGTTTAATTCGTGACTTAGCTTTGTGTATCTTCTTCTGCACCGGGGGCAAAATAAAATATTCCAGGACTTTTACAGTCACACAGTTGCTCGGAGACGTGCTGACAACATGTCATTTCATATTCGAATATATAGAACAGTAGGACTGTTCTTTTATAAGTCTTTTTGACATACTAATCTTTGCTCAGTCAAGAAAAACCGTTGGTTTTTCAATTCCCTAAAAAGCATTCAAGTCAGATTAGGCTGAAATAAAAAAAAAGATATTTGAAATTTGATTTGAGGGTTTTAACGTTGAAGAGACAATGCTTTAAAATAATAAGACGATACTTTGCAAATTTAAATTGTTATTTTTATGAGCCATCAAATGAAAGTTTCTCAAAATTAATTTGATGTCAGTTTTTGAGATTATTTGTTCGTTTTCCTTTGGGTGGAATAAAGCGGAGAAACTATAGACCGAAAAATTATGGTAGTATCAGCAATGGTTGGATATCTGCTTCAATTTAATTGAATTACCGTTCGAGTGTCGGTTGATCGAGGTAACACAACACTTGTGGCGCTTCCCCGCCAAACTATGGCAAACAGTTGACATATAATATGAAAACACAATACGGTAATGATGCTATTAATATTCTGACCAATCACGGAGCCGCTTAACTGGTCCATATTGTTTTATCCATCAAATGCTGGTCGCTGATTGGCGGGTCATGACAGGAAATTTACAATCGCGCCAAGATCGAGCGGGTGGCGAGAAACGAACCACTCACGACAGCTGTGTGTGTCTAAGTGACGATTCACTCGAATAATTACTCGACCGCAAAACGCGAAGGCCGTAAGTAAGAGGAAAAATACAGGACACAAACAAGGCTTGAAAAGAGGGAAATTTTACGCAACTGGGCGCTATTTTCACAGAGTTTCGAAGGGTATTATGGAATAATGTCTGACTTGGAAAGTGTGAAACCCCGTGACCTGTTCGGTGCGGTGGACTTAGATGGAAGCGGGTATATAGACCGAGAGGAATTAGCCGCAGTCTGCGACTTGGACGCTCACGATTTAGCGGAAGTCTTTGACAAGCTTGATGCGGACAGAGATGGAAGAATAAGCATCGAGGAATTTTCGGAAAATTTTAAAAAGTTTAAGTCTGTGGTGACAGGGGTGAAAAGGAAAAAATCAGAGCAATCTCTGAGCGTCGATGGAGAGTATGAAGACCTTAAGGACAGGATGGGGCAGCAATTTAGCCTCCTTAGCGGGTAAGGTAATTCCTAAGAGAAATAAATAATATTACATGGGCATCTAAGGGTGGTAGAAAAGGAGACGCGCTTAACATTCACCTTACGTGTTATTACAACAGAATACACACTCTGAAATAAACCCGCGCTTCACGCGTGAGTGATTCCCTATATAGAATCATGCGAGATCTGGTTTTAGTCCCGTAAATTACATTTAATGGTCAGTATAATCACTTGTCTTGGCAGTCAAGCTACGCTGTGAAGAGCTGTGATTATTTCTGGTGTATATCTATTTTAATTTTTGATCTGACTTGCGTGCAAATACAGCCATTAGTCGTTCTTCCACTTGAGACGCTAAAAGAACAGCTTAAGATTTATGTTGGAGATAGCTTTAAATAAACGCCTGATAATTCTCTTTCTTTACCATTTCATATCATCCAGGATTGCTGGTAAATAATATAACAAAATTGGGCAATTTAAGCTCGTTTTTATATTCGATATTGCGGGTTTATCCCGCGTAGAAAACAAAACAGTTTCATAACAAGACGACGGAACTGCGATTGTCCCATGATTGAAGGGGAGGGCTCGCTGTTCTTTTCGGCTGGGCTAAAATTACCGCCGGTACCACAGAGATTAATAAGCTTTCTTCCACACTATTGTCAGGGGGTTCGTGTCTTGTGCGTGAGATGTACTTCATTAGTAATTGGTCGGCACGTACGACTTGTACTGAGTTAACTTGGCTCTGTATTGAAAGAAGGAATTTGTTAGGTCGAATATGACCGGAATGCCGGGCGAATATCTAACCGGTGAATTCGACATTTCTGACGATTCGTGCTTCCAGATAAATATACAGTTGTTATATCGAACTTTCGGCCTCACGTTGGTTCCAAACTGACCGCCATCAAGCAGTGGACAGCAATATCTTTATCTCACCCGTTTAGTTAATAGTCTCATTGAGAGAAGCAAAGATTGTTTTCTTTTTCTTTTTTCGAGAATACTTTAGGTTCACCGGAAAAAAGAGCAATATAAAAACTTGCGACATGCGACTTGCGTCTTTACCTACGATAAAGTGATTGGTATTGAAGATGTCTATAAGATGACGCTTAAAAAAATCAAATTTTAGAACTGTACAATATGCAAACATTTTAAAAACTTTGCTTTATTTTTAGACAAGAAAGTTGTGAATAATTTTAACGTAGAAGGTAGCACGATTGCATCTCTCTTTTAAGCGGGTAACAGTGGGTGAAAACTGCACAAGTGGCACGTTGTAGGAAAGACGAAGAAGTTAAATTTGTGGGATTATTTTTAGCACTCACATTATCTCTCACCGCATTCATTATTCATACAGTGTTCCCCGGAAAAGCAAACATTATTCAAATGAGATTTGAAGAATTTTGCGGCGCGGTTTGTGTATTGAATATTGCTTTAAATATAAGCTTTGTTTGCTTGTTTTCGATGTGTTAAACTGCTGCAATAAATTGTGCGCACGGTCATCCAATTTTTGCAGGCTAGTTTGCGTATTTCGTGATAAAAGCGTTTCTTAATCTTGGACGCTCTACACAAGTTGTTGAATCATTAGTATGGATGTTTCTCCGGCAGTTTTGTAGCGTAGAAACAGATTAAGAAATTCAACATGACTCGAAAATCCCTCATATCTGCACGTCGTTTTCATAGCAAAAAAACTTTGTAAAATACTTCCTGTCGTATCAAAATTATTTCAAATGTTTTCTAACAAATATCATTAGTGGAATCAACTCGATACTCCGGTCTTGGTTTCTAGGAAAACGCTTCATTTTACAAAAAATGTGCAAACTAAAGGAAAGTTGTGAAAAGTGGGTAGGGGGTCGTGACTCGGAGGCAGTTAAGAAAAACAACGGTATTGTCACTAATGCTTCTGCTTTGACGTTTTTTAGCTACGAAGCTTCATAGATTTTGTAGTTGATTTCAATCGTCTGCAAAAGTCGTTCACACCACTAGTGATTAAACAGGTTATAACTCAAGCCCTTACACCTCGAACAATGATAATTTCAAAACAGTGGAGCTTTTTGTGTCAAGCTTGAGCTTAATCCCTTAATGAAAAGTATTACAAAAGTCATCTTAGTTTTATGATACGTATCTTACTAATGCCCGAGCTACTTTTAAGCCTTGCAACTTTACTTGAATAGAAGCGGAATAACTAACTACTCGTTTATTTCGGTATTGACCCTCCGGTCCATAAGCGGGTGAAAAGACTGATGAGAAATTGCACCACTAATCAACGCTAACATCAACGAATCAGTCGATTAGCACTTTCATTTAACAGATCTACGAAGCTTTTTTATCGCTGATCTTAATATCATCACCGAAACTTATGAAAATAAGTCAATTTGTCAACTTTCCGGATGATAGATGAGTAAACACTTGTCCAAAAGTTGCATGAGCAAAACATTTGCTATTGTGAACCATGCTGAAGATTTTTGCTGTTTTGCGTTCAATACAATTCAAGATCGGGTGAAATTAAGTCAATAAAATAAAACATAAGCAAACTCTCCGCGCTTTTTATTTTAACTTAGAAACAAAACAAGGTGCACCAGCTCAGGTTAAGAATTAAAAACACAATTTTAACTTGGCAGGTGCTAAATGCAATAAATTGACATTTTCTATTGGCACATAGACGCCCACTGGTAAATACAGCAATATAGAAACGCCAAGTTAGTCTGCATTTTCAAGGAAATGTCAGAAGCAGACAGATTTGGTTTCATGTTTATATACACGCTTTAGCCAGCTGCCTCCTGGAAGACAGTGAAAAAAAATATAATATTTTATTTCTTGCAAAAAGCAGCGGGGAGGTTTTATTAATATGAAGAGTGCCAGTAATGAGGAAAAGGTGTTGGGCAATGACTGAAAACGATGTATTAAATTCCTTTTTTCGTCAAAATACGACGCAGTAAACTCTAGGTAGCCCTTAAAAGTGTTGCAGCGTGGTCTCAATCAATGTGAAAAGTAAGAATCCGTTTAAAAGTTCATGCAACGTTTGCTTCGCTCGCTTGCTTTTATGGACGTATCAACTGATACGTTCTCACGAACAACTTCGGTGGCAACTAAATTGCGAGGCGCCAAGTTGTATAAAAACGAAGTAAAACGACACCTTAACTCTCCACCTTGTTTTCAAAGTGGTCTTTCGCTCGCGCATTTTAGAAAAAAAAACTATCATTAACAATTCTGATGTTATAATAACTTGGTATCAGTTACACACAATTTCTCGCATATTTTAAACGACGAAAAAAAAATGTTTGTGAGTTTTACGTTTTGGTCCTCAGATTTTTTCTTCTTTGTCACTTTAAGTGTACATTTTTTATATTTCTTTTTAAAAGAGTATTCATTTCGCTTTGAAAACACCTTATTCGACCGCATGATCGTTAAATAAATGCTGGTATTTGGACAGGAATTTAACGCGGCAATACATACCTGATCAAATATAGTTACCCTGCATGAGTTTGTTTTCGAGGTAGCGTAGCTTGTACATACGACTTTTAGCGCGGCAGTTCGGTACCGCTGAAGAAAAATGTTCTGATCGAAAACGCGTAAATTCAGTTGAACACTGAGATCTGTTGAGCTCAAAGGAGAGTGAATAATCGACAAATAACTTATTTGTCGATTATTATTTGTGGAATATCTATTTTTGATCATCAAAAATAGATGTTCCACAGACAACCTGTTTGCTGAGTTATGTGAAATTGCAATAAGCATGCGGGGTAGCCCAGAATAAGACAACAAGTCAAACTGAAATGACCAGGATCACATCACGGGAAGCACACTAAACGTGGCAAGTTGCCAGACATTTCCGACGAGAAGGCGACCTGTTTCATATGTGGTCCCAAAGCGAAAAAAAAAACAGATAACATTTCGTGTCATAAAAGGATAGGCCAAGAAACTACACTAATATCACAATAAATATCTTTGGCGGTGTATATTCCAGTAAAAATTAAAATTTGGCTTTCGAAGTAAAGAAAAGCTTTAGCTAAACTGATCGATTGTGGGAGAAAGGGGGCTAGTAGTAATAATACTAGAGTAGCAATATTAGTTTAAAAGTTTAAGTTTAAACATGTTAAGTCTATGGCTCGAGGGTATTTGAAAAATTTGTGACGTTTCGCGGCATTGCCCCACTCGTGCATTTCTTCTTTGTAGAGTTTCGGTTCGATTTCGTTGAAGAGAGTGAAGAAATCTGATCTGCTTCACACAATCATCGACGCCATGTTTTGCAAGAACTAGAGAAACGGTAAAAGTGAACCAAAACGAACAGGGATAAATTTCCCTTTCCTGTTAGGAATTCCCGGCGTTTCAATAGTTTGCGAACAGAGACTTTTTTGCGGCATGAACAGGCAAAAATATAACCTGCGCTAGGTTATAATTTCGGCATTCTGAAGTGCAAACGTTTCTTGTGTTTGTGCTTTGCAAGCACTATTCTAGTTTGTCTTTTAACATACCTAAATTTATATATCAACCTTCGCTGTTTGTAAAGATCTTCTGAATCTTCTTCGGTCCAATTAAGAAGCCCAGCAAACAAGAGATTATGCTTTCGATAGTTTTTTTAATCCAGTAGCTCTATGTAAAAGACGGAGGAAGAACAGACAGAACTCAAGTGAACGGTAGAAATCGAGCCATGATATTAAAAAGACGAATTTGTCTTCCTCGGCTCGATATAATTCTTGCAGTGCCATGCATTTGGTAAGAATTAGTGGTAGTAAAACAGGATAACTTCCTGTCAATGATCGCTGCATGACTTCCTTAACTCTTAGTCTAATATTCTGACAAGAAATAACAATTAATGACTGTTTGAATTAAAACCTGATATGTTTGAAAAAAAATTGATGTAAGTCATATATTACTGTTAACATGCTTTGCATGCTTTCTTTCATAAATGAGCACCATGGTGAAATGAAACTGAAAAAAGGATCTTGATCGACCACGATAGTAACTTCTGGGATGAGGTCATTAAAAAATCAGTCGCATCCCAGTTGTTGCAGTATTTTAGCTTAGAACTGCATGGAAATGTAGACACATATTGTCCATATTCCATAGTCGTGGCGTAGGATGAACAATTCAAACGATGACCCAATTCTATTCACAATCATGTTGGACGAACAGGATAGAATGATCAACCGATACATTTAAGCATAGATTAAGGAACGAATGTTTAAGGGTCAGACATGTTCATCATTCATCCGACGAGCTGTTTGCGCTAGATGAACATGTCAGCGCTTCAGGTATCCATTTTGTTGTCTTGAATAAGCCAGGGCAGCTAGGACTGACCCGCACCAAAATGTATAACGCACTAGGTGAGCCATTGTAAAAACACACGCACAAAGAAAAACATTTGAAGCAGTTCTTTATAGGTTTCAGCGTCTTGGTTGTTTTTCTTGAACATGTACGAGTTGAGATGAGTTCAAGCATTCCATTGATAACGTTACTTTGAGTCCACGTAAAGTTGCAGTTGAAATGCAATTTATTATATTCAACAACACTGAAATGAGTTTGTATAACAGGGAGTTAACATGGCGCTTTTCTGTCATTTTTCTTTGTATTCCAAAGATGAAGACAACCGAATATTAAGCAATAGGAGCTTCAAAATAACTTGAAAGTATGCCCTGTACTGCGCTATATTACAAAATGATTCTTATTATTGTATTCAGTGTAGCTTGAATTCAGAATACCAAGTAATATTTCTGGCAAAGTAATCTATCTGTTTTTCTGTTTTCCATACCGTCTGAATTTTCTCTAGAATAAGATTATCCTGAAAGGATAGACCATGTAGAATAGTACCAGGTTTTTATAAAATGCATTGTTAATCATTCGCGCTGCGGTCATTTGGAGAAGTCGGGCTGCACGAAAACTGGGAAGAGAGCTTTTTCTTCTGTGGGTCGTGTTTCGTTTTACCCTAGATGATCCATAGATTTTAAGTAAGTGAAACTGAAGAAGGGGAAGAATAGGAAAATTTTTTTTTCCAAATGAATTTTTTGTTAAACGCAGACGGCATGCATCTTACGATCTTTTATGGTAGACTATACTGGCCTATGTGTAGCCGTACCCACCCCCGGAGAAAAACGGTCCTATCCTCGGGGAGTCGGTACGGTTAAACGTAGACTAGTAGACTACGAGCAATACCTATTTTTTTGTGAGTCGGTCCACCGTCCACTGTGAAGCGAAAAAAGAACGCGAGTGATAAAATAGCCGTGAGAATTTTTAGCTTCACCTCGACAGACAAAGAAAACTGAGGGACTGCTCGCAGCTTCTTCAACTTTGATACAGGATGTGGTGTCCTCGTGTATGAATTAAGAATGACCTGCGATCACGTTTTTTTTTTTTTTTGCGGCCCCAGGCACGACTGCGGTCTATAAGGATTAGGAGAGAAAGCGATCACGTTTTGCAGTCCACCCAACTGAAAAACAAGTAGAGCGAATATTGTTTATCTTATCCCAAGGGAGCTTGAATAGATGTTTCACTAAAAAATTGAAAATGGCCCAAGAGTAAAATGAAGTAAGTCGGTACTTGTCAGAAAGTGAGCTACTAGGAACATGATATACCGACCTGTTGTTCATTGTGACGCCCATTTTAAAGCTATCTGAACGTTACAAATAATTGTTTAATACTTTAACGATCGACTTGGCTAAGTCAACACCGGCTAAGATGCGAAACAAATCAGTAATCAAAATATTGACATGTAATCTAACACAAACAGAACAGTTTTGAAAAACTCTATCCCGTTTAACTCATCAGCACCAATTTTCCTCTTAAAAGCACCAATACCAAGTCAGGCATCAAGAGAAAATTGTATTCATAGCATGATAAAACAACAATATTCTCATCAAATCTAGTCATGGTTAGTATCCATGCTCTAGTACAACACGTTACAAATAGTGACCAATTAGAAAATTTGTGTGGTCACTTAAGGAAAGTTTCTTTTCTTGCTATTTACGACTTTAACAGCCTTCACCACTTCCTTCCGGCAACCAGCAAGTGTTTTTCCAAGAGTTTTAAGTGTAATCGAGACACAAGAACGGTCAGTTCATAAAGAATCCGAAGAATGCGGTTTTTATTATGATCGAACTAGTCCCCAAGGTATCAATTAGTCAACCAAAGAAAACTGCCGCGAAAATAGAGCAGCTGACAGCGGCTTGGTGTAGATGTGTTTTTGGTTCCGATTCGTAATGAACTGTTCATGACCACTTGCATAATAAAAACAGAACTCGAAGAGAGTATTATACTTATAAGGAAGGTGACTTTTGTCAGTTTTACTAATACAATATTTATTATTTTTTTTTAATATTGGCACGTAATTTTTTTGTGACCTTCAAGTCTGCCATGTACACTACGTCACATTTCCGCTAACTGGTGAATTCACATGAAGTTCCGCGTATATGTTAACTCAGATCTTTAATGGTTCACTTAGTCAATATCGTCAATAATCGCAGCTGAAAGATAAAATAAATATTATTCTTGTTAGTCATCGAGACTGAGTTCGACAGTACCTTGATACAAAATGATATCACTTATGGTTTCATCACCTCGAAATCACGTATTACCTGTAAATTGAAAAAATCAGAAATCAGTTTATCTCTGAGAGACAAAATTCAGCCAATATATAATTTAATTTTAACTCTTTGGTTGTTATAAAAAAGTATCCCCGTCTATTAGAGAGTTTTTTCAGTGAATGCTTACAGATAGTTTAGTTTCGTTTCGTCAGCCTCGTCAGTGGGTGGTCCAAGAGAAAAATCATTTTCTCTTGTCTGTTGCCATGCACAAGTTGTTTTTAAAGTAGACGTTATTTGCCACATGGAGTGGGTCTTTAGTGACGTTTATGCAACCAAGCATCCTTGACCCCCGAACAATATATGTCACTGGCTTTCCGTTAATCCCTTTGTTCTAGTTATCGTAATTGTCCGTCGACCTGTTGCATCGCCATTCTTATGCAAAACTGAAGACGTTTTCGAGAAAAAATTTGTCCATGACGCGTCTAGTCCATAAATGATAATTCAGGGCGGCCAATGTCGACTTGACAGTTATTTTTATTAGTATATTCAACGATGAAATAGTATGGCTTCAGAAGAAAGCGTTGATGTAGATAGCACCGTCAAAGACATTTTCCACGCTTGGGATCTAAACAAAAATGGCTTCATAGAGCAGTCGGAACTTGCTTGTTGTTGTTCTGAGCTGAATTTGACAATTGAGCAAGTGGCTAACTTGTTCGATGAACTTGACGTTGACGGAGATAAGAAGATCAGTCTGCAGGATTTTTCTAAAGGTTTCAAGCGCGTGTGTTCTTTATTCGAAGCGGACTTCAATGAACTTTCAAGCCCGGAGACGAGGGAGACGAGAAAGTTTGACAAACTCCTAGACGCCCTTGGAGTCAGGGATCTCTTATCAGGGTAAATAAATCTGTTATCTCCCCGGCGTTTATTCCACGTCAGTAAATTCATAATTCTTTTTTTTTTTGGAAAGATAATCGAGCTTGAGTAAAACAATTATGAGCCGTGCGAAATATAACAAGGAAGTTCAAATATCGGGTTGAAACTTGATATCCTTAATATCAAAACATTTGCTTTCGACGGATTGAAGTTAATGTTTAACTCGAATATTGCTCATTTGCTTCCTGGTTTTATGCAAGCACTGTAAGATGAAAATGCCGCTACTTTATCCCTGAGAAGCCTCAGTATTTTAGCGATCATGGGTGCAGTAGATTGCCATAAAATTCAGCTAATACTCGAGCAGGCGGGAATGAGGTAATAACATGCTTCAGTCAACCAGTTCGGCCAGATTCTGTACAAACGTATCGTTCTTTATCAAATTCGCATCACCACTGATCACAGTAATATTTATTTTGGTATTGGAAACGTATTTTAGATGCAATTGTACGCTCATAGAAACAGTGAATCTAAATGCATTTTTTGTTGCGCGAAATATGAAAGGAAAGCGTGGGCCTTCAGTGTAATTTGCATTTAATTTGTACAATCTTCGTTTCCTCGGTTAGAAGATTGGGTTCTAGAAGCGGGACCTTCGACCTGAAAACAGCAAAACGAGCAAAACAGCATTGCAAAACGAGACGTGTTTTGGATTTAATAGAACTTTACGTCTGGGCCTCCATCACGTTTTAGGCCTCAAGGGATTTTTGCGCGATACAAAACCAGGTAATATTAAACCTAATTGGAATGTTATTAAGTATATTGGGCTGTGGAATAATTCCCAGGAATAAGGTTAAACAGGTTAAAAAACTTGAAGTTGAACAAATTGTCGGTGCTTCAATGCTGTTCAATGTGCGATCTTGTTTATTTTAGTGCGAGATAGGCTTATGTAATCTTGGATGAGGCGTTCGTTTGTTCGTTTCTAAAGGAAGTTCGGTTGTTGAAATGGAATTCAATTTTCTTAGCAAGTAAACATTCTTTAATTGTTCAACATTGATCCTGTAATCCCTGTAAATTAAGCTTAAGTCTTAAGTTTATTTAGCGTCGTGGCAGTGATTTACACCTAAAAAGATGCTATGAAATTCAGTGCAAGTTGTACAGTGACGGCTTTACTTTTTAAATCCCGTTGCACTGTTGAAGCTGCGTTGTTCATCTTGCTTTGTTCATATTTCTTTACATATATTTCAATTATTTTCAGTCAGCAGTCTGATTGCAAGTCTTAATTTTGCATGGTGGGAGGGGTGGAAGAGTAGGATTAAGGGCCTATCCGTACTGCCAGAATTAAGTTGTTTATTTAGACAAATTTTCTGTCATCTTGTCACACCATTGCTTCTTTGTCAACTATGTGAAATTTCTGTGTGAAACTTTCGGGCACTTTAATAAGTGAAGAGGGTTTTTTATCATAAACATGGTAACGTTTGCTTGAATTGGTACAGTGTTCAGTTCAATTGATACAGTCTGTTCTAGTCCTAACCATTGTATGGAGCAAATATATCAATAAATTTTCATGTCATTGATTATCACAACTTGTTCATTTGGATTTCAGCTGGGTCTTCCATACTGGCCATTTTTAACAATATTCATTTTTCACCAGGCAAGAGTATATATCGGAGCTGTTCCATTACCTGCATAGCTCAGCTGACTCACCACAACTACTGGCATTACTGGAAAGCTTTCTGTTCAGTGTTGTCAGAGATGTTAAACATTATTCATCCGAGAATCAAAGACTGGAAGATGCCCTCAAGAGGTATGTTTAACCTTTCTGAGTCGCTAGGGGGTGGGTCGGGGGAGGGGGGAGGGGGAGGGGAAAACTGGGGGAGGGGGTAAGGAGAAGCTGATGGGGTCCAAACATCCTGATTTTACTACTGATTCCTACTCTTTAGTGGTTCCTGCCTCGTGGTAATTTCTTTATAGTAAATTATACTCCTTCCCTGTTTCTGCCACCTTGGGAATCAAGCTCTCTACCCTCACTTTTCTTGCCTGCTGTAGAGCTCTCACCTCCTATACTCCCAGGCTCTAACCTTCTGTCCCACTTCACAAAATGAAGAATAACAAGAACACGTGTATGCATGGTTTCCATAGCAACTACATGTATATGTTTCACATACTGTACTCACTTATAAAAGAAACTTTTATACATGTACTGCACTTTATTATTTGTACTCTGTTGACTGAAGTTGGATAAAGGTTGAGTTGATGAGATCTAGAAGTAGTCCCAATGCTAACATGATATACATTTTGCTAAAGCAAGTTTGGTCCTTTGGTCTGATGGAAGAATGATGTTTTTTTACTAGTGACTTTGTATTTTTGGGGTTTGTTATATTGGCACCATTATTAACCGCGCGGCCATGGGCCGAGCGCGGTTCTTGCTTTACACGGGATTTATTATTTTTTTTCGTTTTTTTGTCGGTGACCAGACCCAAACCTCCACTCGGCCAAATCGTGATTGGGGCTTTGAAATCACGCAACCTATGATGTTTATTCGCCAAAAGCTGTTGAAACATTAATGTACCGAAAATGTTGCGGATATTGTTTTCTTTATTGTGTATAAAGTATATTTTCTTTTGGTTTTATCGAAGCGTTGGATTGAAAGCGAATGTTGAATACGCTGAAAAAAGGTATTACATCAGCCATGGAATGCGCTGATGTTGCAGGTTTCACTTTCGTTACGTGACAAATAAAATTGTGTTTTATTTGCATGTTTATGTTGGCAGAAGCGACGGTCATTAATTTAATTTGTCTCCTCTTCTGCGAGTATTTCTTGTGGGTTTAGGCAATCGAAGTGAATTCTTTGGCTGTTTCATCGAAGTGAGTTCAAAGATTTGAAAGGAAATGAAATATTTGCTAAAGTAAACAATTGAGCGTGCCCGAACGTGCAGGGGTTACGTCATTAGAAGGGAAAAACCCCTAAGCTAAAGATAGCTGGGGACAACTTAAACCTCGGATTGTGTGACTAACGTGACTACTTTGCTAGTCCTTTACTCATAATGCAAACAGATTAAATTTAACCGTGACTTTTGAGAAAGAAAGCTGTTAATGAGCCAAAAATATAAGCGCGGTTTTAAGTTGCTATTAATAGCAACTTCTTGTTACATTGTGCATGGTCAATTACATGCGCATCACAGCTGTGAAGAACTACGTGCATTCTGTATTAATTGAACTTTTATAAATCACTTGACTCTACAGGACATGCGAGAAACATACAGAACATATGGATCAGCTTGATAATGAGCTTGAGCAACAGATGCAAAGGATGGAAGCACGCATCAGAAAGGAGGTGGGTCTTTTTAGCAACAGAGAGCATTATTTACAATTGCCTGCTGGCCATGTTTACTTAATGACTGGATTATCTTGGATTAATACTAGAACTCCTACTGGGAGGGGTGGAGAGATGTAGGTGGATTGGGTAGTTTGCCATTCCCCTAAATCTACCAAGAATGAAAGAGATAAACACATTAAAAATTAGTAAATAAACCCAAGCAGGGTGGGTAGGTGTAACTCCTCCCCCGTCCCATGAAATCTCTTGAACTGGCCCTTGGTGTCAGCTCAGGTTACCTGATAAAAATTGTCTTGCTGATATCATCAAACATTAGGGGTCAAGAATTATTTATTTATAACTATAAGTCAAGTTTTATTTACACTGTACCTTGTTATTTTCCAGGAAAAAAGTAAGCAAGAGAGGTCTAATTTGGATATTGTTTGGCAACTGGAAAGTAAAAATAAAGAGATTCAAACATTATCTACAAGAATTCAAAAGGTATTTATATAATACTAATTTAAAAATTAAATGTTGAACTACACTTGTCTTCCAGCTAGTATTAGGATCTTACTAGAGATAATAAACTCACAAATGGTGTAGAAATAAAGCACTCTAACTGACTAACTGACTTTCAAAAGTAACATGTATTGGCTGCCATTTTTTTCAGCTAGAGGGAAGGTTGAAGAAGAAAGAACCTGAAGAGCAAAAGATCAAAGAAGAAGTTGATGAAAAAGTTCAGGTGATGATTTACAATGAATTGTAAATTAAACCATTTTTATTAACTACTAGTGCTCAGTCTCCATGAATTGCCCATAGCCTGTCCCAGGTCCCTGGTAGTTGCTTATTCACTCGCCTTCAGCTACAGAGAACGTCGAACAGACTAAATTTCCCAATAGATAGTGTATTTTGTTTTCATGTATGTATGTTGTTGTTCAATTTTATCCTTGGTTCAAATTTTATTTTCCCTTGTTTTAAATTCATTATCATATATTGCCACCATAGGCATAAAAAAAAAAAATGAAACCAAGCATAAATTAGACCTACATCATATACATGCAACAACAGTGACAAATCATTGACAGTTCATAATTACGTACTTTTAATTCGCAGCATATATTATGAGGGGGGGGGGGGGGGGGGTCATATATCAAGATTATCGGGCATTTTGTTTTAAACCAGTCCTGTGATGAAACATTAAGTGGTTACATCAATAATTATTTAATTTTATGCATGGCTTAATTACTGAAGAGTACTTTCTTTAGTTTATGACATGTTTGTACTATAATTATCAGTTTAGTTTGGGGACAAAGTTTTGACATAAAAACTACATTGTTACCATGGCAATTGGCTCGGTTTCCAATAGTAGCTTGTCAAACTCAGCTGTTCCATGATTTGGTGGGCTTTTATGGTGTGTGACACATAATTTATTGTTACCAATGGATACTAAGCCGGTTACTAGTGCCAGCGACGTAGTTTTAACGTCAAAACTTTGTCACCAAACTTCCCCTATGCCACACTCAACTGAAAATCATAGTAATTACCAGTAAAATCTTTGATATTTTTAAATTTATAATTCAATTGTAATTATTTATTGTGCAGGAGATAAGATTTTTACGGAGTCAGCTTACAGATGCACAAACTAATCTGGCTGTTTTGCGGAGTGAGCTTGCCCAACTTAGAAATGATTATGAAGAACAGGAATCACAGCTTGCAGCGTAAGTGATTAAACCTAGAAACAGAAAGATAGGGGTTGGGGGGGGGGGGGGGGGTGGGAGAATTTGAATGCTTTATGCTATGATAATTTGATATATTATATGTAATAAAATGATTAAATTAGTATCAATTCACTGATCATTATACAGTATGATAGTAAAATTACCACATATTGCCAAGAATTCAATGGTACCGGTAATTAATATTATATAATAATTCTACTAATAAAATATAAGAACAATACTAATAAAATTTCTATAGCACCATTTCCCATAGGTTTAATGGCAGTCGTTACAATACCAACAGAAGAACAAATGTTACAGTGTGTTACATGTAATGCTCTTTTGCCCCCAACAAGTCCATCATTTTAAAAATCAATCAATATATCAATTAGTCAGTCAGTCGGTTTTGGTCAGTTGGTCACAAACAAGGAGGGTGCCTTCAAACATTTCTCCTGTCCAGTGGGAGAAGTTTTACTGTAGGTGGTCCGAAAAATGTGTTAAATCTGTTTCATTAAATATTTTCTTATTTACCAGTGAGAAGAGAACTGTAATGGAGTGTGTACAGGAACAGGAGAGCTTAACCAGACAGCTCCAGTTACTTCAGTAAGTTGACTTTACCAAGTCTAAAAACCATCTCAATACAACCTTATTTGAGGAATTGCGGTCACTTCGCTCCATGGTCAGATCACTCCCAACCGAAGTCATATCGCTCCCAACCAAGCCACACTTTTCTAACGTGTAAAGAACGAGAAATATTCTAGGTAATTTATTTGGAGGGAACTTGGTCATACTTTACTTTCACTTTACTGAACGTCAAGCAAAGTCACTTTTAATTAGTTTGGGAGCGATATGACTTTTTCAATGGCACGATCTGACTTTGGTTGGGAGCGATAAAATACTATATTCACTTCAAGCAAACGACTAAAGATTATTTTGATTTTTACTTGGAAGTGATGTTTTAAAAATTTCTCTTCAACAATAATTCATGCAAAAACTGTTACCATTTTAATTACTGAAAAAATCTCTTTTAGTAAGTTTTTTTCAAGAAATTTGGTTTAACTTTCTACTTTTGAATCTTAACAATTAAACAGATCAGTATTGAGGAGATGTTGCTCAAAAATTTAATTAACATTATTTTGCAATATCAATAAATTGTCAACAATATAATAAAGAATCTAATCTCTGTTTGCTGAGGATGTTAGTTCTTGCCAGTTAATTGTAAGCAAATATTCATGGCACTAAAATGAAAATCTGCAATATTAAGGTCTATTACTTTCATTAAATTTCTTTTTTTTTGTCACTTCCAGTGAGGCAAACAAGAAACTTCATGACACAAATGATGACTTGCGATCAGCTTTAGAGGTAAAGTATACCTTGTAACAAATAAAACAATGTAAAGGTGAGGGGTGGGGGTTGCTATCTGAAAAATTATTCTGACAGTGATTGCAAATAATGTAATATCCCCAAAATTCTGATAATACAAACTCGACCTTCTAAAACTGATATGTGTAATTTTTCTTATTAAAGTACCTTGTACCACACTTAACTTGATCGAGACTTAAAATTGATCACAACTTCTTGCTGGAACATGAAAATTTCATATTGCATTTTTTGAAAAAGAAAAATATTTTTTGACAGCTTTTTACCCTCTCTCAATGCTCTTGTGCATCCTCCCCTATGTGTATTTCAAAAGGTGACAGTAGGCGTGACCTGTTCTTGTAAATTTTTTTGTCACACTGTTAATAAAATATTAATTTAATGTAATCTCTTGCAGTCAAGAAAAGGTAGTGACAAGAGAAGTCCTTCACCAAACAAGCGGCATTCAATATCAACACTATACTCGCCAACATCTAGCATGACATGGAAAAACAAGTCACCTGCTAATAGGTAGGGACTTCATGTAAGAGACATGCTGATAGCACATTGACCCTTTAACTTCTTAGTGTGACCAACAGTTAATTTCTCCTTACAATGTCAAGCATCCAGGTGACGAGAATTCACTGAGAGAGGCACTATGAGAGTCAATTGTCTTGCCCAAGAAAACAACACAATGACCTCAGCCAGGGCTGGAACCCAGGCCACTCAATCCAGAGTCCAGTGCACTAACCATTAGGCCACCATGCCTCCCACATTTTTTGAGAGCTACCTAAATGTACACCGCTGGGATAACATGTATACTCCGAGGCATGGTGGTTTGGGGGTTATTATTGGAAGAATTTATGCATTTATGTCTTGGGATTTTTCTTTTTTTTTTGGGGGGGGGGGGGGGGGGGAAAGGGTATAATTATTGGAAATACCAGTATATGGTGTTCATGTTATATTTTTTCTGTCACACTTGAAGCAGGTGTTCCTCTGGATTGGCAGATGACCTGGCTGCTGATAATGTTGATGGTAAATCTGTACCAACAACTCCATCAAGAAGCATACCGCAGACTCAACCTAACAGTACGGGCAGTTCTCGGCGAGGGTCTGCACTGCTTCCCAGCCAGCAGAGCTGTGAAGTGGACGATGATGCACTCGCAAATGAAAACTCCCTGATGACTGAGCTAATGCAGGTGCAACAGCTCTCGGTAAGGAGGACATAATTATAACAAAGTAATTATTTCTAACTAATGACTATTACTATGGGAAATGCTATGCAAAAGAGTGGTAGTAAGAGTGCTTTCATGTATCATAATTGGTTCCTCCGAAGTGCATGTGGTGTATTTCCCTATCTCCTTCTCCCAAACTTAATATTATGAGACAGATTTTCTTTGTCTGATCACTGGAGAGCAAAGGCATATTGGAACATGGAATCGTTCATATCAATAGTTGTCTCAGACCTTTAATCCAATTTTGTTGCAGTGGTAGTATTAAAGTAGATAATTAAGCTCAAATTGAACAATAAAGTGGGCATTCCACTGGAATAGCTACTCTTAAAAGCAATCTGAAGACTCTAAATTGCACAAAGCTAAAGTTTGCATGGTTTAAATTAAAAATAAATAAATATAAAAATAACATTTATAGAATGTCAAATCCTGTTAAGTCCAATGCTAAACATCCTAAACTTCTACTTTTTTTTAGACTAAATTGAAGATACCGGTAGATTATATTTGACGTTTTCAAGACTTCAGGATTACACAATGAAATTAAAAAGCAAGCTTCATATAAACTTTAAACAGAAATATTAAAAAGCTTTGATGAATGCCTCAAGAACATAAAATATGACTCAGGAATTGTGAAATATTTTTCGTTCATCTTTACTATAAAGTTAACTTAAATATGCTATAAATTTAAAATTAAAAAGTAAAAACTCTTATTAAGTGAAATTTAAATCAATTTTAATAAATAAAAGTTAAATTCCAGTAAGTTATAAACTTATAACAAGCAAACTTCCAGGTTCCCGAAGATATAGCGGAAGAAGAGTGCAAATCAGAATCAGAATTAGACTATAACAACAATGCAGGCATACTGAACAGCCGGGAGACCGGCCAGATACATCATTTGCTACCACCAGCCAGACAATCATGCGAGGTGGATGATCATCTCACTACTGAAGACAAATCGTTCTTTGATGAACCTGTCATTTTGGGTTATTGTACCATGGTAGGCTTCGTGAATTAAAGTTGAACATAAACAACGATGTTAACACAACCCGCAGAAATACTATCTACCAACTTCGCTTGAAATCTCCTCACATCGTTAATACAATGCCAGACATACAGGCGAGGAGAATAAAACAAGTCACCAATCATCAACTAGCAGAAAACTTTCATGATGTCGAACCAAATTCCAGAACTAAAATAAAAACCGTTTTATATGGCAATCAGTGAGGGAAATTCGCATTTTAAGATTGGAACAGTTTTTGTATGCTAAGAAAAGAGGTGTGGTAGAAGTCATTTTTCGCAGGGTTGTGTTGATGTTGAGTTAAATTTAAACAAATATTTACAACTAAACCTGAAATAAATTTTAAACTAAACAGGATAAAACACATAAAACGAAAGACACTGCACAATTGACATCAGACATGGACACGAGCGAACAATCTGACGCTTCGAAAGACAGTGACAAACTACTGAGGAACAGAAACAACTCAAGATTCAGTGCGCGATTTGGCAAATACTTTGGCAAACTGTCAAAAAGCACTAAAAACAGAGAGACAGGCAAACCAAGCGAGGAAGGAAAAGATTCTGCTTTGAGAAAAAGTGATGTGAACGACACTGCTCTGAGGAAAACTGACACTAAAGATTCTTTTACCAGAAACAGATACAAACAGAGTTCTGCAAAAGATTCTGCTTTGAAAAAGAGTGAGACAAGAAAAAATAAAAACTATATAAACTATATCAAAAAGAGAGCTGATGGTAGCTTGCAAAATAAGTCACACGACAAAGTGCCTCAAGTTGTTAAGGATAGTAAAAAAGGACGAAATCTCAGTGAGGCCCGCAGTAAGTCAAGGTTAGCAGCACCAGAGCATGACTCAGATTCAGAAGGGATTGGACAGCATTTTAAAAGAGGTGCCTCGGATAGGAAAAGTTCAAGTAAAGTTGTTGGAGCAAACAGTAAACTTCGCAAGAACCCGTCAGTTACTTTCTCACCGACTGTGTCCTGCAAGTCAGACAGTGCACCGATAAACACTGCACATAAAACAAAGAACACGACAAACAAGAAAATACCGACACCCACTCACAGCAGTGTACGACATGTTATTGCTAGTGAAACGTCCGACACTGACAGTACGACACAGGAACTGCCAATGGTATGACAATCACATAAAATTCTTTAAAGGACTCATTACTAAAACATAAAACTTTGTTTAAACATTTTCTTCTGAACTCACTTCATTGTTGATTAAAACTTTCTCTCTGACAAAGTGACTGCAGACTAAGAAAACAGATGTCTTGTTGCACATTCAAAAACGAAGTTTAAAGGGCCCGTTTTTAAACGTCTCCTCTATGCAGGGCGTTTTCAAAAAGATGCATTTTCGATAAAAAACGATGAGTGTTTTCGATTGTCAGTGTAGACGATAGCTGAAAATCCATGATCAGCGGAAGTGAACGCATGAACGAAAACGCGCCAGTGGAAACGCATTAGTTTGGACGGAGCCTGAGATTCAAGCCAAAAATATCTTGTAACGTACTTGTCTGTATGCAAGAAGCAACCAATCGGAATCTCAGATTGTCCAGATGAACAAAGATGAATGTGCGACAAGGAAAGTCTGCCTTCTTAGGCTAACGTGACTTTTGTGATGCTAAAATAACAATGCATAAATAAACTGGTACAAAAACGGAAAAATCAGAATAAATATCCATTAAACTAGTAGTTACAATCGAAGGCAAACAAAAAATGATCGTGTGCTATAAATCAAAGTGTATGGTACTGATGTAAAAAGAAGAAACGAATTGGCCCAAAACACTTCTTTAAGCTATAAGTAATAACTATAAATAATAGTCTTAGAACATTTTACTGCTATCCTAACCCATTTGGCAGAGATTTCTACGTGTTGGTGAGTGATGGGTGAAAAAGGAAAGATTTACATTCTACAGTATTCGCCAAGTCCAAGACATCCAAGAAACGTTGTGTAAAAGAATATGCTTTGACTGATTGTTGCAGAATTTTCATCGAGATTTGGAAGAAGAGGACGAAGCATACGACACATTGAGATCATCTGAGAGAAAAACATTCTCTAAGCAGCTGGACATATTGCAGTAAGTCGTTGTACCTTGTTGTCTTTATATGAACCTTCAAACATCTGTTTAAGGTTTACAAAAGTGTCAGAAAACTGTTTTGATGGTTCCCCGCTGACTGAGACGAATACACAGTCTTCGAAACACTTGTGAGGATTGGCAGCATCTAAAGCGTCAAATCCACGCTGTTTGAGCGATTTTCGATTCAGTGTAAAACCAAAACTGGCCAATCACATTAGGACACACACAATCCAGTGAACCAATCAAAACTCGAAGCAACGAGTCACGATTGGTTTTGGTTTCACTTCTGATTGGTTGAGAAAGTGGCGCGAGCTTTTTAAGCCAATCACTGAGTGAAGTAAAATCAAAGCAAACGCGAATTACTTTCGACGCTCGAGTGACAATTGCCATTGTACGCCTCGCGAATTGACAAAGTTTGGATTTTCTTGTGTCGCACGCTATTCAGCAATTTAAGTGAACAGACTGATGCATTAAAAGATCAATTATTTTGTCGTTGATGTTGATCACTTTTTTTCATTTTCTTAACAGGGAGACCAACAAGAGACTGTGTGAGAGTAATGATGACCTTCGTGCAGCACTCGAGGTGCAGTAACCCTGGTTTGTTTTTAGCAAAATTTAAGAAGCTTTAAATGTACTTTCATAGTGGAAAACTACACAATAAGAGTAGGTTTTGTAGAACAGTATTTGGACAGTAAGAGGGACTGGTGATATCTCGCAATGTCGAGGATGGAATGGATTGCAATGTGGACAAACTTGAGAATACAACAGTCAAGTTTGGAAGTCTGGCTTTAATTTCTTTGAAACAAAATCCGTTCTGTATTTTCACATACAAGTTAGAGTGCAGAGAGTTTGACAAAATTATTCGCGGCCCAGGAGAGGGGGGAGGGGGAGAATGCTCGTTCGAAGGTTTCAATTTAATTCCCGAGCGAGGCTAGTCTGGTGGTTACAGCTTCTTTGACCCCTAGCAGATCCCAGCACAGGATGACGGCATTTGTTATTTCTTCTTGTGCAACACTAAACGAGCACCTTGACGGCTACAAATCAAGTCCTCTCCTGAACATAAGTAGTGAGACCAAAATCCGAAATTTACACCCCTTAGCGAGATGACAAGCATCCGCATCTGTTTTATATGGGAACCCCCCGGCTTCCGGGCCTGTTTTTTCTCTTGTTCGCCTTGTATTATCTTAACCCATAAACTCATTATTCTGGTTGTAGGCTTTGACTGGAAGACGATCAGCATCAAAGCCCTCCAAGGTATTTATCATACAAACATCTCACGGTTTTATCAGTATTATCAGTAAAACAAACATCTGTTTAATGACCTTACTGTGGATGCATTAAGCACCTTGTTGCTTAATGATACAAGTCAGTATTGAAACGTCTGCATTCGAAGCTAATCCATGATCCTGCTTTCACTAACCTTAGAATAAACTTCTGTTTACCTTTCTTTGCCTAAAGCGTTTTCCTTCAATACAAGACAGTAAAGTAATCTACTTTTCTTTACAGGCTCGGAGGAGTGGTGAGAAATGCCAGAGAAATCCCAGCATTCACAGCGATTATGGCTCCATTTCCAGTCGCAGCATCACACCAAACCAGTGAGTATTGAGTATATTTGTAAGTTACCTTACATCAGTAACAGCGTCCTTGTTTAAAGTCCATTGTCGCGTCACTTTGTCACCGCAAACTGCGATGTGCTTCGTGGCAACGATTGTAACCTTTGGTATACAGTAAACAAGTCAGCCGTTCGTATATTTAGTCAAGATACCGACTGAGGTGTTTTTGCGGCGTTGTTGTTTAGTCTTCAGGGGCCCAAGTCTGAAGATGATGTTGCTGATGGCGCTGAAGCGGACGAAGCTGACGAGTTGTCGGGATACGAACCAGAGTCTGACGTCAACACCATGACGGTATTACCACAGTTTACTTGCTGCATTTTGTTTACCGACTGCTTGGTAGAGACAGTGAGTTAGACATTCTAGTTCCCAGAACCGCCCGCCCCTCTTAGGCGGTAGAGCCTGTGCACTAGAAACAGGGAACAGGTGGCTTTTGGGCACGTGATTTGATTGGCTAGATTTTAACGAAGGAGTTTCAAATTTAACCAGTCAAATCAACCGTTTTAAAAGCACTTTGTTTAAAAGAGACTTAACTAGTTAGAATTAGACAGTTGAGACGTTTAGTGGAATATAGGTAACGGTACTTCCCGCCGGGATGGACTAGCATCCCATCCAAGAGGACGGTTGGTTAGTCAGCCAATCATATGTCAGAAAGTGTTAATTAGCTGATTTCATAGTCAGTCGGTCAGTTAGGCCTTTATTGTTTGTTTCACTCAGTCATACAGTCGGTTGGTTAGCGGGTCGTTTCATCAGTTATTTAAATTTGAAAAAAATTACTGAGCTAACAATTTTTTCTTTTAAATTGTCAATTTTTGAGTCCCTACTAAACTCCATATTTATAGCACAAACCTGCAATGCAGCGGATAAACCCCACTCTCTTTCTTATTTGTAGAACTCGGGCATAAATTAAAAATTATTTTGCATGGTTTCCTTTAAATTAGTTGAGAGATTAAAACAAAACACTAAACTATACTTTGTTAAACTAAACTTAAATCTTTATTGTTTCGCAAAGAAGAAAGTTCCATCAAGTAAATTGAAACATGCTTTCGGGTGAAGTCGATCATGAAATAAATGTTAAATAAGCAAGTTTGAACCTTATTAAACAGTCGTTTTTAAATCAAACATTCAGATAAATGCTCGCCATTTTGAAGCTGCTCCCAAACTTTCCAAACTGGCGGCCACGCCACATGAACGTCACGTGATACTCGAGGAACGCGCCGATGACGTAGTATGGGATAGTGATGGAGAGAACGAACCAGGCCCCACTCAACCACAACAACAACAACAACAACAACAACAACAACAACAACAACAACAACAACCACCATCACAACAACAACAAGAAGCAAACGTCGAAACAAACACAAACATTCCTACGCATTCTCCATTTGATCGCAACAGTCATTTGAGAAAGCCTTGCAGGCATAAGAGCCTTGAACAGTTATTCAATAAGTCGAATAGTAAAGGCAATAGGTCTGCCTGGCCTTCTATAGCGCGGGAGGGCAAATGGAACAGTATGGAGCAAGTAAGAAAAAGAAACGACTTTGTTGGTGAGCGAACCAGGTCACTGCCTACGTCACGCTGGCAAAGCGACGACGAGGGAATCAACTTTGGAAAAGGAGTTGGTTTTTGGCAGCTTTCTGAAAAACTAAATGCTTTGCGTTCCAGTAGGGAAAGTGTCGCCGAAGGAAAAGATGATTCCAAAGTAAATATTATTACTGCTTCGCATGATCCGCCTAGCTTGGCGGCAGTACAGAACTTTAATACTGAAATTCAGATTACTAATCATGAGGACTTGGATCAATTAATAAGAAGGCCGGTGCCAAGACAAAGAATATTCCACACACGAAATGTCACCGAAACACTTCTCAATGATGAAGAAAACAGGCTGGAGCCAGTTGATCGTGTCGAAGGTTCTAGCCTAAAAAGACGAAATTCATTGGTAATAAAACGCAACCGAACTAAGGTAAATACCTTCAAGCATAAACAAATAAACCTAAACTTAAATATTACTGAAATAAAAAGGTAAAGCTTGGACCATTTCGTCTGTGAACCAATGAAATTAAATTTGAACTTTAAATATTTAATCTTTTAACATTACGTCGTATTCGTTTTAAGAATATCTAGTTTCCTGGGCCCCTGTTCTTTCAGTTCAAAGTTCAATTGCTGACTGAACGTCAATAAATATTTTAGGCCTAAAATAGTGACTTAAACTAATAACATGATTTAAATCCATTTTTAAAACCAGACTTTAAGTAGAATGGTACGTTTAAATAATGAAAAATGCGATATCTCGGAATCACCCTTAACGGCATTTATAATACGAAGTAAATTGAACTTAAAACGTAACAATAAACTGAAATAAATAAACAATAAACTAACAATTACGTAAACGATACAATTCCAAAGTTGTTAATCGAAAGGTTAAATTTAAAATGTTCTCGAATTAGAGTCGGTGTATGTTGACATCAGTTATGTGAAAGTTCTTTGTTAACAGATAGAACAACCGAACAGTGTGATGTTTTGTTGTTCGCATACAATTTCTAAGTTAAGAAACATGTTAAACTGCGGGCCAGATTATAACGGAAACTCTCTACTCACCCTTCCCACGTCTTTAAAGATTTACCTTTTACCCCCCCCCCCCCCCAACTCTCAAGCAAGTCAGCTTTAATTGCGTTGCTTCATTTTATTAAATGATTGTTTGCTTGAAGCCGAACCGCGTAATAAGCTCTTCACATTTAACTTGAAGCTTGTTTTCTTTGCTAAAGTTAGCGGAATTTTGTAATTTCCAGAGACGGTGAAAAGATAAACCCGATTTTAGAGATCATAAACGTCCCCGTACTGGGGACTTTTTAGAGTTAAGGGTACAAAGTAATGCATCACTAAACCTAATTCGCTTGCACACTGTGTGATCCTTCAACAGACCGACTCTCTTCCCGAGTCAGATAACAGCAAACCTGACGCGCTCAGCGCTGAACTCGAAGCTCAGGTGAAATAAACTAAATTGCATTACTAGCAAAATGTAAAATAGTTTGTATGACTTGTTTAATGACTGTGTCGCTCTTTCTTCACCTAAAATAACCTTAACAGCTTAACAGCTAGTTTGCAAATGATCTAAAACGACTGAAACAACTTTTGATTGAAGTAACTCGTCTTTAGTGGATCTTCGTAAAGGTGCCCGGAGGGAACTCTGAGCACTCTGAAAATTGTGATGTCCTGTTGTTGCCAATGGGAACACGTGATTTTGCTTAGCAACTCGGCGAAGTGATTGACCAGTGTAAAATACGACAGATTTAATTCCAAAAACCTAAATATACCGAGTGAATAACGACATAAGATTGATAAGGAACCATGCTTGTTTTTGAACTGACTGAACATGTTGAGCAACACCACGTAGCCTTATGACGTACATTCGCTTTAACAACTCTCCGAGGACTCGCGCAATCTCGTGATGTGTGTTTTGATTGGATTACGAGAAGTTGCCGAATCCCTTCGCGTGCTTTTACGAAGATTCACCGAAAGCGACTCTTGTTTGCTGGCTCAAGGCGCTGAAAAATGAGAACTAATCCTAATTCTGCTGATAACAGTTAACGAGTATTGCACTTAAAAATAACTCTCAACTTAATATTTGAGCTAACCAAACAGTATAACGCTTTTGTATAATATCAAAAGGACATGACTATTCGGCAGCTTATAACAGTGAACTGCAAAGCAAACTCAGTTGAAAACACTCGCAAACTGCGATCTATCCGTCAAGACTTGTAATGTAATAACATCAAACTTTAGAGGCAAAATCTGACTGCATAAAAGGTTAATTCTTACATCGACGATCGACCAACACCTAGTTTTTCCTGATATTATAATAACAATATTCAATAGACAAGTGGTAAGAATAAAGAATCAATTCAGAATATTATTATTATTAATTATTATTATTATTATTATTATTATTATTATTATTATTATTATTATTATTATTATTATTATTATTATTATTATTAATATTAATACTTTTTTGATGTACCACCGAACTTTGCTTATCAACAAGTAGTGCTTGGCATTGATTGATTGTTTTTCTACGGTGCAGTTCAAGAGTGTTATTGAAGAGGACGACGAAGACATCGACGAAGATGATGTAGGAGATGAGGAGTTAGCCCAGCTTGTTGCTATGGCAAGAGCTCATACGGAGTCCGAAGATGATAGCGACACAGAGACAGAGTTGCCTGAGGGAGAGAGGGGTGCGGCTGTTGGTTCTGACTCTTTGTCCGAGGCCTCTTCGAACACTCCATTACATGTGAGTTGTTATTGTTAAAGGACTTCAGCGAAATAATACTCACTAATAGATAGAAAAACAGAAGATGTAAAAATAAACCAAAAAGGAACGAGGATGGTCAAGATTGAGGAAGGATTAAAACGGATTACGCAAGACGTTCTTTAAAATTTCAGATTAACTTTTCAAGACGCACAATATCCGCGACGCACTAACTTCACAGAATTTAAACCAAAGAGAAGAACATCTTTGCAGATGGAGTATCAAAACCTACAATAAGCTTGAAGCCCTTCTGTAATTTTACGAGAATTAGCGAAAACGGCACTTGTTTGCCAGACGGATAAGCTCGATTGCTGATTGAATACTTAAATGTTGAATATTGATTATTATTAAATAAACATAAAATATTAGATATTGAACATTGATTGCTGATTGATTGATTGTTGATTGAAGCTCAGTCGGTAAGTAGTTTTCTTAATTGTATCAAGATATGGTAAACAGCGTTTGCTTGTTTGTGTTGCAGGCGTCAGTTGTAGAAGGGAATGTCCCAGAGCGCATGTACAAGCTGGTTTTAGCAGGAGACGCGGCAGTCGGCAAATCCAGCTTCATACTCAGACTGTGTAGGAACAGATTCCACAGCGCTCTGAACTCCACGCTCGGTACGTAAACAACGACATCTACAACACACAAATTCTTTAAATTTTGCAAATAGGTATCAACCACGCCTCCGCCCCCCATTCAGAATGATAGAAGCACCCCCGGTCTATAATGTTATCAGGCGTCAAAATATAAATCCAACCATTTTTGAAACGCAAAGCTAATTCTGGTAGTAAACCCATTCGAAAGCAAGGACACCAAAACAGCCTTTTGAGCAAAAAGGTCAAAGCCCAGTGCTCACTGTCGGTATTTTTTGGTATCGGAGATTAAGTACCCATTTGTTTATGTTTCTATTTTATCAGGTGTGGATTTCCAGATGAAGACGCTTGTTGTTGATGATAAGACCATCGCATTCCAACTGTGGGATACTGCTGGCCAAGAAAGGTACTACACTGTCGTCATGTAGCACATCACTAGGTGTCCAGTTGGGTTTCAGACTCAGATGGGGCATGATTAGGATTCATCTGTTAATAATAACAATAACACAATAAGCGAGGCGTGCGGTGGCTTAATTGTTAGTTCACTGGATTTTAGATCAAGAGCTTTGAGTTCGAACCTCTGGCCAGTGCTATCAGTTGTGTTGTATTCGCGAGGCCCAGGAGTATTTTTAATGAATTCTGATGAACTGTCAGGGCAATTTCACAAACTGCTGGGAAGAAGCTTGCGATCCAGTTGCGGGTAGAGAAGCAATTCGCTAGTGCAGTAACAGACATGAACCTTTTCGACATTACACCTTCAAGTTAATCAACAAAGACGTTCCTTGGTTTCACTTCAGTTCTGACGCGCTTCTTAAACCTAATTTTCACCCTTTGTTTTGTTGTATTTCGCATCCTTTTCCACACTGCTTACGGGTTCGAAGTTCTGACAAAATATTTTTGTGTTCCAGATTCCGGAGTATCGCCAAGTCATACTTCCGTAAGGCCGATGGTGTGTTACTATTGTATGACGTCACTTGCGAGACATCTTTCATTGATGTTCGTGACTGGGTTGAAGCCATCGAGGTACGCAGTTTATCTTAACAGCATTAAATTCTGAGAATTCGATCTCGTCATAAAAGAAATATTTAAAGCTTCTTTTGATATGCTTTTCGTATAGAGCCTTAGATACACTGCTTATTGCTTGACTCCGAGGTAAGGATATATTTCTTCCAGTCTTCTCATATTTTCGACTTGTTGCTTTGGTTAAATTACAGGATAGCACATCAAAGCCTATTCCCATCATGCTCTGTGGTAACAAGACTGATTTGCGCCAATCTTATGTCGACGAAGGCAAGACAGTCATAACACAAGAAAATGGAGAGAAATTGGCTAAGGTAAAGAATTTGTAGAGATGGCCTTTATCTGTACTCGTCACCCTTGCGACCACCATTATTTCATTAGCTAACACTTCGCTGTTATACCATTCCAATAAAGTAGATCGAGGGGATAAAACCGCGACACATACACACAATGTTAAGTTTTTTATGTGTTTATTTGATTGCAGGAATATGGCGCTTTGTTCATCGAAACGAGCTCGAAAGAAAACAGAAACATAACGGAAGCGTGCATCGAGCTAGGAAGGTGAGAAATGCTGTGTAGTTTAACAGAGTGATTGATTACAGTCTCGCTTTACGTATCGATATCATCAAGTAGATGTGGATTATGAATTACAATTCAATTTTTGTTATTAATTTTTGCAGATTGCTCAGAAAAATTGAGGACACGGAAGTAGAGGAAAGCAATGGATTAAGACTATCAGAGGGAGATCAGAAGAGCAAGAAAAAAGTCAACTGTTGCCCTACGTAGTTCGACGTTTAGAAAACACAAGTAACCGGGGGGATTAAGTACAACGAAATCGCATTGACTGTAGAACAAGTAGAACGCGGTTGTCGTTAGAGGAGGGGTTGCCAAGCAGTTCGGTGACTTTCGCTCGGAGTGCTCGTGCGATTTTTGATTGGCCGAAACCGATCGGAAATTGTTCGTGAACTTCTTCGAAGATTTGCCAGAGTCAGTATTTTTTCGGTTATATGAGAAGCTTGTGCGATGTCCAACGCATGTTGTACTTGTTAGTTTTACAAAAAAAACTACCAGAAAGATTGAGAATTCTTAGAAGGATTTAATAACTTATTCACCCTGGAAAAATATTATTGATCACAGAGAATGTGAAGTCATATATTAGCTAGTGCTTTTAATATTTACACTGTAAATAATCTGTATTTGGAAACAAATTTCGATTGGAATATTTTTATTTGTACTTTGGGACCTAGTCTTACCATACCATGTATGCAAGAATCCATGATGTATTCATTTCAATCGGTATTTTATTTATTTAATTCCCGTCTTCCTCTGGATGCGAATGCACACAATTTAGAAGAGAGATAATATAAGTACGTTTAAGGCAAATCAGCTTTAAATTTCTTAATTTTAAGTGAGAAACGTTTTGTAAATAGAGTTCATTAAATAGAATGCGTAGATAGAATCAATAGATACCGGTGGTAACGCAGGTCGAGGTGAATACTTTTAGAGAATTTCGCCCATTTTTTTTATTGTACAAAGTTTTTTCTTATGTAGCACAAACCATCAGGGATGGACTGGACAAGTATTTTTAAGCGATGGAAGCAGGGAAGGTTGAATACGGTGCTACTTGGATACAACGAACGAGCATTGTAAAACGCAACTCGTGTATCAAGTTTTTTTAGTCTGTCTTCTATAAGCAAAAGGTTCATTTTATCAGATTTTTTCCCCTGCAAAAAAAGAAAGGATCAAAGCGTAATGTCGTTTATATCACCGGAAATAATCAGTTTTATTTTGATTCGCAAAATAGAAAAAATGTTGATTCTTTGGACATAATTTCAATGTTTGTTTATTCATCAAGTATTCTCGATAACCTTGACATAAATTTGTCGTTACCATTCATTATTTGTCCTTTCGTAGTCTCAAGAAACAATCAGCGATGTTACAACTCTTGCTCGTTATGTCGGAGCTGCACCGGAAAAATTCAACCGCACTTTGCAAGGAAGCTGGTATTCCTGTTGGGTGTACTGTGCCTTGTATGATTCTAAGCGAATCATGTAGCGTAGTAAACACTGTTAAATGTTACCCATGCATTCATACTTTTACAAGTTTTTATTTAAAAACACATTGAATATAATATCGTATCTCGTGTTCGTTCATGCAGGTATCAAGAAAAAAATTGTTAGGTAACGATTTTGTATATAAATTTCTAGTTGGTCGAGCTAATGGGATTAAATAACGTTGTGTACTGCATGTGGCCTTTGATATAAACATTTTAACCTTACAAATTCAAAGCTCTTTAAATTGGAAAATTTAAAAGTGATTTGTCGTTTATATACCGGGCAGCGACAAGCAGTGGCAAAATACCACAATAGGCCATTTCGAGTTTCCTTTTGCCTCGGTTTCAAAACGAGTTCTCGTGCGAAACCATTCAAATGAAAGTCACTTTGATTGGCAAGAAAATGAACGTGCTGGCGAAAGTCAATCCTTGCATGCCAGTGGAGACTTGTTTTGGCACAGTGGCAAAAGGTAACTCGCGGGGATAAGGGACATTGAGCTTATTTAAACAGTCCAGGGGATTAGTAGCTAAAGAAACTTGTACTGCTTCGGCGGCAACTGGCAAGCCCAGTTTTTTAAAGAAAGTTTAAGCTACTTCAAGATAAGCCGGCGTAAATTTTAGTTTTAGTTTGTAACTTTTCCAGTGTAATTTTCTGTATTTTCAACCTTCAATTTCGACACTGACTTATGTGACACGTTAGAAAAACATTTCCTGTGAAAAACACCGTTTTATGGTTTTACACAAGAGAATTTACGACCTAACTTAGCTCTGACCCCTGGATTAGCGTTAATGAGCTTTCGAAAGTTGAGAAGGTATAAAATCAACTTCACTGTTTGCAATGCTGCACGCCAAAGTAGTTGGTTTAACTAAAACACTAATGCCTTTTAACTATATTTCACGACTTCTAACAGTGAAAGAATTAAAAGTAGTTGTTTTCAGCTGTACTCGTTGTTCTTTATGTAAATCACGTTTGTGTTCAAATGTACCACGTTTTTCATGGCCTCCACTCGTATCGACAATACGGAAATAAAAAGGTCAATAAATGTTCAAAACTCAACGGCAAGTGGTTTTACTCCAAAGTTTTGGACAATTTATGACATGCTTTCTAAGGTCTACAAGAGTGTAGACGATGGAAAACGCGGGCCCCTAGGCGCCTATGGCCCCGTTTAAAGTTGACTGTTTCTCTACAAAAGTGGTCGGGTACGGACCGATTTTTTGACGGGTCTGTATCCAATTTTCTCTGTCGTGTAAACGGCCTTTTAGTTCGAAAATCAGTGTGAAGTCGCAAATAGAAATAACACAATAAACCAATCAGAACACGAGGACATGCAATCGGTGAAAAGCGCGGGAAAATGCGCGTGCACCAAGTCATCATGGGGTTTGGTTTTAACGGTAAAAATGTGGCTGGAAAAAATCTTTTTGTCAAGAGCTTGTTGCACGACAACAAATGCAGAACGAAAGCATTTCCGACCTGAAAACAAAATCTTGGATTAGTCGCGATTTTGGCGTTTGGCCCTCTTCTTTGCAGGTACCAGTTAGTAAATGTCGTAATTTACGGATTTTTATTTGACATCGGATTCCCATGCAAACACTGAAATTTCCGTTTCGCACGTAGTAGCGGGAGCGAGTGAGAGGCGGCTGTATTCGCAGGCTACCGACATGTTTGCTTGGCCGATAACTGAAGGGGAAGCGAAACCGCAAGACGCAGGAAACGAAAGGAAATAAAGTGAGCTGCAGTCACGGCCGTGAGATCCGAGTTGTGTGAACTCCAGAATTCTTTCTTTCTTTAATTTGGAAATTACGCAAATTACGCTTTTTAAACTAACTTTCCAACACGATGTAAATAAGCTCTCAGCCATGATGGTTTTACTGTACAAACTTTGGCATAAATAACACAATGTCAGGATGATAAAAAACGATCAATGGTCCCCAACCTCCCCACCCTGAACAGATTTATCAATATGTTTTGTAGACTGAAACCTTTTGAAAAGCTTATCATTTTCTTTAAAGAGGCATGTCAATGTCCTCTTGCTATAATAATGCGAATCGATGTTTTCTATGTTGTCGATTACATCTTGTAGAAGATGAGCTTTGCCGATGCCACACCCAGGGGCATCATACTTGAGATGAGTAAAATGCACATGGAAGTGATAATAGGAAGGTTGATAATGCACATAAATTCGAAGCTGATCTGAAGGAACACTGTACTTCTCCTTGATAGCTTCCTGCAAAAAGAAACAATAAAGAGAGATATTAAATAACAGGAATGTAGTTTTAGCTTATGATTTTTTCATTGTTGGAGAGGCGGAGTTTCAGATGGGGGGTACTTTTTGAAGGCCTATTTTACTGATGTATGTTTATATCGATATATATTTTCCTTTTCCCTGTCTAAATCTATGTATCCATGACTCTCAAAAAACAGGTAGGACTTTTGAATAAAGCCATTGCTTGATTGAATACAATTTTTCTTCAAATTAATTTACGTGATATCTCATAAAACGGGTCTTGTTTAAATGATATGTGAAATGGTGACTTAGATAAAGTGAAAATAGGTGGAGAAGTGTTCACAAGTCAAATACTCGGAAGAAAAGATTTTCAGTCAATTTCAGTGAACAGTGTCATAAAACTATACTTCTTTATGAGTGCTTTTTCCCCTACTGCATTTGGTTGAGATACTGACAGAAATTAAAACTATCACATTCAACCTCATCCGGTAATAATTTATTGTCAATATTGTCTGTCTTCTTAGAAATGATTCCAAGACTCTTCCTGTCCCATCCTAACCATACACTAACAAAAAAGGTCAGTGATACAGACTAAAACAGACGTAGATTCTTACCTGTCCTTTAAGCAGGATGTTTTTCAAGAGAGGGAGATGTGACTGGTTGAGATCTCTGAGTGACTTAATTCCATGTGTATGGCAAATGGCAACAAGATACAGGTTCTCAGTTTGCTTCTGATCCCATTTCAAATCTGGCAACAAAACAAAGCCTGTTGCAGGATCACTGTCTTCAAACACCACACGCTCCACTTCGGCTTTTTTCTCTAAAATGTTGTACACCCACTAAAACAACAATAAAACAAATAGCAAAAAGTGAAAAAGGGTGATGATGGATTTTTAAAATAAAACAAAAAAAGAATATTGCACGGTTTGAGATTATTTCAAACCTCACAAATGCACCTTCATTGTATACTGCGAGTTAGTGCCATTACAGTCCCAGGTTCAGTTAGGTGCAAAAAGTCTTCAAGGCATCGTGTGTGTAAGCAGTTGAATGAATGAATCAACTTTATTCATAGAGGGTAAACATATGATGTAAATACACTGAAGAGCCAGTGGCCCTGTATAGGTTGCACATTTTTTTGTCACTTGTGGCCACGAATGAGCCTTCACTCTGAGGTGGCCCAGTTATGTTCTAGTTTAACAGGAACAGCCACAGAAATGCGAGTTGATGTTCAAACATCCTTGATTGTAAAGTATTCAGTCATATTACCTTCTTGTACCAATCAACTTTACACAAACCTGAATACTGAATGATTGTTCTTCAATAAATGGCAGAGTGATTGATTTATAGTCTGCTGGTGTCTCGGACACAAAGTGCACATTCTGAGCAGAATATTTATCCATATGTTTAGCTATGGCTGGATAGATGACTGTTCCTTTCAAAGTGTTAAAACGTGACTGTGGTTGACATGTGTACTGGCTGTAAATATCATTATTAAATTCCCTCACTAAGCTGGTTTCTGCTGATAACATTTGAGGTAAGGTATCCTCTGAGAATGGGGTTTTCTCCAAAAGAACCACAGCATCAGAATCAGAATTTCCAAATTTTCCTGTAAATAAAATTAAGCATTAGTTTTTCTTTCACTTTCATACAGTGGCTATATCTTTCAAAAGGCAAGCCTGGAGTGGCATTGCATGGACCTTTTACTTGGGAATTGTTTAACAGTCTAGCAGGGTCAACCCAAGTCACAAATAAAAAGGATGACCGGGCAAGAGGGCTTGAGCTGGGTAGGAAGTTTTTTTGTGTTACATGTAACATTAAGGGAAGATTGACTGAAGGGTTACAACTTTATTGAGTGATTCTAGTCCTCTTCGCAGCTGTTGACTGGGCTTGTCACACAATGCTCCCTCCCCACCAATGGCTGCTTAAACCTGAACCACATTTCTTTCTGCAGTTTAGCCAATGACAGCTTCCCTCACATTTTTCTGAGGTAGTTGAGCCAAAACTCACTGACTAAACCAATCACACGTTTTGTTTTATTGTGACCCTAGTGTCGGAAATGTCAAATGGACACCAGTTTGCCACCTTTTGAATTTGACGCACACCAGACATCAAAATAAAACAGAGATTTGCCTACGTAAAACATGCCTGATAAGAATCCTTATGTCCAAAAATGTAACTCCAAGTAAAACAGGAATCTAAGATCAATATTTGAATAATAACAGCTTTTTGGTTACAGCAACTGTCACATTTTTGCAGGTAGGTGTCAAAGCAACTAGAGTCGAAAAAAAAGGAAAGGAATGTGGTTCAGGTTTAAGCAGCCATTGGTGGGGGAGGGATCATTCTGTGGTGAGCCCAAACAATCATGAACAATGGCTGTGAGGAGACTACAGGGATTCAAGCTTAGTTAGAAACCAATGCACGGCCATGCAAAGAGTTCCTTATATATGCACTTATCAATGTTAGGGCCAAGGAAGGGGGAACATATATGGGGCATTTTGCATACTACTGAGTTATTGCAGCGTCTACAGGTGGGAAATTTAATCTGAATGTTTTGCCCAGCTTTTGGATACTGCCTATGCCCTCCCCAAAAAGCAAAATGTGTTCTACTACAGAATGTCCTCTGGGGTACCATGAAAGAAATACTTTGGAAATCACAACAGCAAAGCTGAAGACAACCTGAAGTGAAAATCATTTGCATCTCAACTTCACATGTTTTTAATGAAATAAAAACTTCCTGAACACATAATATCTAGTGGTGCATTCAACAAATCTTTGCAATAGCGAGTATAAATTAATTTTCCACTTCATGTTGTCTTCGGCTCCCGACGTATTTCGGTACCAGCAAGCCGGGCCAGGGTGCATTTAGTGTAGGTTACGCTGAAGATCTTCGGGGGTTGTAGCGAAAACTAAGACCCCTGAAAATTAAGACCTAAGACCTAAGACCTAAAAACTAAGACCCGAAAACTAAGACCTGAAAACTAAGACCCCCTTACTTTCGCTATTTTTTCCCTTAGTGTAGACTGCCAGCAGTCGGCTTTTGCTTTGTTCCTGAAGTTTAATGCGCAAGCAGAAAAATTAAATTATGCAAATCTGGGGAAAAACGAGGAGGGAATGAGGCAAGACACGCGTTTCTCACACGCGTTTGTTATGTTATTTTATTTGTAATCACTGTTTTTAGATTGCGTCACTGCAAGGTTATTTTAATTAGCAAACATAATCTTGGGAAAGAGACTACTTATTCTCAGGTGCAAAGGTGCTTTTACGCTTTTCTTAAATGGATTTCTTAAATGGACTCATAGGTCCAGTGTAATTGAGTGTATTTGAAGTTCAGTGTTTGACCGGGGCCTTGGAGCGATATCAGTAGACATCGAGCGTCGAGCATCAGAAGTTGAAAAATCAATTTCTTGCTATTTGTTTAGTCCGAAGCAGTTCCATTACAAAAAAATACTTAATTCAGTTCTCGCGCTCAGCAATGCAAAATTGCCGTAATTATAACCTTGTGGTTTTCTGGTCTTTGTTTTCGGGTCTTAGCTTTCGGGTCTTAGTTTTCGGGTCGAGAATCAAACAAAGGTGAACACCGTGCTTATAGGAACTAAATTCGGGAATATAACCGATCTTTGATCACAAAGGTGAACAAAGGGCAAAAATTAAGAAAATAATGGGGTCTTAGTTTTCGGGTCTTAGCTGTCGGGTCTTAGGTCTTAGGTCTTAATTTTCGGGGGTCTTCCTTTTCGCTACAACCACACCCATCTTCGGGGTGGGTTTTAAAATTTTGCGGCGTACGTTACCGGCGTGGGATCAGAGTCTTTGGAGATGAAGACGGGAGATGAAGATGACATTTGGCGTAACCCTTGCCTGCATATTCATTCCTGCTGGTGCTGGAATATCAGTTACTACGTGACTAAGGCAAAGTCGTTACCAAAAGTTACCAGAGTCTTCCGGCCTCTCTTTCGCAGCTAAGCGGTGGCATAGGATTTTGGCGTAGGATTTTGGGCGCTTATCAGGCGCTTGGCGTGGAATTTTGAAACCCTTGGCGTATCTCCGCCGTAGGATTTATGCGGAATGCACCCTGGAAGCCGGGACGTTTTGTACTGTAACCCGTTTTGCTTTCTTTTGCCTGCTGCATCGATCTCCAGATCAATGAGGCAAAAGACTAATAACTTTAAAAGACTAATTATTTTCCCGCCGTGCAAAAGCTGTGAGTCGCTCACCATGTACAGCAACAGTCTTTGTTTGAGCATTCTCGTTCAGGACTTTGATGAACCGAAAACCTCGGAAAGTTTGAAGATTGCTGCTGTTATCGTCCTGGTTTTTTTCATCTGTTAATTTGATTTTCTTAGCCGGAATTTCCTCCTCGCTACTTCGGTTGGAGGCAGCCATGTTGTCTCGCAGATGTGTCGAAATTAGGTCGTAATTCGGGTTTATTCGATAATAAGTCGGAAGTAGCTTGGTAGCCGGGCACCTAACCTTCGGAAATCATCGACCTTGACGTCCATGTTGTGTTTTACCAGTCGGCACGCCCTCACGGTGCGGCATATAAAACAAGCAATTCGCCGTGAATTGTAAATTCATTTTCATTTAATATACCAGGATAATCGGATGGGACTTTGTCGAGACATTTAACGTTTGTGTCCTGCGAGGAAACCGAACATAATCAAGTTTTGGGGCGAGCAGGTTCCCGATACTGCATCGGTAAGAACAGCTTTTGGAAACACATTTCGGAAATATTTAGATGAGCTTAGCTGCTTTAAGCGTATGCTTACGTTGTAAACGGCGAAATGCCTGTCATTGTTAAGTATGTAATCACGATATTTTAATGAACTTATTCCTTTACGTGGTAATTTTAAAACTAGATGTTTGCCTAGGTAATATTCGGTTCGGTACGGTACAAAGTTTTTACACCGGTCAATGTTGTTGCAACATCAGTTATTTCGTATTTGATCCAGTGTGGTCTTTGATTCGCGGTTATGTCGTAGCATCCTCCGGAATTTAGAGTTTGAGAACGTCATTTAGGTTTTTAAAGGCTTCCTTTCAATTTCTCCATTTATAGAAGTTTTCTCATATTTGCATGCACTTACAAGTACAACCCTGAGGGATTTTACGTCATCTCGTCCGTGTCAAATATTGCCAACAGTGTGAAATTTACGCAGTCATCAGAAGATACCGAAAAAGAAATTAGATGTAATCATTTAATAAAAGATTATCGTCACAACTGTCGTTTGGACGAATTTCCATCTCGTTGGGAAGTCCCAAGATTTTGAAGTATCTGATATTGGCAAGCATTGCAAATATAATATATAATTTTAATGAACATTAATCCAAGAATTTTGTTGTTCATGACTTAAAAATAAGTATTGAAGGAGTTTTCCAGATGTCTGCAAATTAAATAATTGATGTTGATATAACTGAAGAAATAATACTATTGTGTATGCAGAGAAAAAACAAGATCTTTTAGACTATCAGCCACATTAGTTTGTAAAATAATTTTTTATACAGCACACCTGTGCAATCAACATGGCACATAGGATTTTGTGTTACCTTAGTCTGTCTTGCAAGAATTGCATGTAGAGTTCATAACTGTGGCCTAACATTATATTAATTTTACCAACACTTGGTGATTTTGAAATTTGCTTCCAGCTCTTTCTCGTCATTTGTAAATGTGACAAGAAAAAGTTTTGCCCAGGGAAAATCAGATTGTAACTTGGTTGTAATTTGAGTACAGCGAAACCTTGATATAATGATGTGTGACTTGCAATATGTGTTAATTAGTGCAAGTTCATTAAGCCTGTACCAGGTGTTCTGCTAGTAACCAAGTATCTGGAGAATGGTAAGGTTTGTTATACTGTTGGTAGCTTTGGCCTTGGCAAAGAATATTGTTCATTATTCTGGTGACTTTCTTGTGAAGGGGTTTGTTTATATCCAGGTTCCGCTGTAGTTACAATGCTATCTTGAACTATTTCTTTGTAAAAAGGGAGGACTGTTTGCCGTGGATTTGAATGAATCAATTTGTACCGTATCTTTTCTCTTCCTTCTGATATCTGTGTTTGGATATCCACCGACACTGTTGTTCTACCAGACATGCAAATGGCATTTGTCTAAGAAGGTGTAAAACTTTGCAGGCATAACACGTCCTTCTACTAGGCTGTTATGACATTTTGAACCATTCTTATTGCTTAGCAATTGTTTATAGTGTACATTGACCTTCATCAGTAACATCAAGTCAAAATCAAATAACTGCTATGACCCGTAGGGTTGGTGAATGGGCCTGTAAAAAGTACGCATATGCATATACATCTTGCAGAATTTTACATGTAGTTGAATTTCACAGGTCTTACAGACATGATTTTATTCACCCAGCTGTCTCCAAGTCTGAATTGGTTTTGCAATGCAAAGAAAGTTTTGGCCTTGTGGAAAAGATAAAAAAGACTCTTCAACTAAAAATATACCATTTGCCATCCCTGCTCTGGTGTTGTGGCCCTTTCTTCTCTGCAGCAAAATTCTGGAACTTTTTGATGAGTAGACTAAAGCCCTCCTTCATTGTGTCCTTTTAAAAAGGCTGAAATCATTGTGTTTCTTGCAGTAATTTCATGCTTTATTAATTTATTAATAAGTTGATTTATCTTGAATGTGAACTATAAGGGATTAACTAACAAATTGTATCATGTTGTACCTTTGCAGGCTTTGCCGAAGTGTCAACATGGGGAAATTATTATCTAAAATATTTGGTAACAAGGAAATGAGAATTTTGATGCTGGGTCTTGATGCTGCTGGAAAAACTAGTATCCTCTGAGAAAACTATTATCATTACTGTAATTATAAATTGCTTTTTGTCAATACAAGGCTGGTGTATTTTCTTGCAAGTAAAGTATGTTTGTCTGTGTTGCAGGTAATTGTTTTCTTCTGTTAAATTTTATTCTTCTTGTGTTTTGTATGATAATGAGTTTAAAACAAAGGAAGGATAAAATTTAACTGAAGAAAAGAATTAACTGCAACATCTACAACCACTGTTACAATGAACATGCTCAGTGGCAGTGAGCTAAGTGTGATGGGACTGTTATTAATTTCTGTAATACATTCAATTTGAGAAGTGAAAAACAGTAGCTGAGGATGAATGCTTTTTTCAGTCGCCATCTTTTGTTTTTCTATCAATAATCTCAGACAAAATTCTTGGGACACTTCACCATTTTGACAAAAATGGGCATTGTCTTAAAGGGGCACTGTCACGGACATTTTTTGGCTTTTTTAGTAAAACGGCACCAAAATTACGACTAAGTACTTTCAACCATGCAGGAAGTACTCCTAGAAAGTAAAGGGAAAGATATCTAGCAAATTGTTTAAAGAAGAGGGTGACCGTAAAAATTTTTCATCAATTTTTCCAAACCACAAGGACAGAACTTGAAAAAGTCAGGCTGACTTTTTCAAGTTGAGATCAAAAGTTCCCGATGGTATCACAGTGATAACACTCTATATTTAGCTTCAGCACACTGGTAAAGTAATTTTAAGAAAACTTGACCTCTGTTAATAGGTTTCCAATGGTGTAAACATGTTTTTGGGCTGTTGAATTTTTGAAGTTATACTCGTGACAGTGCCCCTTTAACGTCCCTTGCCACCTCTAATGTAGTGTTGATTTGTCTCTATCCAGTTGTTGCACAATATTTCGACAATGTTCACGGGGGGATTGGGGGTATGGAAAATTGAGCAATGATTTCTCGTTGGGCACTATTCCGTCAAGTGTCCCAAGGACTTTGTCTAGAATTTAAATATCAACCTCACAATAGTTGAGCAAATTCCAGCCCCCAACCAGTGAAGGGGCATTGAGCTAACACTCAAAATGTCAGCTTTCTAAATGTGCCATGGGTTATTGCATGGGTTATTGATTCACCCTTTTCAGTGGGAAAAGAGAGCAGTTTATCCTTTTTTTTGGGGGGGGGGGGGGGGGGGGCAAAAATGCTGTTTTCAAATTTATCCAGCTTACTGTGGACATAGCCTAATGTTATCCATATATAGTTTCATTTTAGCAATAGCAGTTCGGAAACAGAGATCAAATTTTTTTCTTAACTCCTATTAGCTGTATTATACAAACTTAAACTTGGACAGTCCGTTTCAACTATACCCACTGTAGGTTTCAATGTTGAGACAGTTTCTTACAAAAATGTGAAATTCAATGTTTGGGTAAGTAGTATAATCTACAGGTTTTAATTTGAAATAATCATAATAATCATAATAATTTGAAGGGGTTCAGTTAAATGACAAAAAGTAATCAAGAATGTCTTTGGTTTTGCTGACTGTTCTATGGTTGGTTTTATTAACACACATCGGAAGATCCTAATGCAAATGAAATTTGGACACATACATTTTCCTGCCCAGGATGCCAGTTTGTTTCAAATATTATTATTTCGTGCAGTTGGTTGTTATTATAACTTTTGTATTGGTTTTCTGATATTCAATTAAAAAATGCCCTAGTGCTGTTAGTAATAATTATGTTAAATTATTCTTGTTGGCTCAAGTACAAAGCATATTTGTGTAACTTGGTACATTTTCAGTGATACAGGTGTACATACACAAAGATGAGTTTCCTGCCTTTTGTAACTAAAGACAGTTCAGGAATTCTGACACTGAACTGTCGCTACAAAGTGTACATGGTTAACTGGAGTGTTTTCAGAGGCTACTCCTATCTGTAAGCTCATTTGATTGGTGCAACCTTTTTCACTTGACTGAATATTATTCACTGACACCTTGCACCTGGTTAATAAGATCAAAAAAGGTAGTTCACTGTCATTTTTAATAGTCGCTGCAATACCACCACCCTATCAACAGGGCCAAAGTTGGTGGCCCATCAAATACTATTTCTGTTGTTTTGTTTTTGTTGGAAGAGATTTCATTTTATATTTAATTTTGTAATAAAGGGGCGTACAATGTAGCTAGCCGTCTACGAGTCCAAGACCAAGAAACTGCGTTTGTACAGTAATTTTTAAAGAACTTTTTTCTGACTGCAGGATGTTGGTGGACAAGATAAGATCCGTCCTTTATGGCGGCATTACTATGCTGGTACCCAGGGCTTGATATTTGTAGTGGACTGTGCTGACCGGGATAGAATTGATGAAGCAAGACAAGAACTCCACAGAATCATTAATGACAGAGCCATGAAAGAAGCTATTATCTTAATATTTGCAAACAAACAAGACTTACCAGATGGTAAGTACATTGCAGGGCTGTAACAAATCACTATTTATAAGTAGTTTTTGTGCAAAGGAGGGATCAAGCAAGAACGGATGAGAGTTCAGGGAAGATAGTTAGATGAAAACTTTCTTCAACTATCATTTATCATCACTGTGCAGTCAAATGTGCAGGAGTATGCAAGTACTGACATTATCTCCTTGTTAAATTATGAGCGAAACCTCTTGTCAAGTAAATTTGAGCAATTTAGTGAAAGCACTGATTAGTTTACAGAGCAAATGAGAGCATTGGTCCTTTGCAGAGGCAAAGAAAACAGACGAAAGGCTATTACTAGAAAAAAATTAGGTTTCCAACTTTATACTACAAAAACCACCAAACTGCGTAATCAGCCCAAATATTTTCCTGACCGAATTATCAAATGTTTTATTCTAGCGATGAAACCACATGAAGTGCAAGAAAAACTTGGCCTCACAAGAATCCGTGACAGGAACTGGTATGTGCAGCCGTCATGTGCAACAAGTGGAGATGGCTTGTATCAAGGATTACAATGGCTCAGCTCAAATCACCGGTCATGATGCTCAGCTTAGAAAAATGGATATTGTTTTCACAATAATTGAATAATTAACGATACTGTGAACAATTTTCTACACAGAGTATACTCAGTAAGACTGTTTTTATTATTATTATTATTATTATTATTATTATTATTGCTATTGTTATTATTATTATAATTATTATTATTATTATTATTATGAATGCTTTGTTTGAGACTTGCCATTTGTTGACTGCCACTTCTGCTGTGTATATTATTTTGTATTAGAGTGTTAGTGTTCTGCCATGTCTTGGGACCATGCTTATGTGCCAACATGATTAACAAACCTTCTTTACGTGCAGTCCGCATTAATTAATTATTATTAGTAGTAGTAGGACAGCTACTTATTGTTCCAAAAGGGGGTGATTGTCATTAATGTCTCTTAGAAGTATTTATTTTTATATGTGACCAAGTTGAATACGCAATCAAAATAGTGAGGAGTGAAAATATTAAAACTTCCTTATTGAGTCAAGATTTAATTCCTGTAAAACCCTGATAGTGCCATGGTCAGCAGAGCAGTTCTCCAAACTTGTCCCCATACATTTCTCATAGCACAATTTGGGAGTTTTTGTATCAGTGCAGCAACCTCTTTGGTGATCACTTCCTTAATGATGTATATTCTTTTTTAGTAGCGATATTCTGTTGAGAATTTTAATCCTGATCACTCTTGGGGCTTAAAGTCGATGTTGTATAAATTTATGTTCTGGCCCCGGTTGTCCAAAGAGTGGATAACAGTATCACGGGAGATGACTGTCCAGTGGATAGCATAGTTGGTTTTGTGAACGCTTATCCACTGGCTGGTGATTTATCCAGTGGATAGTGTTATACACCCTTTGAATAACAAGGGTAAGTTCTTTCAAACATACTTTTTCAAACATTTTGTGTAACAAGTTAGAGGGGCCTTCAGATTGGAGTGCGAGTATGAGATCGAGTATGAGACAGTACAACTTTTAAATTTTAATCCAGCTATGTTCCCAGAGCCGTCACTGCTCCCTGTTGCTGACCAGTTGAAAAGTAGCTTCCTACGCAGATGTTCTTTTGGCTCGTCACGCAATACCAAAAGAATGTTTGCGTAGGAGGCTAGTTGAAAAAGGGGACTATTGGTACGAGATTGGTGTGACATGTGATATTCGAAAGCCTAAGCACCCGGTTTGAAAAGTCTTACTCATACTCAGTCTTGTAGTTGTACTCCGATCTGAAGGTCCCTGATAATAATAATAATAATAATAATGATGATGATAATAGTAATGATAATTCTGTAACTCCCAAAGCGAACCATATGTAGAGATAATTTTTGAAGGTTTTGGATGAGGCCCTAGGGTGTAACCCTTCAATCAGTTGTTTTCAAAATTTTTCAAAATGATTATTTTTTTGATTTTGAACTGTGAATTTTAAGTCATTTCATTTGCTCAATCGTTTGTGAGTCTATTCCAACCATAGACATTGCTTCTTGAATATACACGACGAGATTCATTTGTTCCATATGGTCTTTTTCATGATGTGAAAAATGTGATCATGTGGCACATACAAGAATATTGTTACTCCAGAGGTGACAAGAAAAATATTATTTTGTGTTTTGCAATTTATGGAAAAGTGTAGTGTGACTTTACTGTCTGGTTTTGGATGTCACACTAAATTTGTTTGAATTTATGACTTCACAATAATAAAATAATATTACTGGAGGCAATTTACAAGCAATGCGTAATCCATACATATAATTAGCTGAAACTTTACGTTTATACCTAAATTGACTGAAAACAATCAGCTGAGGACCTGCAATCCAAGTAAAATCATCTCTTTCAAAACTCTGTTAAAACCATCAACCAAACATTGCAAATTTGAAGTGGAAGAATTAATACTTTTGTAAACTGCATTGGGTGTCGGCGACTTTTTGTTTTGAGTCCACATCACCAGTTACCAAGATAAGTACCATTTTAAATACTTACATGTACATGTATAACTAGTACAGCAGTCTGTGGTAATACTGAGCAATCATTGTTAATACAAAACATTAGATTAAAATTGTGCTCTTTCTACAAAGAAACACTTTTAAGATACATTTTAGCTCAATTTGTCAAGTAACACTCATGTGATGGCATGCTGACAGTAATGGCCAGTAAAGTGTACATGTGATGTGAGCAGGATATAATGTTACTACAGAATTTGCACAGAGATTTGAAGCCATTAAAGAGGGTCAAAATCTTGCAACCAATTCTCCAGACGTGGAAAAAAGTATGCAAAATGGAGTTGTCTGGGAAACATCTGGCCCTGTTTGTTCAAAGGATTGATATTAGCAATCTCCACCAGAAAAAAAATTATTTTGGGGTATTTTTCTGGACAACATAGTTGATACCCATTGGACAGTCATCTGGAGGACAATTTTATCCAGCCACCCTTGAAATAGCCAGAGTTGGCAGTTTTTCCAAGCTAAAACACGTTTTTACTGTAGAGTTAATGATTATTGCAAATGGTGTAGCAGAGCAGAGTGCTCTGGTTATTTTCCTAATATTGTTAGGAGATGGCCTATCTCGTGCATCTAAGTATCATAAATCACATTTTATTTGAGTTAGGTCTTGGTACTGACTGTATTCAGGGTCATAAGTTGTATATAGTTTCATATCATTTGAGTAGCCTGCGAGAGCATCTGGGGACGGTTGAAGCAAATGCTGAAAAAACCAGGTGCTCTCACAGGCTTATCCTATCAGTGGTTCCCTTGTTTGTAAGGTAAAACAAGTGATGAAGGAAGATCATGCTGGATGATATAATTATTTCCAAACAAGGCAGCTACTTGCAAGCTAATAAGCTTCATTGATTTACTTAATATCCAATTCATTGAATTCAGTGGTTTTAATAAAATGCTTACAAATTTGACTATTGTGTATTTAACTTACTCTTGTGCCGTGACGGTCAGTAGTTTTTTCTGGACTTCCGCTTGGCTGCAAGCGCAGCCACCTCTCATTGCTCCTGGCCACTTTGGGAATGCCCAACCCAGCCAGGAGTGACGAGACTCTATTTGGAAAGGCCAGATGACAGGAGTAGCTAGGGGAAGGAGAACATTGATTTGGATGCAAGCATACATGCATGAAGTGCAAGGAGACAGAGCATGAACTTTTCACTCGCACTTGAATTCCAGTCTCCTGTCTCATTCTATGCCACCAAGACTTTTTCAGGTTTTAAGTCTGAATCAAGAGTTCATGAGGATTGTTCAATTTCCATGATACTCCCAGGAGTAATCAATATGGAATTTCTCCATTCATCAGGGGTGTAGCCAGGATTTTCCAAAGGTGGGGGGGGGGGGCACACACTATGTCACACCCAGAGTGTACTAACACGGTCCACTGCAGATGTTCTGTCCTGAAAATGGAGTATGTTACTACCTAGCACCAGAAAAGATTTATGGCATATTGATTCTTCGGATTCGTGCTTTTTCGCCACCTGTCTGATAAGGTTCCTGTGTTGTTTACTTAAAAAATCATCTCACTGGGTGGGGGGGGGGGGGGGGGGATCACAGGCACCCCAGGACCCCCTGAACCAGACAGGTAATGAGAATGAAGATAATCATCAATTATTAGATGATGATGTTGTCTTATGAAACATGAAATTCTCTAAACTAATGTAAAAAGAAATGCAAGGCAGTCAGTATAAAGGAGAATTGATATTCAGATCATGGGAGGGTGAAGTCAGAAACAAGAAACCCAGAAACACAGAAGTTAAGCAGAGAAGGATAGGTTGCTTCCCCATGCAAATTCGTAACATGACAACTTAAGACCACATTACTTTTAATTTATACTTTTTCAGCTATCCGATAGATCTCCAAGGAAAAAAAAAGAAGCGATTTGACTGGCTGAATATACAAATTGCTGATATAGACGTATGGGAGGAAATTTGAATTTGAGCCCATCCAGATCGTCATTACCACGACCACTTTTGACAACTGTCTTTGCACTGGTGCGGCATACACTCTGCTGACGAGACCCAACCAGGTCGAAATAGCTTTCCAGAGTTTGCATTTTTGACTTTCAGTTTGGACTCTATCCGCAGGGGGGGTACTCATGTTGTTGTCCAGCGTTGTCCCAATAACTTTTTTTTCATTTCTACGTAGTGTCAACCTGGCAGTTCTTGCCTTTATACAATTTATGTATTATATTATACAATATTGTATTTTATATAGTTTTTGTATTTTACATTTGGCCATTAAACTGTAATAAATAAATAAAATGTAAACAATGCGGAAACACGTCACGAAACACGAAAACTATCCAAAAACTCTGGTTCCCACATGCTTTGCGTGACCAAGTCACCTATTACCCATAGTGCTCCTTGCGTATTACTCTTGAAGAGGCTGGGATCTAGGATGCTGTTAGCCAAGGTGTGTTTCTTTTCTAAAAATGGCGGAGAATATAACAATGCAGTAACGATATTTTGAAAGCCATAAAGCCATCTTTTCTTCGATCGCTAACCCTGATTTGCCGATTAAGCCTCAAGGTAACGTATTGTTCTATGCTTTTATTCTAGTTTGTAGTATAAATTGCTTTTACGGAAGCGTTCCTGCGCTTCAGTACACTCTATGAACGCCGTCATGTCTTCGTGGAAATCTTGAAACTTCCAGTTAAACCCATGTTTATTTACGTATTCTTGCAAGACTTTTCCCGTCCGTACCTTGTACTGCACTACTTGTGTGATGTAGTGTCGTAGCTTATCGTATCTGTACAGTAATCCCACGCCTTTAAGGAGTTTTTTGAATCAAAGGCGACTGCTTCGTGGAACGCATTATTCTCGTATTTATTTTTATACTGTCTATAGCAGTGTTTGACATTGTTTCCATTGTATGTAAATCGTTAATAATACATTTTCCAACCTCTAGTATTTTCTGGCCAAAGTACTCAATTTTAGTTTATCTTTTATACGGTTGTACGATTGCGAATCAAATGGCCTCAAAATATAAGCTTTACTTCGCTTCGATCGTCGATATCAACCGTACGAATTTCAAATTCATTATAGCTGTGTTATAGTAGCAATCTGAAAACAATTTTCGCTTTTAAAACTGTAATGGTTTGAAGTAACATTTTTCTAAAAAGAGTAACTATCCTGTGTCCGCTAGAGGAATGAAGCGTGTACAAGGTTCACGGAACGCGAAAATACTTGAGAGCTTGCAATGCTGATGTGATAACACGGGTTATTATTTATAGAATGCCAATTATGAATATTGGACGTAAATTTGTTGGCAGTCAGCGTTGTTTGTAATATAGATTTAATATATGCCAAGTACTGTATAGCCAACAATGTAATGTCATGTCCTTGCTCTGGAGGTCTCTAACTTTGACACCTCCCTCCAGTAAATATGAAAATTCTCCCTTGACATTTTAACTTCTAATCGATCTCAACAACAGTCTCTATTAAGGTTACCGTATACCTTCAGATCGACAATTTTTCACGAAATCGGATTTTTACATCCAAGTAATAGTCCAAGTAAAAAAAAAAGTGTGATCTTTCATTTAAAAAAAAGTTTTGAAAAAGAGTGAATATCGGCGGAGAAATGAGCATATTTCGTTTTTGACCGGAAGTAAAAATTCTTCTTTGGAGTGACACTCATATGACGTGTATGCACTCAACCGAGACGGTTTTCACGGGAAGTATCACGAGAGCCGCCATTCTCGTGCACTGATTGGCCTTGTTATTCGAGAAGGTGTTGCAAGCTTCATGTGGGCGGCGTTTGTTTATATTGCAAGATATTTTTTTAAGCGCTGTTTTCTGAAATCAATTTTTCGCTTTGAACGTCACACTTTAAAGAGCTACAACTCCAAAGGAATTTGCCCCTTCTACGTCAAATGTGGCGAGCAGCTAGTTTAACATGTTAATAACAAAAATGTGTCGGCGATTTTTTTATTTTTGTTTACTTTTTCTACTGGAGCGATTTTTGTATGATCACTCCCGTTTGTTTTAGCCCTATTTGCGAAATGTGTTGTATCTTTTTATTGCAATTGAATATGACAAAACGCCGACACATTTTCTTAGCGCTTGGGGTCCGGAAACCAAAGAACAAATCAAATTAGCAAAATACAAAATTCGCTTTGACTTGTAGCCTTCAAAAGGCGACTCAGGCGCTCGTGTTTCGAGGTTCCTAAAAGATTGACATTTCATTCTACTACAAAATGGTTTTTATAGATTGAAAGCCAGCTCAATAAGCTTTAACTTGATATAGGGTTTTAGCTGTCTACAATTTATTCCGACCGCGCTATATCGTTTAGACGCTAGACACCCCCAAAGGTATACGGTAACCTTAAATTGGTCAGCCTCAGATAAGCTTAAAGTATTACTTCTGAGTTTTACAGGGGTATTGTAGTTGATCTTTTGTGGTATACTTTTTTTCCACTGGCTTTCCTGTAATGGACACTTTCAAATTGGAAATAGTGCCCATGAAACCTGGAACCATAACAGGGCTGGGTTATTCAAAGTGTGATTAACCTAATCCAGTGTCCAGCCGATCCGTACCGAAGGATTTTTCAGACGATTCATACCTAATCTCGGTCGGTTCATACCCAACCCTCAGGTTGATTTGTACCATGATAATGAAGCATTTTGAGAATGAAGTCATGCCATGATTGATAAGAGCAGAAACTCATAAGGGTTGAAACGTGTAACTCCCTATGATTCGTGTTGTACAAAGCATTTGAACATTTGTTTTCATTAAGTAAGTGGAAAATCATGAGTAAAAATTCAACCAATCAAAATTGCAATATCTGGAATAAATTCACAGCGCACGCTAGCTTGAGCTAAATGGCGTAATCTTGTTTTTGAACAATTTGGGTTGGTTTAAGTAAATGCAGAAACTAGCCACCTCAAAAGAAACGATAATCTAAAAATGTGAACTTCAAAGGTAACTTGACAAGAAACAAGGAAAATAACAGATGCAAGCTACATATCTTATTATAGGAAAACACTGGTGTTAATTAAGGTATTTGAAATCAGTACAACTTTAATTAATGCGAATTGGAGGGAAACTTGCTCTGAATAAAGGAAATTAATGCAAAAGAGGCAGTAAATTAACACAACAAAATGCAGTTTGTAGTGGAATAATTTTAAAATGCAGGGTTCAAAATAGCAGCCGGCTGTCGGCGGTAGCCGGCACTTTGACAACACTTGCCGGCTACTTTTCACCGAAGAAATAAAATATCATGCCTTGATCGGCCAACTGAAATCAAAGTTGCTGTAAGTTGAAGGAAACATTTTATATCAGACAATAAAGCAGCTACAGGGCTAGAAAATGCGACTCACTGGTGGCTAATGCGATCCAAATTTCATCTTTGGCGACTAAAACTTCTGGTTTTGCGGTTTAGTCGCCAAAAGTTATGTGGCGACTTCATTTCTGTGTTAAGATGAATAACGGGCCCCCCACCTTCTCAGGTATTGTGTCCCTCCAGAAAATTATATTGGAAGATCTTATTTGCTTCTCAAACATTCGAAATAAGAAAAGAAGTCACATTGCTCCAATCCATTCTTTTGCTTTGCCGTAAAATATTTTTTCACTTCGAAAAACTTGCAAATGGCCGACCGTATTTGAAATTGCCCCAGAATGCAGTGCAAACCTATGGGTATGTCATGTATGCATATGGATTGTGTCCCTTGAAAACGCATGGCAGCAGCTTAACGGGAGTGACTATTCAGCACTCAGTTGATGTTGTGAGACTTCTCATTTTTCCATACATGAAGTATAAATCACACTTAACACCCGGGCCGTCGGATTACCTCGCGGGAACGCTATCCACTAGGCTACCGACGACCAGCTGCAAGAATTTGTAAAATTTTGGCTATATATCCTAACCTCAATATAAAGCTAACCGCAAGCAAACTAAGCTAACGTAGGCTAACCGGAGTGCTTTTTAGGCTAAATGGAGTGCTAGTAGGCTAACCGGAGTGCATAGTAGGCTAACCGAAGTGTATAGTAGGCTAACCGCAGTGCTAAATAGGCTAAAAGAAGTGCTGTTTTGTATTCACTACATGAACTGAGTGTTACGTGGTATAAAAATGTCATGAGGTGTCTCCCTATTGTCTCACAACATCAACTGAGTGCAGAATAGTCACTCCCGCAGCTTAACAGCCGGGAAAAGAATGAGCCTTGCCAAAAAAAGCAGACAAATTCAGGCTAAAAACGAAATTTTATTTTGAACCCTGAAATGGCTGATGGAAATCCTGTGTGTAAATATCAGATTGTACCATATCGTATCGTGTTTGGCCAAAATCATAAGAAGCACATGTTGAGAACTGAAAGCGGAAAACAGAAAAACTGAATTTACTGAAAACATCTGAAAACAGACTTGAGATATTATACATACATGTATTAACTGATAATAATTCTTAGGGTTTTCCATTGTAAATGATTGAAATACACGTGTCCTGCATACTGCTAGGATCAGCAAAATCAATTAGCAATGTGCTGAGCTTAGCAGTATGCAGGACATGTCACATATGAACCTAGTAAATGGCCTAGCTCACCAAAAATCCCATAGCTCAGTGGTTAGTGTGCCCAACCAGTATCTGGGAGGCCATGGGTTCAATTCCCGTCAGGGACTCAGATTTTTTCTTTGTCCCACAGTCATGACAAATGAACATACCGTAAAATTCCGGTTATAAGCCCTGGGCTTGTACAACTTTGTAAGGGGTTTTGGCTTATCTCCGGGGGAGCTTATAAGCAGAATAGGAAAAATGTTTCGAAACGAGCCACGGCAGTGTTGCTTGAAATACGTTTTTAAGTTAAAAAGTCATAGTAAAGCAACATTTAGCCCTGTTCAGTACTGGGGGGGGGGGGGGGGGGGGGGTGGGGGCTTATAACTGGAATTTTACGGTATCATCTATATCATTTATTTCACTGAGCTGAAAGTTTGTCATCAATAGTTTTAAAAGAATTCATGTGGCTAGTCACCGTTTAGTAGGTCGAGGATTACATGTATGCATTATTATAATGATCTTTTTTACCACTGATTTTCAGGCTTTGCTCAACATGGGGAAATTATTATCTAAAATATTTGGTAACAAGGAAATGCGAATTCTGATGTTAGGTCTTGATGCTGCTGGAAAAACAAGTATCCTTTTCTAGCTCAAGTGTACTGTTATTTGTTGTTCAGTAAACTTTTGTTTTTGTGTAAAATTCGGAAATGCAGTCCTTATCACATTCACTAAAAAAGAAAAAAAATAACACAATTTATGCTGGATGTATGGTGGCCTAATGGTTATTGCGCTGGACTCTGGGACCAGATTGAACAGTCCGGGTTTGTTATTATTTCTTTCAATTACTTCGATTGAGGTTCCTTTAATTTATCCTTAACCTCCTGCCAGCCATTTTATACAAACTAAAGCTTGGCCAGTCAGTCACGACTATACCAACTGTAGGTTTTAATGTGGAGACTGTTTCCTACAAGAATATCAAATTCAATGTTTGGGTGAGTATTTGAATGTCCCATCAATGAGCGTTGTATTCATGAGTCACAGTGCAGCTTGCATGGATGCAGTGAAGTAGACTTAACAGAGGATGCAGTGAAGTAGACTTATCAGAGGATGCAGTGAAGTAGACTCAACACTATGCAGTGTTGTGTGGGAGGTGTGGTGGCCTAATGTTTAGTGCGCTGGACTCTGTCTGATTGAATGGTCCAGGTTTGAGCCATGGCAGGGGCCATTTTGTTCTGTTCTTGGGCAAGCCACTTTCACACCGTACTTTCATAGTGCCTCTCTTTACCCAGTTGTGCAAATAGGTACTGGCATCTCCACCAGGGTGGAGTAGAAATACTCCTTGTCACTTCATGCTACAGAAACCGGGATAAGCTTTGGCAGCATGGGCCACTAGGCTTGAAGAAGACTTTACTGACTGGGAAGTTTGCTTGACGCAACTTACAACTTTGAATTCAAATTTGCTCTAGCAAGTTCTGGTTTTTGAGTGCAATTCCCAGTTTGGCAATTTGAACTAAACCTGTCGCTAATTTCTTGTCGTCTGTTGATAAATAGTTGGCCATAGGGCAATAATTTCCTACTTCTTTGAAACAGAGGTGGGATTATTACGTTCTATACGGGAAAAATGAAATCTGGAACTTGGCAACTTACGCGAGCAAATTTGAATCGAAAGTAGCAAGTTACGTTGAGCCCACTGCCAATCAATATTGAAACATTGGGCCACAACATTGCAGAGTCCGGATCGAAAGAACATCCAGTTTGACTGTAAACTCTATATGATGATCTGATGTCATGTTTCTTGTTATGTGTGATGTGTTTTATTTTTAAACTTTGCTTTCTTTATTAAGAATAGCATCAGATTATTCTTGGTGTCAGTTGTGGGAATTTGGTGCAAACATTTCAACTGATTAAATTCTCTGTCTTGTCACTCCTCTGTCTTATGTTTACTGATATTTAAAGAAAAATTACGGTAGAAGTTGATGAAATGTTCATTTCAGGATGTTGGTGGACAAGATAAGATTCGTCCTTTATGGCGTCACTATTACAATGGAACCCAGGGCTTGATATTTGTAGTGGATTGCGCTGATCTAGACCGTGTAGATGAGGCAAAATTAGAACTTCACCGGATAGTGAATGACAGGGAGATGAAAGATGCCCTAGTTTTGATATTTGCAAATAAACAAGATTTACCAGATGGTGAGTCTATGCTGTTAGAAAATGAAGTTAAAGGGGCTGTGTCACAACTCGGCACATGTGCAAACTTCATGTATAATGTTAGCTCATTCAATTCCATTGTTTAAGAAACAATTGGAAGCATGCACATGACTCTTGTGGGAGATTTGCCTTTGAAAATTTTGTGATCATTCATGAAAACGCAGCAATGGAGCTGTTATTTCTTATTAGAATTCCTTTTGTTTGTTCCGACTTTGTAATCAACCATGTATTGCAGTAATCACAGAAAACTCCAGCTATAATAAAGTTTCTGCTGTTACCTGTATGTACAGGTCTATTGTTTGTGCAACCAAACAGAGTTATGCATAAATTTCACAGTTCTAAAATAACTCAGTGTTAAATCGACTTTCTTTAATTAGTTTATCCTTCAGGCCCCAGTTGTTCAAAGGGTGGATGATGCTATCCACTGGATAAATCACAATCCAGTGGATAGTGTAACTAGTATGTTTTGTCAACACTTATCTGCTGGATAGAGATTTATCTGGTGGATAGCTCTATCCACCCTTTGAACAACCGGGACCGGAATGTTAATGCCAACCCTTGTAAAAATGCTTAAAATGGACATTACATTTCTTTTGTTTTGAACTGATGTGTAAAATAGGGATAACTTCAAGTTCATTTTTCCCTTTCGGGGTTAGTCTTGATAGTCTTGATAAGTTCTTTGTAACTGTATTCAATCTGTAACGATGCTATGAGAACTGTTTCGGTAACTTTATTTTTGCCTTTATAATTTGCTCAGATATTCAGCAGAAACCATCTTAAACCCCTAAACCTTGTGTTTCTCTTGCAGCCATCAAACCCCATGAACTTCAAGAAAGACTAAACCTTACAAGACTAAGGGATAGAAATTGGTTTGTGCAACCATCATGTGCTACATCTGGTGAAGGCTTATATGAGGGATTAACCTGGCTGTCCTCGAATCACAAACATTAATTCTTGACCTCAGCGGTAGCTTGAGTGTGTATAGATGCTCTAGCTTTATTGTACTATAAATTCTTGTCTTTCAATAGCCACCTTGACATCTGTAAGAGATATTTCTCATATTAAGTAATTAGCTAATGAGATGAGAGTGCCGGGAGACCATTATGTATAGCTATGGGAATTCATGCAACTGTCTCTCTGTGGTGGCAGGCAGAGTAATCTGTCATGTAACAAGTGAAAACAAAAGGAAAATCATAGAAAAAAGCTTTGCATTGCAGATTATTTATATCACAACTGGCCTTCCAATAGCAGTAAATCAAACTGAAAAATATATTAATGTAAATTCAAGGCTGTGCTCTATGAAGGCACTTTAGAACTCCTAAGTTGCATTTTAGTTTGATGGGAGGTAGGTTTATTTTGTTGACTAAAGACAGCTTACCTGCCATGGACAGAGAACAATAGGCTTCTTGCAGTATGTCAAAACAAGACTGTGTTGGTCATTAAGCCAGTGGAAACATTGAAGGTTACAAGATCCAAAAGGGTAGTCAAAAATTACTTAGCAAGCTATGGAGATTATTTTGTGACATACAAGGATGAAAATTAGCCCTTTCCCACTTGCTGAGGCAAGTCTAGATGGGGAATGCTCTTAACACTGGGTATGGGTATACTATTCTTAGCTTTGTATAATAAAATGCCTAAAAGTTTGTTTTTTCTTTAGCTCACATTGCAGCCCAGCAATAACCATACGAATCTTGTTAATCTTACAACCTGCCAGAATCTTGCCTGAAAGCATCAGTGGTTTCTAAATTGACAGTCTTGCTAATTAATTTTGTCACACTCTTTTGAATAAATTCAGTAACCCATTGCTACTGACAATGACTGACATGGTCATGTGATTTCCTGCAAATGACCTGTTGAGAGAGATTGAAGTTTATCACTGACATTAATTGTCAACATATTTTGCTGTTGTCTTATGTAATATTAGCTGCTGCATTTTTTTTGTATATTGTCAAGAAATTTTGGATGTAGAGACATTGTTGTGGTTATAAAAGGGTAGGAATGCACCTTGTTTTACTGAAGTTGAATCTATGTTGTCTGGTAGGTAGAATTATAGTACAGCATAACAGTATGATCAGGTCATGAACTGCACAAGGTTGTTGTTGCACACAGGAAAGCCACTATGTGGTCAAAAATATTACTGCAGTAAAGTATGCCCATTTCCTCTTAATTATGGTTTGATTACAATTGGGTTTTCACGCTTCTTAGGTGATCAAAGAGCCAACAGCTTGTGGTTAGTTTGTTTGTTCAACCTTCCAGACTTACCTGAGTTTTGTTTGGCTAAGTAATTAATTCAAAGCTATTTGGAAATTAGGTACGAAATCTACAATTGTAAAGTTGTCAGATACTTTTATTGAGAGGTTAATGGTGTGTCATATCACTATCCAAAGTCCAGATAATCGGGGTTTGACTGTAAGTGGTCAAGATAAATGTACTTATCTAGGTGATCTAGTTGTATCTGGTAGACAATGAGGCTGTATGTGTTTCGACACTTTTATTATTTACATATTACACTTTTAATTCTGAGCAACTTAATTATAAACCAGTAGTTGAACTGAGCTGTAATTAACTGGTTATATAAATTATTAATAATTATTATAGAAGAGGAATTATCAGTCTTACTTAGGATGTTTTTTTGCTCAGGAAGAATTAAGTGAAGTCAGAGGAGGTTATCATTGTATTATTGTGAAAAGTTAAAATACACTATTAGCTATAAGCAATACAACATGGACATAAATCATTTTTGGGTATTCTGTTAGACACTTGTGGCTTTAGTTTGTATAGTGGACTGTTGATTGTGTGCAGCACTAATGGGTGTGTCTGGTGAAAATGCACCCGAGATAGATTCCAGTAACTAACATCTGTATGAAATGCTTTTTAGTCCTGACAGCATTTCAAAATAAGATGGTTTTTCAATTTACACTTGTCTTCAGATGAGTGTGTGTGAACGGCACAAATGGCAGTATTTTCTCCCATGCTCTTACAACATAAAATCGTTGATGCTACAAAAAACAACAGCAATCAAAAAAGAAGTCACATAAAATGCTGTAGAATATACAACTGCTTTCCAGCCATATGATTGGCTATGTTCCCCAAGAAGTGAAATAATTTTCAAATATTAAATTAAATGTAGCAGTTGTATTAGCATCTGTAAAATAGTATGGCCTCTAGCAAGGCTTTCAGGGAGTAAGAGCCATTATGTTAATAACTGCCTTGTGCTGCATTATCAAACCTCTTGTTGTGGCAGGTTTTAGTCAGAAATTGTCGTCGTTGAATTCTGTGTCAACTAACTTGAACAAAAGTATTGTTATTAAAAGTTTTTACAGAAAATCAAGTAGCCCATTTGGAATGGGCCAAGTCTACTGAAGTACACATAGGAGTTTGTTACAAAAATAAAAAAGCTGAGCATAATCTGTTATTGAAAATTATCTGAAAATGATGGCTTTCTGGCATTAATAGCCCCCTTAGCCCTTGCCCCTCTCTCCCCAGGCAATTACTTAACCGTATCCCCCTCCCTCCTCAAATGACATTACTTTTGAAAACTTGCTATTACGTGATTTAGAGACACAACAGCTCCAATGAATCTGTTGTCCAAATCTATGAGAAGCGAGAGCTGGAAATACATCTGCTCTTGTAGGCTATGTTTATCTGTGACCGACCAATAACCAAAAGTTAATCACTGCTGTCGTCAACTGCTCGACCAATGATGACTAGGGGAGGCCATGAATAAATACTAGCAGCATAATGTCATTTGTAAGAACGTCAGTCAGAAAACCATTAATGGTTAACCACCAGATTTTGGTCTCAAAATTGCCAAGTTATTTCTGCATTGATTTTGTTCAGCTATTTGTCAATTGTCAGGATCACATGACAGGGTAATGGCCTACTTGTTTGATTAAACAAGCTGCCCTTCAGCTATAATAGTGGGTGGGGCAGGGCTGTGCTCCAAGGGTGCCCGGGTGCCTCAGGCGACTAACTTTTGCCTTAGGGCAACTAGATAATCTTATTTCTTTCATATAAGCTTTATGCTGGGTGCCCTGGATCTCATAGTTTGGAACATTTGGGCTCCTTGTAATTTTTCTTAGAGCACAGCCTTGGTGGGGGGACAGGGGGGTCTGAATCTCCCGCTTCCCATACCATTTTCTCCCACTTCCCACACTTTTCTGTAGTGGCTTCCTCCTTTTAGTCCCATTTCTATTGCAAAATTTTACAAAATGTTGTGAAATATTTCTCAAGTTCTCCCGGTTCCCGCCACCTTTGGACTCCCGCTTCATGCCCTCTCTTCTCCTGCCTCCCGACCCTTTTGTCCCGGGCTCCCGCCCTCCTGTCCCCACCCACATAATAATGAAGGTTAACAGACCTCTAAATGGTGCCACCACCAATTCTTTTAGGTTTTGCTCAACTTTGGATGAGCTAAGAAAATAAGCAAACAGTCTTGAGAATCAAGGTTGAGGTAATGATAGTTTGACTGTATCCACATTTAAAGAGGCCCTGCCAGGGGGGTGTCCCAGGTCTGTTGGAATTTTAAAATGTCTCATGTCGGCGTTTTGTCAAGGCTACACAACGCTGTTGGAAATTTAGCGACATACATTTGGCTTTGTCAGTTGTTTGTCACTATTTCGTTTGAGTGCTGTCGCTACATTTTGGCCCGTGTCGCTTGTCGGAATTTACCCTGGCAGGGCCTCTTTAAACCATCTACTATCCTTGAGTCCCCCAGATACAGATGGAATATTCTGGTCTCTTGGATAATTTGTCCAACCTTCCAGATTGGAAAGAATCTGGTCAAAGTACATAGTTTCACACCTATTTTGGCCAATTTAGGGGATTTGTTGGGAGGATTGAATCAGCAGAGCTTTTTGTGGTCCTCTGTTTAAAGAGTCAATACAAGGTAACTTCATGCAAAATTGGCGATATACTGGATTTCAATTTGTTTAGTTTGGCATCTCTGCAAAACCAGCATGACAAAAAGAAACTACACCTTTTAGGCAGACCAGATCACTTTTTTATTATTTAAGCAATAATACAAAGTATACTACATGTACACTGACTTAAGGTTTTCTACATGGCTGTTCAACTTAAATAAAAAGGCATGTATGATTCAAGAAACCAAATTATAACATTCCTAGCAAAAACTCAACCTCGTTCCCAGGGTCTCTCTCTCCCCGCCCCCTTCTCTTGCTCCGGGGGGCGGGGAGAGAGAGACCCTGGGAACGAGGTTGGCAAAAACTGTTCATGTAACAATTCACAGTGAGTAGATTGTGAAGTTATTAGCGCTGAGCAAAAGGATTAAGAGGGTTAGCAGATGGAACGTTTCTTGGCGGAGGAGGTGCTAGACCGGGTGGCACACCTGGCTGATTACCGCTTCTCTTCTGCTGTTGTTGTTGTATTTGAGCGGGTGTCAATCGGAAATGGAACTGGAGGAAAAACTGTAAAAGAAAAAAGAATGTATCAGGATTTTACATAATTTCTATAAAACAGATTGTTTCAAAAATGACATTCTTTCTAGCCAGGTCACCCATTGGCATTTGGTTGGGACATGTAAATACGGTCCCAGTTGCTCAAAGGGTGGATAATGCTCTCTGTCGGATAACTCACTACCTAGTGGATAGCATAGTTTGTTCTGTCAGTACTTGTTCAGCCAATAGCATTATTATTAGTGTTATGTCCACCACTAGCCACTAAGAAACAGCTAATATAAAAATTATTTGTTTATTACCTTTGGGAGGGTGGCTGTATGACATTTTCAAGAGTGATGTTTTGCTTCCAGTTTGTTGTTTCTTAAAACATTGAATTGCATAGTAAACTGACCTGTTTTGTGTCTTTATTCCACTGAGTCCAAAGCCTTCCTTCATCTTTGTCAATTTCCCGACTTGGAATCTATGTTAGCAGGAGACAAGGACTAATTTGTCAAGTTCAGGCCTGTTCATTCAAACTATAATTATGTAATACCTCTTTCATGATTTCAATATTTCTCTTATAATTAAAAAGTTTGAGCAAAGATGCAAATTTTTTGCTCTGTCAAGAACTGGCTGTGAGCAACCAGTGCAACTATAAGTGTGTAAAAACAAAGCAGTTGTCACCCACAAGAAGTGGGTCTTTAGAAGTAGACAGTACCAAATCTGCAATGACTGATGGTGCAAGCTTCATGTAAGCACTGGTTCATCAAAAAGAAAAGTCAAGCTGGATTGGTTGAAGGAATTTTGTTTTGGATGCCATCCAGCATAGTGACCCTGTGGAACACCGTGCATTAGATTACTTGGTAGTAAATCCTCTTGATTTCTTTCAAATGCCACATTGTGTTTAAGTCAGGGGTCTTGTCCTTGTTTGGGAGAGACTCAGCAGAGAGCATGGTGATATGATATAAACAAAGTTACTTTTTTACCTGTAATACATACCTTGAATGCTATTGTTTCATAAGGTTCTGCAGCGAATAAAAGGTATTGCCATGCCTTATCGGGAGGCTCGATGCGCTGTTCATAAGCTGACATGAATCGATGTCTTGGGGTAATGCCTTCTGCTATCTCAGGATAATCCACCTGCAGACATCAAATGAATTAATTGACAAGTTGGTCAAAATTACAAAAAGGAACAAAACATTGTTGCATACATTGTAGCTGGATTTTTCCCTGACAGTGTGCACTCTCATTGGCTACTTTGAGGTCACATGATATCTAACAATAAAACTGTTTCCTGCCCAAGTCTTTCAGCGGGCAACATTGCAAAATCTATGATGTCAGAGGGTAACTGTACACTGCAACCTGCGAATGTTGACCAACAACCACCCTCCTTATTATTAAGTCTTCACTGTGCTATATAACAAATCACTTACTGGTAATGACTGGCTCCTCAGGAAACCAGTTAATTTTGTTTCCCTTGAATCTCAATGTCCCACGTGAATCTCAAACATTTTTATGTAGTTTGAAGCCCTTTGATGGAGCAGGGCTTTCAAGTGTTTAGCAAGGAGACAGTATAGTCAGTATTTACACTATCTTCGGTAAAAGATGAATTTTTTGTGAAGTTTGTTTTTGCATTGTTTGTGCGCTTGTATCCGCCGTCGTAAGCATTTGTGGCTATGTTCTGCCAAATATTCCGCTTTCTACCCATCGCTGATAATTCCTGTTGTATCGATTCATTAGCTCATATTTTAAATTTGGTCCCATAGAGGCTCAAAGAAGGCCCAATTTTGAAGCTTTTGGGCATCGCCTCCTCACCGCATGTCCGCCATTTTTAACATGTTAAGTCTGATCATGATTGAAACTACCTTGTGAGGTAGTTTCAATCATGATCAGAATAATAATGTTTCAATCATGATTCGTGCAATGCACTGCCTGATGTGAACACTTTTCATAGTTAAACATGTTTCATTCTTGATCAGAGTAATCATGTTTCGGCCTAGTGTGAACAAGCATGCAAGTGCCTGGGCAAGCAAAATTTCTCTGAAGGGCAAATTGGAATTCCATTTTTTTTTTCAGCTCTGTAAAGGAACATTACATTTGTGATGTAACTTCACAATAAAGTGGCACAAAACAACTACATGTAGGCAAGTTTTGCTTTCTCTTTCATTTTGGTTTGATAGAAAATGTGACAATATAATGTACTTTACAATTCTTACCTGAAAGAGTAGACTGTGGTGTCCTGAGTCTGGGTCCCTCTGTTTTGTAACTAACAGTGAGAATAGACAAGAAAAAAGTGTAAAGAATTTATCAGTGAACTATCAATTTAAAATAATCTTGAAAGTCTTTAGGGATACTGACATATATGCTGTCTACATCTCTGTCATTGTCAATGGTTTGAACCCAGGAAAATCACTAGTTCATACAGTGTGATTTCATCTGGGTGAGAGCAGTTATGAAAAAAAAACTGTTGTTGATGATTGATCGAGGCAAGGGAAGTATGAGGTGAAACAGGAGTTATAGAGGGGGATGAACATGTATGGATATTTCATGAAAACAACAGGTTGTCAATAAAAACAAAACAAAAAAAAAGAAGAAAAAACAGGGTTTTAAACAGTACATGTACCTTTATAACCTGGACGCCCTATCTTGACAAACTTTTTAACAGATACCCTTGGTTTTTCCTGCAAATAGTGAAGGTTAACATTAATCTAACATGTTAAGATGCTATACACTGTAACTTTTTCATTCACCTTTTGCAAAAAAAAACATGGACTGTAGCAGTTTGAAAGAAAGTCAAAATATAACACTGTAATGGCTCTACTGCCTCTGAGTATCTCATTCTTTTATACCCCACCCCTCTTGAAATTTTAAAAATTCAAAATCATACATGTTCATGTTTTCTTTGGCTTCACAAGATTCTTCAAATGTCCAAAAAATTGAACCAAAACATGAAAATCGCCCATACTGCATTTCTAAGCTTTTCTTATTATTTTACGTGTCTATATGGATTGAGTCATTGGCTCAAGCAAATTGCACAAAATGCTAATTAATGTCTGACCAAATTTGCATTAATTATGTTTGGTCAAAATAGATTTGCAAGGAGACACGTCCTGCTAAGAAAGAAAACTTATTTTTAGCACTGCCCTGTGCTGTTAATTCAGGTAAAATAAATATCTTGTTCCCTAGTCTGACAGGCACACTATGGAAATATAAACAAAGTACTCACAGGTGCTGGTTGAGCTGGTGCCTCTTTTGCTTCCTTAGCAGCACGTCGAGCCCTATACAATTAAATTTACACTCACAATTAGTAGATAATAACCCTAAAACAGTCTTTTAAAAAACAGGCAATTACCGTTAGTAAGAACTCGCAGATAAGCCACACCTTTTCACCAAAACTTGTTGTTAGAAATTAGGGGTGTGGCTTATCTGTCGGAACATCTGGAAAAAGGTGCCGACTCTGGATTTCTTACGAGTTATTTCAAAAAACCTTTTTCGAAAATTTGAGCAGCTGAATTCAGGGTGCGGCTTAGCTGCGAGTATTTACAGTACTAAATCAAATGTGCCTTGCTCTCCCTGTAAGCGAACAGATGCACTGCTTGCTTAATAAAATCAAGACACAGGCTTGAAGAAAGGGCTGCCTGATTGTCTAGAACAAGTAAGTTTTCCTGCCGAGCAAGAATCTTCTCATTCTCACTTGCTCAATCGACAAGGGCTTGAGCAAGTGAGCTGCCCTCTAAATCAGAAGTAAACTACGACTGCCAGCAAGCAAAATTCAAGAGCGGCATGTCAGAAGGGCAACCTGGAATTCAAGTTGTTTTTTTTTTTCAAACCACGAAGAATGGCAAGAAAATCATCATGAATATTATGCTTACAGGTTTGATTGATGCTTCTTTCCTTGTGTATGAGCCAAATAGCTTCCCTGTAGAAAAGAAGAAATATATCTTAGTAACCAAAATTATGGTGAAGTGTTTTTCATTTTAATACAAATTTTTGAAAACAAATGTTTTGAAAAACACTTACATGTAAGAACAAAAATCAGTGATATGAAAGAATGAATGATGCTTCTTGAAATGACTCCATACATATACTGTAATTATTATTTTTTTATTTTTATTACATATTTTAACAGATCTTAACACCTCAAATGTTTTCACACTATTCTCCTCATTGAATATATATATGATCACATTTTCTGCGAGAAGTTTGACTTGAGAATGCTTCTTCGTTTTTTTCACATTATTCAAGTCACAATTCCACATGCCAAAAGAGAAGGGATTTAACACAAAGTGGTGCTGAAAAACAGTTAACCAATAATCACTGGCTCATGAAAAGTGAGTGTAGTAAGGCTCCAGAAATTTTATGCACTGAAGACCTTTTCCTTTTTTCAACAAAATTCCATTAGGAACTGACCTCATTGTTGTGCAGCGTGAGGCATAACTTGCATTCATAGGAACCAAGATGATTTTTCATAAAATAAGGATCCTGAAAAATGAAAGCAGATACATTTTCCCTTTGTTTTACATATGTACATGAAGACAGTATTTCATTATACAGAACAGAGACCAGTTATGAGCTGGAATACCAGTCCAGTGATTGTTATACAGTGGAATTCCAATTTTTTCAAACCTCCAAGCAGTGTTCCCCTTGGATACCAGGGGGTATTCAGATTGTGATTTTTTTTCAACTGTGTGTGTAGGAAGCCTTCTGTGGCATGAACAGGAGGAATCAAGCTTACAAAAATTCATTGGGTTAAATCTCCAATTATAAGCCAGGAGGCAACGATTTTCCAGTGAATCAAGCCAGGTAGGCCGCATGGACTTAAGTACATGTACCTAGGAAGAACACTGCCAAGAGAAACTAAAACTGGTTCGAGAAATCAGGGAGTTTGAGGAATCAGGGGTACAATTATATTGCTTGACAGGCTGAAGAAAATCCAAAGAAAACATTTTTTGGTTTGAGTTATCAGTAAATACAAGAAATTGAGGTTTTGAGGAAACAGGATTCCACTGTAGTACATGTACTTTCTTTCCTTCAACCAGGATGTAACATGTTGATAATTTCGATAGTCGATAAAATTTGTCGATCAAATTTGATACTAATCAATCAACAAATATCGGAAATCGATAAAAGTCGATCACGCAATTCCTTGTGATTATCGACTTGTCTGATCTTGATCAGAAATACAAAAAACGATATGTGGCGGGAGGCAAGACGTCAGTTGCCGCGCACACTTGCTTGAATTTCGTGGCCGACTGAAAAATATGTCTGCTTTTTTGTCGATAAAATCGATAATAAGTTGAAAAAATCTTGTGATAATCGACTTTTATCAACAAATTAAACTTGTCGATTGACAATTATCAACAAATATCGAGTACTATCGACTTAATCGACTACGTTTTCGATGATCGACTTTGATTGACATGTTACGTCGTGAAGTGTGTCAAGTGAGCTTTTTTCAGCTAGGCATAAGGAATTGGCCTGTAAGCATCAACTGGTGCGAGGACAAAGTATTACACCTAAATGAACATTCCACGTGTAAACTTTGAGAAAATAAGTAGCTATACCAACTAAGTTACAATGATGTAAGATTTAGCCTATTGTTTTAAACTATACGGTAAGAAGTGGAAGTATCTAAGGTATTGTTCCCTCTCTCCTCCATCACTACGTATTGCAAGTACTTGACAAGCCAACATCGTGTTCTTCTTCCTGGGCCTACATATACACTAGTATAAAAATTGACGTACAAACAGCGTATAATTCACAAACTTATCAATGGGGCAATATTATTTTCACCTTGTTGAGGTCTATTGTCTCCAAAGCAAGCTGCCTCAAGCGTTCTCGACGGTCACGGTTCGATTCTGACCACGAGGCCACTCCGCCCGAGCCAGTTTTTCCTCCAGCACGGTTTTGAAAATCCATGTTGAACAGCAAGAAAAATCAGGCAAAAAGAAATATGGCGGCGAGACGAGACGCCAAAAGCAAACCATGTGAGACTGGGAAGGAACATCATGAAAATGAGGCCCGCTCCAGGACTTCTGGGTTGTGCCTTGCTTTCGCTCTCTGGCGCACCTGCTTTGTTCTTTGTTGTTGTGTTCTTTGTCTTTGTTCTCTTCTGTTGAGACTTGCTGAGCTGTACAGATGTAAAATTTTGTTCTAGCAATCGTTCTGTGAAAAGCCCATGTTTAATAGATGAAAGTTGCTAACCGACTGAAGAGCAGCCCAGTTGTGTGACAATTTGATGGGGCCCGAGGGCGAAGCCAACTCTGAAACGCTTTGAATTGCTCGATCAATTCATTCATAAGTCAAAGCTACATGTACACGTTGTACGCTTCTGTCGTCTTTTGTTTCATATCCTTCGGTTCTACCGTGAGGTGACACTAAACTATAATAGTTGAATTCAAGGATGTGTTCTGGTAAGTCGACGTGAAGTAATTTTACCTAGCTTATTAACTTCGCGTTTAGTTTCGCGAGGTAAATGTTCGAGCGAACGCCGCGCGCGTTATTTTAGTGTTTTTTTAAGGCTAGGGTAAACGGTTTGTGCGATCGAAAGGACTGGTATTTGTACTTGATAAGCTTTAAATTTTTGTTTTACTTTTTGTAGATGGTGTCCACAGAACAGTAAAGCGGATGAAGACATCAAACCAGGGCGTATGTATGCCGTCGCCATCGAACTCGCCATCTTGTTTTCCTCGCAGCACTTCTCAAAAATTAAAGTAAGTCTTTTAATAGGATTTGCAACTTGTTCAAGGTAGTCGGATTCGCAGAGTTAAAGGTTGTTTTTAATCAAAGAAATCAGTCAGAGCATCGACAATCGTTAACTACATCGAGAAACTATTCACTTTTTTTGTTATTTGTTCTTGGTTACTCTAATGTGCTCAGCAGGAAAGCTGTCCAAACAAAATGTCGGCACATCCATTTGACCATTTCTGAGTTACCTTTTACCTATGTGTCAAAACGAGTCTTCGTGCGAAACCATTTATATGGAAAAACAAAAAATTCATATGACAATGAGTTTCACTAGCACGTCCATTTTTCATGCAAATCAAACTCATTTTCATTTGAATGGTTTCGCACGAGGACTCGTTATGAAAATGACGCTAAGGACAACCTTGGGCACAGATACAGTTATTGTGTATACAGTTCTTTGTTTATTGAAAACAAAAGCCCAGGGCATCAAATAGTTTTTTTTTCACCTGAAAGGACATATGTCCTACTAAGACACCATCTTGGTTGACAAAACAAAATTGTGGTCGGACATCACCAATAACAAAAGGTTGAATTTGTTTTCCTTAAAATTACTGAGCTATCACTTTCCCAGTGATCTGTTGGCACTTCTGTTACTTTTTCTTATTGACAGTAAAATATACCATTTCACTTCCTCTTAGGTGAGGCAGTTTACATAAAATATCAACCAAGAAATCTTCCTTTGATATAAACGACATCACTGATAGAAAAAAATGCAATTAATTCGGACGAATGCAGAACATCCTAAGGACTTAGTGCCTGACCAACTTCATCTTTTAAAATAATAGTGGCATCAATGAAAGGCTTGACGTTCTGAATCCACCTGCTTGTTTCTTTGTATTTTTTCCTAGTGCCAAACAAACTGAGTCAATATCACAATCCACACCCGTACTAAAAACCTGTTCAAGCTGTCTCAGGTCAGCTAAGACATCTTCACCGCTCTGAACATTCATTTTGGGAGTCACATTTTTACCATGTGGTGACAACTGTGCAGATTTTTAGAGAGTGGATCGTTGTGAGCATTTATTGTTACATTTGCAAAATATTCACTCTTATCCTGAGCTTGTACAGATCAATTCAATAATTGGTGTAAACACTTATTAAACAGGTGGTTAAACTTCTGTCCAGGAACGAATAACGTGATTTTGTCTTCAGACGCATTCCGACGACAGAATACCACACTGCCGCGTGTATTGTGAATTGTTTTTAATTTATAGCAAAATTTTACTTTGGATGACTCTGGAAAAATAGAAACGAAAATTAACATCTTCCTTCTTTTTAAAAAGGATTATGCTAACTGTCAAATAAAATGGAGGGCAGGCTACGCTGATGTAAAAGAAAACTTCATTACTCAGGTCAATCTTGTTTAGTGGCCTACGAAAGCCGTGAATTAATTAAGATTGTCTGATTTACTTGCGGCAGATTTTTATTCATCGTTGCCGCAAAAAGATTTACGATAAAAAAATTGTCCGGACATCATGTCCGATCCCACTTGGGATTGCGTTGGACCTGAGTAAATTTTGATCGGCCAATGTCCAATTGCCGACAGCTATTTGCAGCCCTGAAAGCCAGAAAAATAGAGGCAGTGGGACTAAAGAGCTTTGTTTGAGTCTTTTCTTTATTTACTAACTTGTCACTTACTGTCCTCACCGCATCAGTAGCACGTGGGTCTCCCATCCCTAGTCCGACCATCCTTAAATGGGGGAGGTGAAACACGATGGTCAAAAGGGGGACCCTGAACATTCCTATCCCTACGGGGAAAAGATTGACGAGGAAACTGTGGCCCTTTGGGTTGCTGTGAATGAGTAAAATCTGATTTAAGTGATTGTATTTCATCTCTGAGCTTTCGGAACTCTGCGAATAAATCATTCCTTGATTCATTCACAGGCTGAAAAGCTGAAACAGGTTTTGGTTCTTTCACAGAGCCTGTTGATTGAGCAGGCTGTGGAACCAACTTTTCTATTAGCTTGTATAGGATTTCTTTCTCCAGGTCTTTGATGGTTTTTTCTATTGTTATATCGACGGAAACTTTTAACCGAGCTTAACTTTCCGCTGTCTGGTAATTGGTAGGCTTGTGCATTAGAACTTCACGCTTTATATCATCCTGCAGTCCCTGCACGATATAATGCATTTCGTCCTGTTGTGGCACGCCTAATCGTTGGCAGGTGCTATTAATAAACTCTATGTATGAATGTGAGGATTCATTGGGTCCTTGTTTACGAGAACTCAGCGATTGCCGGAGACGCCATTTGAAATCATCCGAGGAGAATCTTTGCCTAAGGGCGTTAACGAGGGTATCAAAGTCACTTCTTGTTAACCGGACGACAGAAAAATACCATGTTTCCGCTGGTCCTTTTAAGTAATTTGCTAAATTGGCAGCCGGTTGCTATATTTTTTGAGAAAACGATTTACATCTTCATTCTCATAACCGGAAAATGGTTCTAATTTGCCGGACGGTTTTAATTTTGGAGCGGGAACTTTGTCAATGCTTGCCTGCATGGTATTTAATGTTTCCTCAAAGAATTCATTTTGGCACACAAAAAGTCTTTCCAATTTTCTTATTGTTTCGGCCATGTCGGTTTGAGAACCGTCGTCTTCCTCTTCATGTAGACTCATGGTCTCTTGTTTCTCCTCCGAATTTTTGCAATCACCGTGACAAAATATTTTGGTTTGGCTTCGTGTAAAGCAAAAAACGCCCGTCGATGCTGCCTGCTTCATGCACGGCACGCCCACAAAAACATACAAAAGGCAAAAGGAATTTTAAAAACAGGTAAAATAGCAAAGAAACAAGAATCATTAAACTACGTATCAATAAACTAAATGTCAATTCTTAACTAAACGAAAAACAGTCCTCCTCGCCTTCCTCTTCTTCGTCCTCTTCAAAGAACTGCAGCTCCTCTAAAAAGTTGAGCGTGTCCTGGATTTCGTCAGGGGAAAGTTCTCCTAATTCTGTAAGAATTAAACTTTTTAAGTGTTCGTCTTCATCACCTGCAGAGATGTACAGAGGTTCTTCAACGGGCTGCAACTGTGTACAAGTTTCATCGCTGCTGTCCGTTTGGTCGCTGCTTTCTGACATGCAATTCTCTATCAGTGTGAAGGGGGGAATTTGCTCAAACTGGCTAGTACTCCATTGTTGTTGAAGCAGCAAGACTCAAAAGGTTCAAGTTAAGATTTATTACTAGGATACTCACAATCTAGTCTCTTGAATTCAGTCCTTGGCCTTCTTCTGTGCTTTCTTTTGACTCACAAATTACTTTCATCTACTTTCAACATCATCGTTCTTCTCTCTATTTCTAAGTTTTACAGCATTGCTTATATGTGTTTTGCTGTTTCTTTTTTAAGATTAAGGTTCATAAACAAAATTAATTAGGAAGTGCGCATCCACCGAGGTTTACTAATTAATGACTTTTGGGAAAAATTAATAGAGAAATAATTCTAAGAAAATAAATCTCAAGATTGAGACACGATGTCCCATGTTTGACGGATCAAAATACATTAGTTCTTCATCGGTAAATTCAACTCATGTTTACAAATCACGAAAATTCCGAAACTTTGTTCCTAACACATAAAGAACTTAAATGCAAGAAAACAAGAACAAGAATGTATGAGGATATCTAAATATGTACAAGGTAGAAAAATAAATACATAAGTGATAAATAAATAAAAATTATATACGTAAACTTCATTGCAAGAGTTTCCTTATTGGTAATTGGCCACTGTGGTTTCTGCAGTCAGGCAAGTGTTTGATTCCTGTCAACTTTTTTGAATGTTGGACATGACTTGTTGAGTTCAAATTTCTTTCAACCTTCTTTTAATAAAATATTCCCACAACTTCATTATCCATCATCAGGGAAGAGCGTTGTCTTTGGCTCGGATGACGAATGGCACAGCCTCTGCTGTGATTCTCCTTTTCTTTCCCAAGCACATGGAGCACAAAATTTGATGTGTTAGCAACACACATTTGAGAATGATAAAAGAGCATCTGAACAAAAATGTCAATAAACTATACTTGGTATATGAGAATTCACAAGAATTTCTTACATGTTTATACATCGTCGCATCGAGTTGCTCTTTTGCTTCTTTCAACAACTGTCCCTGTCTCGCGGCAAAAGATCAAATTTTCTTCTTGTCTTCATTATTGGCAGCCTCCGTCAGCAAGTCATCAAATGTGGTATTCAATGGTCTCGTGTTAATAGAAGACTCCAAAACGTTTTTCACTTTTTCTTCCTTTTGTGCTTGTAATTCGTCTGCACTCTCTCTCTTGTTTTGTAAATTTCTGATTTCATTGTAGCATCTAAGTGTGTTGAAAGCTTGTGAAACTTCAGTCAACATGTCAGCCATTTTGTTAGTTTTATAACCAGATAGGTCGTTCTAGATGATTCTATTTACATACAGTTTACGTAACCTTGACAATGTGATGACTCGTTTCCTTGGGAAAGTCCCTGTTGTCTCACACACTACCAGATAGGCCGTTCTAGATGATTCTATTTATTTTTTTTCCTTTTCGTGCCTAAAACTTTCTTTTCAGTCACAAGTTTGTAACTAGTTTTTGCCTAAATTGATGAAGAAATAATAACCACAATTTAAAGCAACCCTTTGTAAAGATAAAGCACAAGGAGGTCTTTCCTGTCCTTAAATGTAACAATTTCCTTCACCTTCCATCTTTGACATTGACATGACTTCAGTGAAAAAAAAAATTCAAAACTGTTTTAGTTGTTCATTACACATGGACAGTCTGCCACACATCCAAATAATTCTCTTTGTTTCATGGAACAAATTGGAAAGCATGTGGTCAGCAGCAATCAATTCCTAAAAACAATAAGAAAAATTGTTCAAATAAATAAACCAAACTGACCCTATCCCCCACCTGGGGGCAAGGAACTAAGAGACCCATTTCATAAATTAAAGCTAAAAAGGTGGTTTCTGTTGAAAATCACATGCCAGAGAGAAAAGGTTTTCTGAAATAATAGAAATGTGTAGGCCTTGTCCATACAAAAGTAGTTGTATTTGGTAGTTTAACAAGATAAGTTAACATTTATTTATGCTTATCTCTGTAATTTAAATCACATTATTGTTTAATTGCGAAATGCTCCTGGTGATGCCTTGTCTTTGAAAAGATGCTCATATCATCTGACAAGGTCAACTTGCTACAATAAACTATTTCTTATTTTATTCCTTTTGAGAACTATTTCTTCCTTAACCAAGACCTTCTTTTCCCTAAATACTGGTAACTCTTTTATTTGATGTGGTAATTTAAATACATGTACTTATAGAACTAAATTGTGTGAAGGTCACACAGTTGAAAAAAACTCTCTTTGGACTTTCAGAATCAGCATGTCCTTTTTGTCACTTTTTGTTGTTTTTTCTTTGTCTTTTATGACAACAGTTTGATGGCATTGCACCAAAAGGTCAACGTTTAAACTGGAATTTTGCAATGTTAGACAATTGGGACCATAATGAATGGTATACAAAATGCATTTTCCATCAATTCTTTGAGTTCCAGTTACACCAGACGTAGGCTGGTCTGGGAACTTTTCTGTCACATACTGACCTCATGATTTGCCTAGTTTGAAGCCAAGAGCATTGCATACATTTTCAGCAATTCACAGGACTTGTTGTGTTCAAATTTCTTTTAATCTTCTTTCAATAAAACTTTCCCACAACTTCATTATTCATCATCAGGGAAGAGTGTTGTCTTTGGCTTGGGTGATGAATGGCCACAGGACGAAATCACATGTTTCCGTATTTCTGAAACATGACGGAAACATGCAACTCCATGTTTCCGTTACGTTTCGGTCTTGCGGAAACGTGCAAATTCAAGTCTACGTGATTCCGTCACGTTTCCGGAACGGAAATGCCAAAAAGTGGTACGGTTCCGGTGTGACCGCAGCAACGGAGATGTGAGTAAACGTCACGAAACCGCTAACGGAAACCCAGGTTATCCGTCGTGTTTCCGGATCGGTTTCACATGTTTCTGTGACGTTTCCGTTTACGGATTCTTAGAATTTCGTCCTGTGCCACCTGGTGGTGAAAAGACATCATTAAGTCTGGAAGCCCGTTAAGTCCCAAGCATATCTCAAAGAACCGAGATGTGTTGTTGCTCCTAGATTGCTAAGAGCGTTGATCGACGCTGGCGGTAAAACTTAGCAATCCAAGACAACATGGATCCGGGTGAGAGTGTAAAAGCAATTCTTTAACAAAAAGTATATTGCCGCGACTTGGGGCTTATTTGCCCAATGCTGCCGTGTTATATGTTTGGAATTGCAGAGTTGCTTTTAGACTCTAATAAATGTTTGAAGATGAGACCGTTAACCTTTCCGCGTTGAATTGACTCAAGGATATCCCATAATATTCTTCGAAACTGTATTTCATATCGAAACTGTATTTCATTACGACTGTTTATTACGCCTGCTCACGCTATTTAAGCGGGATTGAATTACGCCGAATCGACAGAAAAATAATTTAAGAGTCAAGCAATTAAAATATTGCTTTATTTAGACTAATATAGAAGCCATTTGGCCGTTCTTTCCAAGAAGAAACGGCATATTGAGATGGCAATTCCTAACTTGCTCTTGTATTGCGTTACAGCGTGACTACATTGGACGTTGGGATCTGGAAACGATTTCTATCGACCTTCGACCGTGCGGAAAGCGGAAACCGTGGATGTGATGGAAGCATGTGTCGAGCTGTAAGCTGAGCATAGTGCTGGAACAGGAAGCTAAACAACGCAAAAATCGAGGTAAGTAAGAACTTAACGTCTTAGCTGCCATTCCCTTGCCTCAAGTTTCTCTTTCTTGCTATTAATGTTGTGAAAATTCGAGGTTTTCTCATAATGTAAACAGCATCGTGTCAGCCGAAGATTTAAAGTCGCACATTACACAAGTTGAGCTTACACAAGTTGAGCTTCCACTGTATAACCCTTTTTCTTGTGCGATTCTCAAAACGAGCAGTTTTCCAGTTAAACAAAAAGAACCGATGCCTTTCACTGAGTTAAACTACCTTGCCTGCATTTAGCTTAAGTGTCAGTGAACGCTAATTTGTCACAAGTTCTTGCTTTCATTGATAACATTGTAACACCTCACCTCCTTGGACACTTTCGTTTCTATGAATTCAGCTGTTTAAGTCGAATTCTCGTTCTCGTCACACTTCTACTTAATGAAATGTGCTGACATTCCAAGGGAAAATTCGATAATTGTTTAAACGGTTAAGTTTACGTGTTCCACTCCTTCAATTCAATGATGCTTTTTATTATTTTGACAGCTAAATTGCAAATTTGTTTGTTGTTTTTCTGATATAGTAACTTCGTGTAAGTTTGATCTCTCTCAACAAAAGGCTGCTCAGTGAAATGGCTTAAATTTAACCAGGAAGCGTTTCATTTTAATCCATGAAAAAAGCATTTCTGGCTTGAGGTTGGGGGCATGAAAAGCTTAGGGTCACATTTAAGGCTTTTAATTTATTGACGTTCTGACACCAATGTTGTCTTCAAAAGAACCGCATTTTTCAAGCATATAATTGTATCTCCTCCTATTTCTCGTAACCCTAACTCAAACCATAACCCTAGCCCTTCTCTACAACCCTAATTCTTTCTCTTAACCCTAACTCTAAACCATTACCCTAGCCCCTTTCCATAGCCTTGATTTATTTTTCTTAACCCTAACTCAAGCCGTAACCCTAATCCTTTCCATAACCCTAAGCTTTTCTCTTAACCCTAACTCTAAACTATAACCCTAAGCTCCTTTTCATAACACAAACCCTTAGGGGTTAGGGTTATTTAAGAATGGGGTTAAAATTACCTGAAAGAATAAGGGAAAAGGGTTATCTTAGGGATAAGGTTGTGGACATTTATTACTGAGGGATACTGCTACGGTCAGCTATCTGTGCCTTTCATGTTGATCTGATGTGGGGCTGAAACTGCTTGCTTGCTTAGACTAAATATATTTAAATGTCTTAAACATAGAAAAATGCGAGTGGTTTCGCAGAATCGTAGGAGTGCTTGATAAAAATACAGCAGAGTGAAATCCTAATTAAGATAGAAACTGAAAGTTACTCCATCAATATATCATTCGGTCAGTACCAAATACTTATTTTTTTTCAATTGTCTGTGTTTTTACAGGTTTTGCTGCTAAATGGCTGAAAGTCCAAGGTTTGCCTAACTTGACCATTTTACAGCTAGCACAGGACGAAATCACATGTTTCCGTATTTCTGAAACATGACGGAAACATGCAACTCCATGTTTCCGTTACGTTTCGGTCTTGCGGAAACGTGCAAATTCAAGTCTACGTGATTCCGTCACGTTTCCGGAACGGAAATGCCAAAAAGTGGTACGGTTCCGGTGTGACCGCAGCAACGGAGACGTGAGTAAACGTCACGAAACCGCTAACGGAAACCCAGGTTATCCGTCGTGTTTCCGGATCGGTTTCACATGTTTCTGTGACGTTTCCGTTTACGGATTCTTAGAATTTCGTCCTGTGGGCACAGCCACTGCAGTGATTCTCCTTTTCTTCTTGCATCAGTATATTCCGACATGGAACACAAAATTTGTTGTGTCAGCAGCAGACATTTGAGAATGTTAAAAAAGCATCTGAACAAAAGTGTCTGCAAACCATACTTGGTATATCCAAGAAAACTTGCACATAATAATATGGGTACAAGTATGATATTGATACCCTAGTGAAACCACAAGAACAACGAACAACATTGTAATTATCATTAACTGGAACTGTAAGTAACAAGAACAAGAATATATAAGGATATCTAAATATTTACAAGGCAGAAAAATAAATATATAAATGATAAGTAAATAAAAATTATTCAGGTAAACTTCATTGCAAGAGTTTCCTTATTGGTAATTGGCCATCAATTCCTGACAGCTTCTTTGCAAGTGGTGTTAAAATGCAGTCACAATATCAATGGTACTGCTTGACTTTACCCACGTTGGCCTTCTTTAGCCATTCCCAAAAGGACTGACATTCCACCATGGCATCCCACCATGGCATGGCATGGCATGGCATGTTGTTGGGTTTTTTTCAGTCAGGCAAGGGTTTGATGCCTGTCAATTTTTTGAATTTTGGACACTTGTTGAGTTCAAATTTATTTCAACCTTCTTTATAAAACATTCCCACAACTTCATTATTCATCATCGGGGAAGAGTGTTGTCTTTGGCTCGGATGATGAATGGCACAGCTACTGCTGTGATTCTCCTTTTCTTCTTGCATCAGTATGCCCAAGCACATGGGACACATTTTTTTTTTCATGTGTCAGCAACACACATTTGAGAATGTTAAAAAAGCATCTGAACAAAAATGTCAATTAGCGTTACTTCTTAATCCAGGAAAACTTGCACATAACAATATAAATACAGGTTATATAAGATATTGGGCTAAGGGGTTAAAGAAACTCGAGAGAAACAACAATCGTTAAAAATAGCTAAATGAAAAAATAGTTAAAAACCAGACATCGTAATTAACATTAACTGAGAGAGAAATAACCAAATGATAAATAAATAAAAATTATTCAGTTAAACTTGCGTTCGATTCATATTACTCCGCAAAATAGTAAAAAAAAACACACACACACCCAAATCACTTAAGGAACGAATTGATGTTTATTATTTGTCCTCCTTATTGGGTTACATAATGTGATTGTTTTATATTGATGTTGATCACGGCCGTTTGCACCTTTTGGCGGCGCGGCTGCTCTTGTGAATGCTTTCGTACAAGTATAATATTGATACTCAAGTGAAACCAGAAGAAAAACAAACAACATTGTAATAATTATCGTTAACTGGAACTGGTAGTAACAAGAACAAGAATATATAAGGATATCTAAATATGTACAAGGCAGAAAAATAAATATACATATGATAGATAAAAATTATTCACTTAAACTTCATCGGAAGAGTTTCCTTATTGGTAATTGGCCATCACATCACATTCTTTGCAAGTGGTGTTAAAATGCAGTCACATTATTATCAATGGTGCTGCTTGAGTTTATCCACATTGGCCTTCAGCCATTCCCAAAAGGACTGACATTCCACCATGGCACAATGACCTTTGTTGTGGTTTTTTCAGTCAGGCAAGGGTTTGATGCCTGCCAATTTTTCGAATTTTGGACATCACTTGTTGAGCTCATGTTTCTTTCAACCTTCTTGTAATAAAACATTCCCACACTTCATTATTCATCATCAGGGAAGAGTGTTGTCTTTGGCTGGGATGATGAATAGCACAACCTCTGCTGTGATTCTCCTTTTCTTCTTGCATCAGTATGCCCAAGCACATGGGACACATTTTTTTTTGATGAATGTTAAAAAAGCATCTGAACAAAAATGTCAATTAGCGTTACTTCTTATATCCAGGAAAAATTGCACATAACAATATAAATACAGGTATAATATAAGATATTGGACATCACTTGTTGAGCTCATGTTTCTCTCAACCTTCTTTTAATAAAACATTCCCACAACTTCATTATTCATCATCAGGGAAGAGTGTTGTCTTTGGCTCGGATGATGAATGGCACAGCCTCTGCTGTGATTCTCCTTTAATTTCTTCTTGCATCAGTATGCCCAAGCACATGGGACACATTTTTTTTTGATGTGTCAGCAACACACATTTGAGAATGTTAAAAAAGCATCTGAACAAAAATGTCAATTAGCCTTACTTCTTATATCCAGGAAAACTTGCACATAACAATATAAATACAGGTTATATAAGATATTGGGCTAAGGGGTTAAAGAAACTCGAGAGAAACAACAATCGTTAAAAATAGCTAAATGTAAAAATAGTTAAAAATCAAACATCGTATTTAATTAACATTAACTGAAATTATAAGTATCAATGACAAGAATATATAAAGATATCAAAATATTTTGCAAAGCAGAAAAAGAAACAACTAAATAATAAAAAAAATCATCCACTTAAAATTGCATTCGATTCGTATAACTCTGCAAAATAGTCGAAAAAGAAAACACACCCAAATCACTAAAGGAACAAATTGATGTTTATTATTTGTCCTCCTTATTGGGTTACATAATCTGATCTTTTTACGTTGTGGCTAATCTTGGCCGTTTGCTAAAAGAGCATCTGAACAAAAATGTCAATAAACCATACTTGGTATATCCAGGAAAACTTGCACATAACAATATAAATACAGGTTATATAAGATATTGGGCTAAGGGGTTACAGCACGGAGCGCGCTACCGTTTCCACTTAACCAAGATTTTTGACGAATTTCTGACACTTTTTTGACACTTTAACAAAAGAGCCGAACATCAGAGTGGGCGTAGACACTGTGATTGATATGTGGCGCAACGAGAAGTCTTTTGAGTTCATTAGTCCGTCGGCATGAAGTTCCATGTGATAGTTGAGTATGGCCAGGATTAATTTGTGAAGTTTTATATAGAAGCAGACATTGTCGATGGCACCGTGCTAAAGTATTTGTGTTCTTTGCTTGTGGAGGATATCAGACAGACCTGCGGTAGCTTGCGACCTCACACGTCCAGCACTGCAGATTCGATACAAGGATGAAGATGGCTATTATGTGAATCTAAATGACGACGATACAGATAACTTTCAAGAGATGCTTGTTCGAGCTAGTTTGGTAAATGAAGGGTTATATATATATCGGAAAATACTTCTGAGAGTCAGTGAGCTGAGTTGGACCATTGTGCTTGTGGTGTGTTTCGAATTTGACTAAAAGTTACCGGTATGTTGTGTTGAATTGTGCGACGTCTTTTATTCTCATTGAGTCTTTACATTTCACGTTCGTTCAACAGTTTTGAAAGGTCCTCTTGAAAAAGATTTTATTTCTCGGTTACAACTTATTGACTTGGAGGAATAGTTTTACCAAATAGCTTACTCTATCAGCTGTGTCATGCAATAATATTCAAAACATTATTTTTCCCACGACTTGGGTTAAAAATAGAAACTACGCAAGGGCGGAAGTGTTCACATGTTTTTATGAAGATCAACAAATCAATAAATATTTCTGTTACATCAATTGTTCTTCCTCTTGTTTTTGTCTATTTTAGTTTTTTTTGCCTCTTCTATCGCTAGTTTTATGCCTCATAGCCACACTTCCTGTAGCACCCTGCTGTGTTTTCTGCGTGATGTGGCAAATCGCTTGTCGAATTGCCACTTCCCTTTCATTCATTGTTTACAACTCTTTGATTTGATTGAAACAGTAGTCGCATGTATTTTTAAAAAATTGTAACTAATTCATTTTAACTTACGAATTCTTTTAAAATTCATTTCCTGACTGCCAACGAACAACGGTCAACAACTCGGTAATCTACAGATCTAAAATATCCTGATCGTATTCTACATACACGCGTCTTGTTTGCAGGAAATCAAACAGTCTGATAAACTCCGCCCTTCAATCAAAAAAGTGTCAAAAATCTTGGTTGAGTGGAAACGGTAGCGCGCTTCGCGCTGTAAAGAAACTCAAGAGAAACAACAATTGTCAAAAATAGCTAAATGAAAAAATAGTTAAAAACCAGACATCGCAATTAACATTAACTGAAAAAGAAATAACTAAATGATAAATAAATAAAAATTAAACTTGCGTTCGATTCGTATAAAGTTCTCCGCAAAATAGTAAAAAAAAACCCACACACACGCACACACCCACCCAGATCACTAAAGGAACAAATTGATGTTTATTATTTGTCCTCCTTGTTGGGTTACATAATCTGATCTTTTTATATAATTGATGTTAATCACGGCCGTTTGCACCTTTTGGCGGCGTGGCTGCTCTTGTGAATGCTTTCGTACAAGTATAATATTGATACTCTAGTGACACCAGAAGACAAATGAACAACATTGTTATTATCATTAACTGGAACTGTAAGTAACAAGAACAAGAATATATAAGGACATCTAAATATGTACAAGGCAGAAAAATAAATATATAAGTGATAAATAAATACAAATTATATACGTAAACTTCATTGCAAGAGTTTCCTTATTGGTAATTGGCCGCTGTGGTTTCTGCAGTCAGGCAAGGGTTTGATTCCTGTCAACTTTTTCGAATGTTGGACATGACTTGTTGAGTTCAAATTTCTTTCAACCTTCTTTTATTAAAACATTCCTACAACTTCATTATCCATCATCAGGGAAGAGCGTTGTCTTTGGCTCGGATGATGAATGGCACAGCCTCTGCTGTGATTCTCCTTTTCTTTCCCAAGCATATGGAACACAAAATTTGATGTGTTAGCAACACACATTTGAGAATGTTAAAAGAGCACCTGAACAAAAATGTCAATAAACCATACTTGGTATATCCAGGAAAACTTTAAACATTAAAATTTTTTGGATCCCCTGAAAACAACGACTCTTGCATCTCCAAACTTACTTCTGAAAAACTTATTAACGGGGTATCATTACTCTATAAACTCGCAATAGCAACTTGAGAAAGCTTGAAGGTATTTGTAACATCTAAATTTGTAATTGTTTTTTGCGACAGCTTTTTCTTTAATATCTTCTTTATCTTCGCTCGCAAGCAATGGGGCACTAAAACTAATTCCTCTTAAATCTGGGTGAACTCGTTCTGACACTTTACTCTTCTCCATTTTTATATTCAAATCTGAAAAGTTAATCAACGTGCCGTGCCGACTGGAACTTCTAAACATGGTTTGTCGAGACTTGATTTATCTTGTGAAACATTCCTTGTTGCTAAATGAATATGATCTCTTTTCCATAATCCCCTATTGTCTCGGTATAAAGGAGTATTTTTTAGTTTAAAGGAGCTTGATGCTCAACGTATGTTTCCAAAGGTTCAGCATAATATCTTGCAATATGACCTACCTCGCCACATCGTAGCACGTGGGTCTCCCATCCCTGGTCCGACCATCCTTAAATGGGGGAGGTGGAGTTCTAGAACTGAAGGGTGAACCTCTAAGACTGCCGATTGAACTGTGTCCCCTAGGGTGTCGGTGGACAAATGTAGTCTGACTTAAGCGATCGTATTTCATCTCGGAGTTCAGCTCGCAGCTTTCGAAACTCTGTGAATAAATCATTCCTTGATTCATTCGCAGGCTGAAACAGGTTTTGGTTCTTTCACAGAGCCTGTTGATTGAGCAGGCTGTGGAACCAACTTTTCTATAAGCTTGTATAGGAGTTCTTTCTCCGGGGCTTTGACGGTTTTTTCTTCTATCATTGTATTGACGGAAACTTTTAACCAAGCTAAATTTTCTGCTGTCTGGTTATCTGTTGGCTTGTGCATTAGAACTTCATGTTTTATATCATCGCGCAGTCCCTGCACGAAAAAATGCATTTGGTCCTGTTGTGGCACGCCTAATCATTGGCAGGTGCTATTAATAAACTCTATGTATGAATCTAAGGATTCATTGGGTCCTTGTTTGTGAGAACTCAGCGACTGCCGGAGACGCCATTTAAAATCGTCCGACGAGAATCTTTGCCTAAAGGCGTTAACAAGGGTATCAAAGTCACTTCTTGTTAACCGGTCGAGAGAAAAATACCATGTTTCCGCTGGTCCTTTTAAGTAACTCACTAAATCGGTGGCCTTTGCTTCCAAACTCAATTTTATCTCGCGATATTTTTCGAGAAAACGATTGACATCTTCTTTCTCATAACCGGAAAATGGTTCTAATTTGTCGGACGGTTTTAATTTTGGAGCGGCAACTTTGTCAATGCTTGCCTGCATTGTATTTAATGTTTCCTCAAAGAATTCATTTTGGTACACAAAGAGTCTTTCCAATTTCCTTATTGTTTCGGCCATGTCGGTTTGAGAACCGTCATCTTCCTCTTCGTGTAGACTCGTGGTCTCTTGTTTTTCCTCCGAAGTTTTGCAATCACCGTGACAAAATATTTTGGTTTGGCTTCGTGTAAAGCAAAAAACGTCCGTCGGTGCTGCCTGCTACATGCACGGTACGCCCACAAAAACATACAAAAGGCAAAAGGAATTTTAAAAGCAGGTAAAATAGCAAAGAAACATGAATCAATAAACTACGTATCAATAAACTAGATGTCAATTCTTAACTGAACGAAAGACGCCATTTAAAATCGTCCGACGAGAATCTTTGCCTAAGGGCGTTAACGAAGCTATCATAGTCACTTCTTGTTAGCCGGTTGAGAGAAAAATACCATGTTTCTGCTGGTCCTTTTAAATAACTCGCTAAATTGGTCACCTTTGCTTCCGAACTCAATTTTACCTCACGAGCTTGCAGCCGGTTGTTATATTTTTCAAGAAAACAATTGACATCTTCTTTCTCATAACTGGAAAATGGTTCTAATTTGGCGGATGGTTTTAATTTTGGAGCGGCAACTTTGTCAATGCTTGCCTGCATGGTACTTAATGTTTCCTCAAAGAATTCATTTTGGCACACAAAAAGGTTTTCCAATTTCCTTATTGTTTCGGCCATGTCGGTTTGAGAACCGTCATCTTCCTCTTCGTGTAGACTCATGGTCTCTTGTTTTTCCTCCGAATTTTTACAATCACTGTGGCAAAATGTTTTGGTTTGGCTTCGTGTAAAGCAAAAAACACCTGTCGATGCTGCCTGCGCCATGCACGGCCACGCCCACAAAAACATACGAAAGGCAAAAGGAATTTTAAAAACAGGTAAAATAACAAAGAAACATGAATGAATAAACTGCATATCAATAAACTAAAATAAATGTCGATTAACTCAACTAAAACAGTCCTCCTCTCCTTCCTCTTCTTCGTCCTCTTGAAAGAACTGCAGCTCCTCCAAAAAGTTGTGCGTGTCCTGGATTTCATCCGGGGAAAGTTCTCCCAATTCCGCAAGAATGGCGCTTTTGAAGTGCTCGTCTTCGTCACCTGCAGCGATGTACAGAGGTTCTTCAACGGGCTGCGACTGTGTACACGTTGCGTTGCTACTGTCCGTTTTGTTGCTGCTTTCTGTTTGGTGGCTGCTTTCTGACATTTGATTTTCCACCGGTGTGAAGGGGGATTTGCTCAAACTAGTACCCCATGTCGTGAAGCAGCAAGACCATGTGAAAAGATTTATTTTCAGATTTATTGTTAATACTCACAATCTAGTTTCTTCAGTCCTTGGCCTTCTTCTGAGCTTTCTTGACTCACAAATTACTTTCTTATGATCTTGACTACTATCAACATGTTTGTTCTTCTTTCTCTCCTACAATCTTAGTTTTACAACGTTGCTTATATGTCTTTTCAGGTGCTTAATAACATGTACATATTTTAAGTTATCTTTCCTTAGTTTAAGATTAAGATTCATAAATCAAATTGATTAGCAAGTACACATATTTTAAGTTATCTTTCCTTAGTTTAAGATTAAGATTCATAAATCAAATTGATTAGCAAGTACACATCCACCGAGGTTTACAACTAATGGCTTTTCGGGGAAATAAAAAATAGTTCTAAAAGAATAAATGTCAAGATTGAGACACGATGTCCCATGTTTGACAGATCAAAAGACATTAGTTCTATCATCGGGAAATTCAAATCACGTTCACATGGCACGCCCACAAAAACATACAAAAGGCAAAAGGAATTTTAAAAACAGGTAAAATAGCAAAGAAACATGAATCAATAAACTACGTATCGATAAACTAAATGTCAATTCTTAACTGAATGAAAAACAGTACTCCTCGCCTTCCTCTTCTTCCTCTTCAAAGAACTGCAGCTCCTCTAAAAAGTTGAGCGTGTCCTGGATTTTGTCACAGGAAAGTTCTCCTAATTCTGTAAGAATTTCACTTTTTTAAGTGTTCATCTTCATCAACTGCAGCGATGTACAGAGGTTCTTCACATACTCACAATACTCACAATCTAGTCTCTTGAATTCAGTCCTTGGCCTTCAACCGTTTGATGATCGGTATCAACATCACATAATCTGGGATTTATCTCGACATCTTGTTCACAAATTACTTTCATCTACTTTCGACATCGTCGTTCGTCTTCTTACTTCTAAGTTTTACAGCGTTGCTTATATGTGTTTCTGTTGCCCAATAACATGTACATATTTTAAGTTATCTTTCGTGTTCAACCTCTTGCAACAGCAACGTGTTAGTTGAAAGGTTGAAAGATTTTCCAAAGCAAGAAACAAGTACTAAATAAAAATGGCTTGACTGCCCCATTGTACCACTCATGTCCAATACTGTCGCATAGAGTCCATCCGAAAAAATAACATTCTATTTGTTGTCGATCGGACAATTGCATTTCATTAGCGATAAGCTGGACAGTGTGCTGTCAATTCAATCGATTCGTTCGATTTGTCAATCGGAAAAATGATCCGACATGCATCTCATTAGTGACAAAGCTACCCCGGTGGAAGATTGTCGAATCGATCGATTCGTTCAATTTGGGAAATGGAAAAGATTACTACCGATCCGAAAAGTGCAGTTGTCGATACACGTGAATGACGACAAACGGCGGATACACGTGAATGACGACTAACAAATGTATATTCCTCGTTCTAAAAACACAAAAGGGAGTAGAACAGTTTGTCGAACCGACCGATAAACGCCGGCGAAAAACGACTAATACAAAAGCTTAAACATTCCTCAATCTAAAAACACAAAAGGCCGGTTAACAGTTTGTCGAACCAACTGATAAACTAATGCAAAAAGTAGTAATCCATAAACATTCCTCATTCTAAGAATGACGACTAACAAATGTATATTCCTCGTTCTAAAAACACAAAAGGGAGTAGAACAGTTTGTCGAACCGACCGATGAACGCCGGTGAAAAACGACTAATACAAATGCTTAAACATTCCTTGTTCTAAAAACACAAAAGGGTGGTTAACAGTTTGTCAAACCAACCGATAAACTAATGCAAAAAGTGGTAATCCATAAACATTCCTCGTTCTAAAAATAGAGGAAGGAGTATAACAGTTTGTGGAACTGAGTGATAGACTAATGCAAAAGCCGCTAGTCCATAAGCATAAACTAATACATAAACATTCCTGGTTTTAAGAACGCATTAGAGGGAAGAAAAGTTCGTATATTTAACAGTCTGGTGGCGTGAGAAATGAGTAATAAACATTCCTTGTTTTAGAAGAACAGTTTGTCGAATCGACATATATAATACATGTAAGCATGTGCCTGAGTATGGCTCCTGATGTAAGTTACATTCGTGATTCCCCCCTTGCAATAATTGGATGCGTCTTGAAAGACAGAGCAGATCATGTCATGGAAATTTGGCATTCGGTGAAAGCGTATATGAATTCGAAGTACGTTTTGTTCACCATAATGAAAATTCACAACTGTGCATGCGGGGATTAATCACTTAGCGGTTTCGATTTTTTCTGTACCCATGGACTCGAAAAAAATAAATTGAATGGTTTTTTTTAAGCGTCCTTAGGAATGATAAAGCATATCAATTTTATCAGAAATATTTTGGGTAATTTTTTTTTTTTTTTTCTACCAGAGTTTGACGAATTTACATTTGAGAAGCCACAGTTTTATGTTGAAAAACTGGACATACCATCACAACAACCTTTAAAAGAAACCACAGTTTCATTACAAAATATATATTAAACTCAAGAGCATTTTCAAAAACATTGGAATCAACTTCTTCTTTAAACCATTATATAACTGTGTAACCAATATAATTATTGTGTAATCATCCTTTTCACAATTCCTCTAATCAAAAATTGTTTATAGTTCCTTTTGAAAATAACAATCATTTATCCATAACATAAAAAGAGCTTTATGCATGATCCAAGAGACCACGGTTACAATGATCGATTTCGTGTTTTTAAAAGTTAATGTTAGTCATTAAAATCCTACATCTTTTCCTTTAATGAAAGGGTACAAACGAATAAGCAACAGAAGGATGATAGTTGAATGACAATATCATTTGTGCAATAAATACTACCACACCAAGTATGGTGTGGTGACTCAAGTGATTAATAAAGACCATAATGTTATAACCATACTAACTCAGTTTTTGTGTGCTTATCTTGACATGGTATAGGACATTTTGAGTGTTTACCCTTATTTAATTAATTTTGCCTCAAGTGTGGCGCTTTATTTGAGGGTGGCCCTTGTTAAAAAATTACATGCCACCTTAGAAATATTTCCTTTAAATGTAATGGTAATATTCTATCTGAACAAAAAAATTAACAGTGATGATAATGATAACAAAGGCACATTTTTTGTCACCATTCACCTCTCCTGGAACTTTTCCAGACTTTTCCAGTAAACCATCTTACTTACAGAGAATCACTAAGCCCTTACTAATTAGATGACACTGTTTATTGACTTTTCCATTGCACGCAACGCATAATTGAGGGTGACCCTTATCCCAGGGCAGTACATGTTCCAAGTTCCAAAAGTATCTTGATGCAACAAAATGTTGCGTTTGCAACTGCGGTAGAATACATTTGACTGCTAATGACGGCACATTTACAATAAACATTTACTAGTAAGAAGCCAACTGAAGTTATGCTTTCATTGAAAAGTAGTATTCAATACCAAACACAAAATTCCATATTACGAAAGCTAGTTCTTTGCCCGTACATGTTCTTAGTCAAATGTCGTTGAAAAAAAAAACAAAAAACAAACCTGGATCGCATAAAAAAGTAACAACGGGGCTGAAATACCGAAGGAAGGAGAATTTCAGGCAATCATAAATTGACATTGAAATTGTCGGCTTAATTTGTTTCCAGTTCCGAGAATAAAGCAAAATCTTAAACAATGACTATAATAATCATGGCCTCACCTTTCACTGCAAAAGAGAGTTTTGCAAGGATGACCAGAGTCAGCAAAGCTGATAATGAAGATGATGGAAGATTCATCTTGAAGCGCATCTTTGTGGACTGTATCACTGTGTAATGTGTTCTCCAAGAATGTAAGGTTCTTGTGTTAGAACAACGGAGTTCTGATTGGTTTAAATCTGTTAGCTACGTAAGCAATCAATTGATGTTTCATGTCATCGAAGAACAACCACGGTATTACTGAAATTATTTTACAAACAATATAATCTTCCTGTGCATGTGAACAATAAGCATGTGATATTTTTAGAGATGCATGTTCAAGCCTGTTACAGCTGTTCAGAGTACAATGAAGATATCAAGGGTAATTGCTAAGAGAGGTCAAGGAAGTTTTTTCACCATCCCATTAAAACAGATAAAAATCAAATTTAACTTCCCTTTTCATACTCATCATTGAATTTCTTATGCATATTTCGTAGTTAGGAATCTTGTTATAGCTCTTTGCACTAACTGCTTACGAGTTGAGCTTCACGCGAAACTTAATATAAGTTGCCAAGGTTTTGGCTGTTTACCAGGGATAATAGGGGTCGGATCCGAATTGAAGAAAAGTTTATCTTCTAGATTCCCCGCCAGATCATTACAGTTAGACTCAGTTCTGTTAGAATCTCATGGTCAGCAAAATACTTATACCATTGTAAGAATAGAATATTGCGAGGACTTTTTTTTTCTTTTTTACAAAGCCAGCACCGAAGCTTTGCAATGCTGTTGAAGAGAGACGACTGGGGTCGAGTCCAACATCCCCAACATGCTTTGCGGGTGATACTTTCAAGATGGCGGACGAACCTTTGGTTTTGGGAATACCTGATGAAAACATGGAAGAAAACGATGATAAAATTTGTGGATGGAGTACAAATAAGATCGGTGGAACACCGGTAAGCAACAAGTCTTCCTGAAAACTAATTTGGAGAATAATTGATTGGAGGAGGAGGCTTTATGCTCTCTGTATTTGTGTGGAGCTTGGAGACTGGGTGAGTGAAAATTATCTGGGCAAGTGCAGCTTGAAGGCCACTTGCACAAATGGTGTGTGCTCTGAAATTTTAGTTTCCAACCCTGAAATATCAGAATAATAAAGAATAAATAAAGTACTGCTAAAATTTTGTTTCTCTTACCAAAATTATGGTGATTCACAGTAATTTCCATGCTGTGGTCTGGATGAAAGACCACATTCGTAGACCAAGGACCCACAAGCATGCCACTTTATTAGAAAAACAAGAAAATATTTTAGTGAGGAAGTTGCTACTTTTCAAGTATAGTGAGAGAGAAAATCTATCTTCAGGGAAAATTTCAGCCCATCAGGTCCTGATTTACTTTTAAATAAGATATTTGATCATGATATTTAGTCACAGACCAAGGGCGCCATACTGTACTCAAGGCTGCTGCCTAAGGAAATTTCTAACGAGCCCCTCGGGCTCCAAACATCAAAAGTTAGGAGCCCAAGCCATTACTTTAGGAGCCCAGCCTAAAAGTTGCCATGGTTGATCCTCGGGGGAGGGGGGTGGGGTAGAAGAAAAAAAATATAGGGGAGGGGCCTGGGGAGCAGCCCCCCCCCCCCCCCCTCCCGTCCCCTTCCACGACTCTTCCACATGCACACACATTTTGTTTTGTTAGTAGAGCCTTTGTATGTGAACAGAAAACTCCTTCAGACAAGATTTTTTTCTGAGAGCTTCTGAGGGTAACCTCCCTCAAATAGTTGTGTCAGAAATTTGAGCTTTCTTAACTTGAAAGTTTATTTAGCCGAGCCTCTCCTTCGATAAAACCTTTTTTACACTGATTGCCGTGAGTGACATGAACAGGAGTGTGTATATTAGAAAATTTCTGTAGGCTTAAAATGAATTTGAAAATCCAACCAGTATATTGTGCTGTGATGAATGTTGGATAAAGTAAGTTAAAAATGTGTAAAACAAAATAAAACATTGTTTAAAAGGAGTTTTGAACATCCAAAGCAAAATCAATGAAGCATGAAGCAGCAAAATTATTATTTCACTTTTGCACAGCAAGCTCACTAAAGAACTTGAATTATAATTAAACCTATTGTTAGTAATTAAGGTTTAACAGAACCAAGATTACAATTTAGCATGTCTATTTGAAGGTTAATGCAAGGGTAATAAAAAGTCAAAACACCTGTGTAAACACTAATTAAATTATGATCTTATCTACATTTCATAATCAGTTGTCAAAAATAGACCAGAAAAATTAAGTTGTGAAGAAAAAAAAACAGTTTCTAGACTTATCAAATGAGTTGCTTATACAATAGATTTTAGTACTTTTAAAAACAATTCATGTTATTCAAACTGTTTTCAGCAAAGTTTTCTAGCACATTATTTTCAAGAGTAATGTTCTCCTTGTCATGATTCAATGACCGAGATAAAACACGAAACTGTTCGAATGAACAAGCAAACAAACTTGATCCACAAAAAGCGATAGCTGATATGAATGTCACAGAAAAGGCACATATTTTCTTTTGTTACGAAATAAAGCGTTCTCAAAAGTGAAAAAATAAAAGTTTGAGTTAAATAATAAGCTTAATTACAGTAATATTCGTAAGTGTAACATCAAAACATTCTGCACATTATTTTAGGCTTGTTGAAAAGGTTTTTGTATCAAGCTTTTGCAGATTAAAATTGTCATGATCAGACCTGATGCATTGATGGCCAGGAGATTGATTTCACTTTTGTATCCGTAAATGTTTACTTCAAATTCACTATAAACTCCTCAAGGTAGCGAACGAAACGTGAAGCAGCCCATAATACCATTCATTCTTCATTCCATATTTGGGAGTCAGTCCCAGTCCTAAACAGTCAAAACTAAATGGTTTTCGAAGCTGCCGAATTTTGCAAAGGCACTTTACGTATTTATATTATACGCTAAAAGTATCTCGATTGTGGACAATTTTAGTATTTTCCGTTTTGAAATGAGGCACTTATTGTTTTTAACGGGACATATCTTACGCCAGTGGAACAAAGTTACAAGGAAACTGAAGTCATTAGATGAGAATGGAAAATCGATGCTTAGGCGCCCATTAGGGCTCCTTGAACAAAAATTTAGTCGCCCGCATTCGTAACTTAGGCGCCCCAGGCGACCGGGCGCCCGTTAGGCAGCAGCCTTGGTACTAATACTGATAATTATTTAAACATAACATTTATTTTTTGTGTGATCTTTGTGCAGTAAAAGAAGCACAAATGGGCACAGAAATCTGTTCACTTATCAGATATATGTAGATGCTCAGTGTGCAGACTTGTGCATGCTCAGTGTTCAAAGCCTGAGCCAAGGCTAATATTGTGTTCATAATAATCCTCTCGAATATTCTCAAGTAATGTCACACTGTTTGCAAGATCTTAGCCATGTCCTCCAAATTATAGGAAATTAACGGCATGCAAAGCATGCAGAAGCGATGACGTTTCACAAGGGGTCTTTAACAATTTTCAGGACATTTGTCAAAAAATAAGGTAAATAAAAGTAGCTGACAACTTCTGTGCTGAGTGATTGTTCCGAAAAGTTGCGTTATCTTGGCGTGACATCCGATATACGGTATACGATGCAAGGTCAAATGCTGTCTTGAAATTGCTTACACCTTTTGTTTTTAAAGAATGGAAAGATTTCTGTTTACTAAATCTTATAGAACGCATCAAATATAATTCGTCTCTTTCATTTATACTGTAAATTAGTCCTTTCTAACTGCCAAGGAGTATTTTGCTTCGAGTTCTACGCGACGATAAGATTTCTTGTCGAGTTACTTGATTTCTTTTCCCAGTCCTATTCGGTTCTACAGATCGGTCGATCGCAACAGACAACAGACAACAGATCCCGTCCACCCACACGATGACATTAAGCGATAAAAGTTGTAAAATTTGAGATTCGGGCGTAAAAATCCATTTTCTCATTTCAGATGGCAGATCTCAAAAAGAATACAAACAATGCACCTAGTTCCCATTGCTCTTTGGTTCAATTCAGGGAGTAATCATCACATCGTAACATCGTAACACCAAAAATTCCAAAAATTCCATCGCTTTTCCGGTTTACAACATTAACCGATGACGTCATAGGAATGACGTCATCGCTTAAAAATTAAATGCTATGCTGGCACACAAGAAGCCTGCTCAAAACAGTCATCTGTGGTATTTCAACAATAAATAATTTATGTCAATAATTTAATGCATAATAAATTAATTAAGGCTTTCTTACATTTTAACACAGAACTGGATGTTTGGAGAGCCATCACAGTATCCAACTTGCCCTTTGTGTAACAATCTATTATATCTGGTTTGCCAAATTTACTGTCCTTTGTCAGGTTCTGTCTTTCATTGGGTGCTGTACATCTTTGGCTGTGTTAACGCAACTTGTTGGAATATAAACAAAAGGTAAGAGATAGTTAAACCACAGGGAGGCGAAACTTATTTTCCTTTAATGTCTAGTCTGCTTCATCTTCTGTCTGCTTTATGAAAAAGAGTATTGTTATTAATTAAAATTGTTTTCTTTAATGTTATTAAGAAAAATACTGCTATACACTCAGTACTGTGATGGAAATATTTGTATAAATTTTAATGTCCAATGTGACTCTTGACTATTGTACATCAGGGCTTTCAATAAAATTTTAAGGAGGTGGCTTCCCTTGTGTGGCACCTGTCAAAAAGTAATTATATAAGAACCTCAAAATATCTCCCCTTTATAGGAAGCTGAATGAATTTTAGACGGTGGTCCACAGAAGTGATTCTCCTTTTCTTCTTGCATCAGTATGCCCAAGCACATGGGACACATTTTTTTTTTCATGTGTCAGCAACACACATTTGAGAATGTTAAAAAAGCATCTGAACAAAAATGTCAATTAGCGTTACTTCTTATATCCAGGAAAACTTGCACATAACAATATAAATACAGGTTATATAAGATATTGGGCTAAGGGGTTAAAGAAACTCAAGAGAAACAACAATTGTTAAAAATAGCTAAATGAAAAAATAGTTAAAAACCAAACATCGTAATTAACATTAACTGAGAGAGAAATAACTAAATGATAAATAAATAAAAATTATTCACTTAAACTTGCGTTCGATTCATATTACTCCGCAAAATAGTAAAAAAAAAACACACACACCCAAATCACTTAAGGAACGAATTGATGTTTATTATTTGTCCTCCTTATTGGGTTACATAATGTGATTGTTTTATATTGATGTTGATCACGGCCGTTTGCACCTTTTGGCGGCGCGGCTGCTCTTGTGAATGCTTTCATACAAGTATAATATTGATACTCAAGTGAAACCAGAAGAAAAACAAACAACATTGTAATAATTATCGTTGACTGGAACTGGTAGTAACAAGAACAAGAATATATAAGGATATCTAAATATGTACAAGGCAGAAAAATAAATATACATATGATAGATAAAAATTATTCACTTAAACTTCATCGGAAGAGTTTCCTTATTGGTAATTGGCCATCACATCACATTCTTTGCAAGTGGTGTTAAAATGCAGTCACATTATTATCAATGGTGCTGCTTGAGTTTATCCACATTGGCCTTCTTCAGCCATTCCCAAAAGGACTGACATTCCACCATGGCACAATGCCCTTTGTTGTGGTTTTTTCAGTCAGGCAAGGGTTTGATGCTTGCCAATTTTTCGAATTTTGGACATCACTTGTTGAGCTCATGTTTCTTTCAACCTTCTTGTAATAAAACATTCCCACAACTTCATTATTCATCATCAGGGAAGAGTGTTGTCTTTGGCTGGGATGATGAATAGCCCAACCTCTGCTGTGATTCTCCTTTTCTTCTTGCATCAGTATGCCCAAGCACATGGACACATAAATTTTTGTTTTGATGTGTCAGCAACACACATTTGAGAATGTTAAAAAAGCATCTGAACAAAAATGTCAATTAGCGTTACTTCTTATATCCAGGAAAACTTGCACATAACAATATAAATACAGGTTATATAAGATATTGGACTAAGGGGTTAAAGAAACTCAAGAGAAACAACAATTGTTAAAAATAGCTAAATGAAAAAATAGTTAAAAACCAGACATCGTAATTAACATTAACTGAAAAAGAAATAACTAAATGATAAATAAATAAAAATTAAACTTGCGTTCGATTAGTATAAAGTTCTCCGCAAAATAGTAAAAAAAAAAACACACACACACACACACACACACACACACACACACCCAGATCACTAAAGGAACAAATTGATGTTTATTATTTGTCCTCCTTGTTGGGTTGCATAATCTGATCTTTTTATATAATTGATGTTAATCACGGCCGTTTGCACCTTTTGGCGGCGTGGCTGCTCTTGCGAATGCTTTTGTACAAGTATAATATTGATACTCTAGTGACACCAGAAGACAAATGAACAACATTGTTATTATCATTAACTGGAACTGTAAGTAACAAGAACAAGAATATATAAGGACATCTAAATATGTACAAGGCAGAAAAATAAATATATAAGTGATATATAAATACAAATTATATATGTAAACTTCATTGCAAGAGTTTCCTTATTGGTAATTGGCCGCTGTGGTTTCTGCAGTCAGGCAAGGGTTCGATTCCTGTCAACTTTTCGAATGCTGGACATGACTTGTTAGTTCAAATTTCTTTCAATCTTCTTTTTTTAAAACATTCCTACAACTTCATTATTCATCATCAGGGAAGAGTGTTGTCTTTGGCTGGGATGATGAATAGCACAACCTCTGCTGTGATTCTCCTTTTCTTTCCCAAGCATATGGAACACAAAATTTGATGTGTCAGCAACACACATTTGAGAATGTTAAAAGAGCACCTGAACAAAAATGTCAATAAACCATACTTGGTATATCCAGGAAAACTTTAAACATTAAAATTTTTTGGATCCCCTGAAAACTCTTAAAACAACGACTCTTACGTGTCCAAACTTACTTCTGAAAAACTTATTAACGGGGTATCATTACTCTATAAACTCGCAATAGCAACTTGAGAAAGCTTGGAAGTATTTGTAACATCTAAATTTGTAATTGTTTTTGTGACAGCTTTTTCTTTAATATCTTTATCTTCGCTCACAAGCAATGGGCACTAAAACTAATTCCTCTTAAATCTGGGTGAACTCGTTCTGACACTTTACTCTTCTCCATTTTTATATTCAAATCTGAAAAGTTAATCAACGTGCCGACTGGAACTTCTAAACATGGTTTGTCGAGACTTGATTTATCTTGTGAAACATTCCTTGTTGCTAAATGAATATGATCTCTTTTCCGTACTCCCCTATTGTCTCAGTATAAAGGAGTATGTTTTAGTTTAAAGGAGCTTGATGCTCATCGTATGTTTCCAAAGGTTCAGCATAACAATATCTTGCAATATGACCTACCTCGCCACATCGTAGCACGTGGGTCTCCCAACCCTGGTTCGACCATCCTCAATTGGGGGGGGTGGAGTTCTAGAACTGAAGGGTGAACCTCTAAGACTGCCGATTGAACTGTGTCCCCTAGGGTGTCAGTGGACAAGTGTAGTCTGACTTAAGCGATTGTATTTCATCTCGGAGTTCGGCTCGCAGCTTTCCAAACTCTGTGAATAAATCATTCCTTGATTCATTCGCAGGCTGAAAAGCTGAAACAGGTTTTGGTTCTTTCACAGAGCCTGTTGATTGAGCAGGCTGTGGAACCAACTTTTCTATAAGCTTGTATAGGAGTTCTTTCTCCGGGTGTTTGATGGTTTTTTCTTCTATCATTGTATTGACGGAAACTTTTAACCAAGCTAAATTTTCCGCTCTCTGGTTATCTGTTGGCTTGTGCATTAGAACTTCACGTTTTAATATAATCACGCAGTCCCTGCACGAAATAATGCATTTGGTCCTGTTGTGGCACGCCTAATCATTGGCAGGTGCTATTAATAAACTCTATGTATGAATCTAAGGATTCATTGGGTCCTTGTTTGTGAGAACTCAGCGACTGCCGGAGACGCCATTTAAAATCGTCCGACGAGAATCTTTGCCTAAGGGCGTTAACAAGGGTATCAAAGTCACTTCTTGTTAACCGGTCGAGAGAAAAATACCATGTTTCCGCTGGTCCTTTTAAGTAACTCACTAAATCGGTGGCCTTTGCTTCCAAACTCAATTTTACCTCGCGATATTTTTCGAGCAAACGATTGACATCTTCTTTCTCATAACCGGAAAATGGTTCTAATTTGGCGGACAGTTTTAATTTTGGAGCGGCAACTTTGTCAATGCTTGCCTGCATTGTATTTAATGTTTCCTCAAAGAATTCATTTTGGTACACAAAGAGTCTTTCCAATTTCCTTATTGTTTCGGCCATGTCGGTTTGAGAACCATCATCTTCCTCTTCGTGTAGACTCGTGGTCTCTTGTTTTTCCTCTGAAGTTTTTCAATCACCGTGACAAAATATTTTGGTTTGGCTTCGTGTAAAGCAAAAAACGCCCGTCGGTGCTGGCTGCTTCATGCACAGCACGCCCACAAAAACATGCAAAAGGCAAAAGGAATTTTAAAAGCAGGTAAAATAGCAAAGAAACATGAATCAATAAACTACGTATCAATAAACTAGATGTCAATTCTTAACTGAACGAAAAACAGTCCTCCTTGCCTTCCTCTTCTTTTCCCGTTCAAAGAACTGCAGCTCCTCTAAAAAGTTGAGCGTGTCCTGGATTTCGTCAGGGGAAAGTTCTAATTCTGTTAGAATTAACTTTTTAAGTGTTCGTCTTCAACACCTGCAGCGATGTACAGAGGTTCTTCAATGGGCTGCTGCTGTGTACAAGTTTGGTCGCTGCTTTCTGACATTCAATTCTCCATCAGTGTGAAAGGGGAATTCGCTCAAACTGGCTAGTACTCCATTGTCATTGAAGCAGCAAGACTCAAAAGATTCAAGTTCAGATTTATTATTAGGATACTCACAATCTAGTCTGTTGAATTCAGTCCTTGGCCTTCTTCTGTGCTTCCTTTTGACTCCCAAATTACTTTCATCTACTTTCAACATCGCCGTTTTTCTTCCTATTTCTAAGTTTTGCAACGTTGCTTATATGTGTTTTAGGCTACTTAATAACATGTACATATTTTGTTAGTTTAAGATTAACAATCATAAACATAATTAATTAGGAAGTCCACATCCACTGAGGTTTGCAACTAATGGCTTTTCGGGGAAATAGAGAAATAATTCTAAGAGAATAAATGTCAAGATTGAGACATGATGTCCCATGGTTGACAGATCAAAATATATTAGTTCTATCATTGGTAAATTCAACTGACGTTTACAATCACGAAAATGCCTAAACTTTGTTCCTAACACATAAAAATCACAAAGAAAGAACTTAAATGCAAGAAAACACTTTTGTGCACAGAAATGGGCGCTGGCTGTGTGCAGTTCAGTGGCTACAAAAACCGTGACTGTAGTAGTAAAGCACGCTTAACGGGGTTCTAACCAATCAGGAGCGAGTGCATATCATTTAAAATTTGACTGGACCAATCACAGAGCCGGATTGCCTGATTTACATACCCAAGATGGCTGACTTGATTTTTTAATGAGAAAAATTATGCATGCATGCCCAAATATGGTAAGCTATTGTTAAACCACCCATACCAGGTCTCTGATGGTCTAAAATGATGTAATTGCCTGCCAGGAAGGAATCTGGTCCCTAAACCTTTTCGGAACAAGTTTAAGTCTGGTTGCTAATTAACCTGTACCAATCGTGTAATGGTAAAAACTATGTTACACACTCACTCAGTTTCATGACAGACAGCAGAAATATCTTACAAACTATTATATTATATAAGCAGCAAAAGCTAAATTACACCGCGGGACGTGTACGCGACCCAAGTGGTCCGTGCCCGACTTACGACAATCAAACGTTATACAATTTCGAGTGTGTGCTATTTGGGAGGTAAAGTTAGTATGGAGACACTGTGTTTGCGAGCTGATGTATGTCTGTGAGGGGAACGACTATTTACAAGATGAATAAAACAAGATTACAAAGAAAAAAATTTACTCGTCAGCACAACAAATGTTTGTAAAAGAAATGACGCCTTCCATTTGCCTATTTGCAAAATACCGAAAGCGTGTTTTTACGCGGGATGTGTACATGAAAATTGCCATTGGTACCATGCGGTCCACCATGGTTTCCAAGCGAAATTTATGAACGATGTGTAATGGCTCTGCGGAGAAGACGTTGGCGCTGATGATCATAGGCTGATCCGGAGAATGGAAGGAAAGTAGGCAGGAGGAGGGGCAGCCAACTCTTCTGGAGGATTCCAAATGGCATTGTCTTCTACTAAGGACTCGCGCTTGCAATGGCACAGGTCGTTGAATCTTCAAGCCAGCGATTTTGGCATCTGGAATGCACAAACTTCCCGCAGCAGATTACACATTGGATTGCAGAACTCGTCAGGCTACTCAGAGTTATTGCCGCCAGGCAAAAAAAGCATCTTTCTTCGAAGGCCTCGACCTCGGGTTCCATTCCCTTAAGTCATCTACTTTCACGTTGAGCCATGTTAAAGAAATCAAGTTTGATTACCTTTGGAAAGCGCGTTGGAAGTTTGTGAGTGAGACGCAAATGAAAGCTTCATTTAAAAAGGGATCAAACTGTGTAAAAACTACGCAACGCTGATTGGTTAGAAAAGCGAGCTTTTGATTGGCCGGCTATGAACTCATGTTTCCTTTTTGGGTCGACTCAGCACAAGTCGACGAATTTCCTTTTTAACAACAATGCTCCCCTGACATTCCCCCAACCTTTAATGGCGAGCTCTCCTAAGCAAGAAAAAGAAAAAGAAAACAGTGTGGCGAGAAGACTACAACACGACAAATTTATTTATGGCCCTAATTTAACGTAAAGTTACAAGATAAGAAATGAAATAAATATTAAGCACAATTGTGTGCGAAATAAGGAAGTGAGTTCATGAGAGTTTGAGAACAAGATTCTAACAGTACACTGTGCAGGGCTCCCGGCTATCCCACAGTATATATAAATGTCTTTGCCAGGGAGGAATAGCTGGCACTGTATGGTTGCACCTCCATAGGCACAATCTTCATTGATATACGGTAAGGTGGAGCCTTATATCCTAAAGTCTAGTACTGTGCCCACAAATCCATTGTACAAACCCCATGCAGCGTTAAGGTTTACTGTCAGCATGAGCTGAAGTGTTACTGCAAATAGGCAGTAGTGGTAGCAAACCTCCTTCCTCGCTGCTGTTAGCCATTTGAGGATGCCTTCCATTGTCAACTGACTTGATCTTTGCTACTGAATGGTTTAGCTATCTTGTCAACTCGGGTAGCTTAGCTTTTATGTGCTCCCATTCCAAACACCTTCCATTCCTTTGCTTGTCCAACCTACAAAGAAGTTCTGTAACATGATATGGTTTATGTGCAGATTGTGCCGCTGAAACTGCTGCACCCAACTGATTTTCTGGGGTGTTGTAATGGAGTTAAGGTTCGCATTGACAGCAACACATCTATTCAATTTGCCATGCAAACCAAGTTAGCTCTACAGCACTATCGAAACTTGCCCACACCAGCCATCCATAGTTTGATGGTGCACTGTGGATTTGTTGATTTCAAGGCACTATTTTGCACCATATTCTCCCCACAACACTCACCAACTTGTTCCTTGTTTTTTGAGTTATGTTTACTTCCCTAGCTACAATTCCCTTAGTAGTATAGTCGGAGTCAAACGAATACCACTTTGGGTGCACCTAAATTTTTAACCTCTTCACGAGACTAGAGTCAGGGACCAAAGCCAAACCATGCTCACATAGCTCGCAAGGTTTGGCTTTGGTCCCTGACTCTAGTCCCGTAAAGAGGTAAAAAATTTAGGTTTACCAAAGTAGTATTCGTTTGACTCCGACTATACTACTAGGGGGAAAGAAAGGGAGTGAAAGGGAGTGAAACCCCAGGCGGGGACAAGCAATTAGAGAATTGACACCGTGCAGTATAAAACGCAGAGATGGGAAGAGGAAGAAGCGGTATTACGGATCAAAGCATGAGAAAACCAAAAGTAAGTAAATATAAAAAAAGGGGGCACGATTTTGTAATACGTCACTCACCCCGCACCAAACAAGAGCGTCCACCACTTCTAATAGATCACATTATCGCGCAAATGAAAAAAATGAGCCCACAAGATGTAATAATTTTTTTACCAAGCAATTAGAGAAACACACCAACAAGTGTATAAACATGGCAGACACATTGGAACTAATAAAAACACTTCCACTAGAACTTCGAGAAAAAATCTGTACGGAGTATATTATAATAAAACTCTGGCAGCGAAAAATGCTTGGTTGGGACGAGGTTCGAAAAGAAATCCGCAAAGGATATATTAAAATGAAGCTCAAACAGCGAAAAGCTCTTGGCTGGGACGAAGTTCATGCTTCAATCAAAGAAGCACCATTTTGCGTTCGCAATAAACAAATTGTAAGGGTCTTGTTCTGTTATAAATGTGACAGAAGCAGATGTTCGCGAAATGGTCACTGTAATCTGTGTATTAGAAATGGATTCAGACACTATCTCGGCTATCCTATTTATAATGAAGATGATTATGATGAGTGTTTCAAGAAATCTTTCGACGTAGGTTGGTGATATTTCTGAGAAGAAGAGCGGAAACCAATATTTATATTACACAAGCCCAATATTGAGTGAAGTTAACTTACCAAGCGAGACTGTTTATTTTTTTTCCGCCTCTCTCATAGCCTCCACTACTTGACGTGCTATCTGTCTGACCTCGTTTTGCCAAACAGGTGTAGAAATTTTGTTTATAACATACATAAGAGCATGAAATAGTGAAATCATTTTGCGTGTCTTCCCGTGTAATTATATTCAAGAAAGTTCTTGAACTTTGCGTATTTACATAATCTTACTAATGTTTAAATGGAAAACTGACAGGTCTTAATTTGTTTTTTTAAAAAATAAGCAGACCATCACGAAAGAACAATAGATTTAATTGTTCTGAAATTTTTTGGGGCTAAACCACAGAATTTTAGCACTGAAGAATGTAAAAACAAAAGATTTGCGTGGGAGGTAAAACCACAGAATAAGAATTGATTGACAGCGCACGTGCGGGTATTGTTTTGATTTCAAAGCATTGACGTCACGGCTGCGCTTAATAACCACAAAGCATGCAAATTCGAGCTGTTTACAAGCGAGCGGAAAGGAACATCAAAACTTACTAGGCTTACTACCTAAAAGAAAAATCGTCTATTAAAATTAAACTTACTAACACATGTTTTGTATTAACTAGGGGTGAATTTAAGGGGCTAGGCTGGGTTAAATAAACTCCAAAAAAGTCTCCCGCATCTAATCTTTGTCTTTTACCATCACGAGTACGGGGCGCCGCATATTGGTATTTTAAGCCATTGGCATTATTTATGCTTCCAACTGAATTGGGTGGTAAACCACCATGTATTAAAAAAGCAAAACCTATTCTTTCATAAGTTCGAGAGGCACCCTTTTTTTCAATAATTAAAGCTGCAACACCCTCAATTAAGCAAGGAAATGGCGCCATCACAAAAATGTTATTACCGAATTTAACAAAAGTTTTATCACCTGTTTTATCACTTACTTTATTTTCATCTGATTTCCATTCTCCAGTTATTACTATTCTGGGTTGCAAATTTTTTAACGCATAACCACTTAGATCTAAATCTTTTTGTAACCTGATTGTATCGTTGTTTATTGTGTACCCTTTATCATAATTTTTCAACGAAAAGCCGTTCATATCTAAATCTGTTTGTAGAGTAAAATCACCGTCATCGATAACGAAAGCCTGATCGTAAACAGTTCCGTCTACATCTGTTTGATAACCTTTTACCCCATAAATAATCAAAGCAGCCTTTTCAAGTGGCAAAGAGCCATCATAACCCGAATTTGAAATATCAAGATAGATTGTGTTATCATTGTCTTTGTATTTGCGCGTGTGAATAATGGTGCGTGAATATTTCGGGCTGTGACTGTTGAAGTGCTTGGTATGGTAATTAAGAGTATCAACCGGGTTAGGGGTTGAAGCACTTATAAACCAATTAGTATCAACTTTCGGGATAAAGAACTCGACACATATAGTGTACTCTCCTTCGGGCAGAGGTTTTTTATTTAGCTTTAAGCGTGAGTTGAAAGAATTGACACTAGTTCTTACGAGATTGAAAGTATAAGCTTTTTTATTCACACTGTGAAGGTTGGATGTAAAGTCTTCTAACGTAACAGAAGTAACATTGTTTACATCTGTAATGCCCGACCCTCGCTCCAAATAGGCTAAGGCATTCTTTTTATGTGAGTGTCCTGCTGAAATAGAATTTGAGCCCACATATTTTTTCATTGAAGTAAGATTTACAGCATCTTGGTCGCCGACAGGATTTGCAAGCTGTTTGATCGCATGGTCTTTCATGAGAATATCTCCAGTAATATTAACGGATGATACATCCCCACTATCACCCTTTTCACCTTTTTCTCCTTTTGGACCAATAGCGCCCTTTGAACCCGCAGGTCCAGTTGCTCCAGTAGGCCCCGCGGGTCCTGTAGCTCCGGTTGGTCCCGTAGGTCCCGTTACTCCAGCTGGACCAGCAGGTCCGGTCGGCCCTTGTGAGCCCGTTTCACCCTTTAATCCTTTTTCCCCAACATTGCCTTTATCTCCTTTAGGTCCTTGCGGGCCAGTATTGCCCTTATCACCTTTTTCACCTTTAGGGCCAGCGGGTCCAGTTGCGCCAGTTGGACCAGCAGGGCCGGCAGGGCCGGCTTCCCCTCGGATTGAAGTAGACTCTTCATGTGTTTGAGTTGCACCCGTCGCACCGTTAAGATACCCCATCTATTTATCCATATATTTTCGTCAAAATTTTTGAGTGTGGTTTTTTTTGGTTTGTCGTAGTATAAAAAAGAATAATTTGCATCGGTTGCCCTTTCAAGCAGCTCTCTGTCAATTCCCAATTCATCAGCAATACGGTTATTTTCTCTGGGAAGAAAGTTGAAAATGCAAAAGTGGGTGCAATTATCTCGGATGTTTTTGGGGGTCTTGAAGTAGCTTTGAGAAAGATAAATGACGCTGCAATTGCGCTGCCGCCCGTTCATAAAATAATCGATAATGTCGTTTTGGTTTTTTTCACAAACCATATCATCGAAGATTACAATTTTTTGGTTGTCAGTGGGCAGCATCTCAAGAGGAATAACATCGTTGGCGCCTTCAATAACATTATACCCAGCCGCAGGATTGACTCTTTTATCGAAATCATCAATCATGTATTGGTACTTGTCTTGATGCAGGTTTTTTGTGCAAAGGTAAATTTTGTCGTAGACCAACAACCTGTAAAGCATATGCATGAGAATATTTGTTTTACCAGAGTTGCTCGGCCCGCAAATAAGCATCCGAAAGGTATTTGCTGGCATACAAGGGTGGCCTTGCTTGTAATTACTTTTTGTAGTCAAACTGGGGTCGTAATTTGGAATTTTCTTTTTTTTTTCTGTTATATATACGGCAAAAATATGTCCATGAAGAAGTGGCGAAAACTTGCCAGCGAAAAGGCACAAGTTGAGCAGCAGAACGACAGCATTCTCGCGGCAATAAAAAATAACAAAATAGATAAAGAGTTTGGCCAGCTATCAGGGGAGGATTTGTTCAAACCTATCACATCGCGGCTTGACAAACTCCAAGTAGGGGCGGCCTCAAAAGAAGAGGAAGAAATCCCAGACTATGGTATGGATGAGTTTGATTTAAATAACCCCTTTGACGGAGATTTTAACCCGGATGCGGAAACACCACTACCAACACCAACACCATCACCAACACCAACACCAACACCAACATCATCACCACCACCATCACCAACATCAACACCGTTACCACCTTTGGCTGAAGAGGAAGAAATGGAATTAACGGAAGAAAGTGGGGCAAGCCCAGAGGAAAAACCAAGTAAATGGGGGCCACCACAAGAACCGGGTATCAAGGGATCAGAGTCGGTTGACCTGCAGACACTGAGCAGCATGTTAACAAAAAATAAAGACAATCCTGACTATGTTGTAAAAAGCCCAAAATCAAAATTCCGCGGCTACACATTGGCAGACATAAAAAAGGCAAGAGATGAAATTCTTGACAGGAGAACAGGGAATAAACAACCTTCAGTAAGGTTACCCCACACTCAGTTGCTGATACCCCAGGATGAACCCGACTGGGAACAGGAACCCGAAAGCGAAAGAGAAATGGAAGGAAGCGGAAGTGTTGATCCAAACGCTTTGGTTGAAAGGCTACACTTAAGCTTGGCGTCTATACAGGCGGGCAACACTTCACTGAAGCTGAAAAAACAGGTCCAGCAGATGTTAGGGTTGCTGGTAAAGCTAAAGGAAATAACACAAAAAGAAGCCCACAAAATTTTGAGTAATATTATATAAGCAACATGTCAACCCATTTTCATTTCAACCTGTTGCTCGACTCGCAGCTGGCCAAACAAAAAAACACCAACAGCAAGTCACATGACTTCACAATTAACTTTGACCCACCAATCGCTTTAGACCCCTACAAAAGGTACAAGGCGGCGTTAAATGAGCTGGTATCCATGTCATATTCGTGGTACAACATCGCAAAACGATACAACAACAACGAGTTCAAATGGCGGAAAAAAACAGAGAACTGGAAAACCGTGACAATCCCGGACGGAATGTATAATTACGAAGACCTCAACACCACCATTCAGTCACTAATCGGAAGAGTGGATCCCAAGGATGAAAAATCCAAGTTTATTGTCCAGCTGTATTTTCACACCACAACGTATCGGGCGGTCATTTTGTTGCAGGACGGCTACGAGCTTGACCTAAGTGGAGGTGAATTCGCCGCGTTGCTGGGTTTTGACAAGAAAACAATAGACGGAGCGAACAATAGGAGCGACCGCGTGCCAAATATAACAAGAGGCGTCGACTGGATCTACATCCATTGTGACCTCATTTCAAGGGCTGTGAACAACATCGGGGCTGACGTTATGTTCTCTTTTTCAACCGCGGAACTCTCCGTCAGCTACCCCTTTTCAAAAGAGCCCCGCCGACTCCTGTGGCACCCGGTAAATAGAAATAGAATCAACGCAATAAATATCAAAATCACAGATGGACGCAACAACATTATAGATCTGAATGACCAAGACGTGGCTTTAAGTATTATCATCGAAGAAGAAAAAGAAAAATAATTTACACGTAAGTATAATAATGAATCATCCGAGCGAGTGGGCGAGATATTATGACGCGCCGAAGGGAACATATAGATACAAACACAAAGGTACGGGGATTGTTAGAGACACCCTGTTGAATATAGGAAAGCGGTTCAAAAAGAAGGTCACCCGTCAGACGTTGAAGAAGGCTGTAAATGAAGCCTCAAAGCAAATGCTAAAAAAAGCTGCAGAAAAAGCAGAAGAAAAAGCGGCTGACAAGATACAAGCCGTTTTGCGGCGGGGTGAACCCCGCACCCCCACAGTGGAGGTACCCCATACCCCACGCCCCAAGAGTAAGCGGGGAAGTACGCTTAGTACCGAGTCGCTGCAAAAACTGAAGAAGATGCAAAGTGGGGTAGTACCTAAAACTAAACTCAGCGGAGATTCGCGGAAAAAGTTGAACCAGATTTTAAACGCGGGTCGGGCTGCAAAGTTGAAAGTAAACCAATATTTGGCGGAAAATTAAAATAATTTTTTTAAAAATATATAACCGAAGATGTTCAGAAGCCACAGGCATTTGGAAAAAACAGAGTACGTTCGTATCAATTTAGAAACACCGATCATAATCCCGGGAAACAATCAGCACCAGGAAAAAACTGGCTATAAATTCGCACTCACCAACCGAAACAACTGGTTTGACTGGTATAACGCCTACTTTCGGGCTGATTTCACTTTCGAGGCAACCGCGGATGGTGCGGCAGTTGCAGGGGACGTCCGGTCAGCGCCCATTAACGGTTCTTTTTCATTGATAAACAAACTTTCGGTGAAAGCATCGGGCAAACCCCTTTACAACGCAAACAACATTCACAAGTTGATATTCATAAAGAACCTGCTGGATTTTTCTGATGACTTTGCGAGGAGCGCGGCAAAAAATCAGTTTTGGTATTTGGATACAGATAATAGCAATGTAACGGCCGCCGCCGCCACTAACCAAGGAATCAGACAAAGGGGCTTGCTTGCCCACGCCGGCCTCAGAGTTGAAACCCTCATACCGCTTAACAGATACTCATTCTTTGAAGAGCTGAGTGACAAGCTTCTCCCCCCCATGCAGCTGGAGTTTGAAATTGAACTACAACCGGATGCAGAGCTGATTTGGCAAAACGATGGCACAGATCGTAGGGTAGTGGTGAGAAACCTTGAGCTGTGGGTTCCAATGCTGCGTTTTACCAGCGAAGGACAGAAGCTCGCAAACGAAATTTTTTGAAACCTCAGAAATGGACGTACCTGAATGAAGCGCTTCTGCCCAGCCCCAGTCGGCGTGCCGCTTTCGGTTCGTGGCAGATAAATCCCGGTCTAAAAGACGCAAAACATGTTTTTATTTTCATTCAACAGACAAGGAATAAGAACGCCTTGACTCAAAACCCCTACTTCTTTGACACCTTTGACATTGACGGAGACAATTCAGCCAAGCTAGCGGCCTGCCGGCTGCAGTACGGATCTTCACAGTACTATCCGGAGCTGGACTACGACGAAAACTTCAAACTGCGCATTCTCAATGACTTGATGAACTACCGGTACCGCAAAAACGACTACAACACCGGTGTGCAGCTTCAGCCCAACAACTTCGAGACGCTGTACCCAGTACTCTATTTCGACCTACGTGAAAACAAGGAAAACAGGACAAACGACCCGAAGCAGATGGTTTTCCACTACAAGCTCAACGAGGCGGCCAACGCGCAAGACTACACCATTTATGCGGGAATTTTGTATGAGTCCGAATTTGTTCTCAAGCAGGTGGGCAATGAGCTGGTGGTTGTTTAACTCAGTTGCTGATTCCACACCCCTAGGGTAGCAACTCAGTTGCTAAATAAATTTTTGAAATAAGTATAAAGATGACGACTTACTATCCGCATAAGATTTCACTTTCAGACGGGTAAAAAGTCAGCCTTGCGCGGGCCTTTGGGCCAGGAGAAGCCGTAACGCTCAGATTTAAAAACGAGGCTATAACTGGGGGCAGCGACACTTTGCACTTGACCGCCAGGCAGATCAAAAAAATACAGCGCGCTATCAAAAACAAAACGGGCGTGGACATAGACATGAGCAAGACACAAATCAGACATGTCCGCAAGATGGCAAGTGGGGCGGGCATGCGGGTAAAACGTCCCCCCAGAGGAGGAAACGGAATGCGCATCAACCCTCCACCATATATGCGCCCTCCACCATTTATAGGTACTTGGCGCGACCAAAAAAAAGCCTACCTTCGTTGATGTCCCCTTAACTGATTATGACTTACAGCGGTGGTGCCAATACTTGAAAATCCCCATCAAAGGCATATTTGCGAGAGACGAGATCCACGTGAAAAACCACTCCCCTTGTATAATCAACATGGATGATCTTGGAGGGCAAGGCACCCACTGGGTATGCTGCTGGGGCGGGCGCGAGTACTTTGACTCTTTCGGGTTACCTCCGCCTGCAGAATGGGAAATTGAGCTGATTCTTGAGGGCAAAAAGACCTTTCTCCAGAATGACAACCAGCTTCAGTGGGAATTCAGTGTGCGCTGCGGCTACTACTGTTTGCTTTTTCTGAATGAACGTAACAAAGGGCGGTCGTTTCGAGACATTTTGAGCATGTTTTCAGAAAATACCCGCGCCAACGAGGGTGTGGTGAAGGATTATTTTAGCTTATTTATATAGTATGGAAGTGTACTGTGTGAAAGAAAAGCGCTTCACACCCAATGTGACGGGAAGTGAAAAGATCACTACCACAAAAAACAATAGAAGACTGTTAAAAGTAAAATGCGCCAGCTGCGGCATTACCAAGACAAGGTTTCTCTCTGCTCAAGAAGGAGGTAATTTATTTGATTTCTTGAAGCATTTGAATCCAAAAGAAACATATGATGCAGTCAAGAAGAATAAAGTGCCGTGGATTGTAGACTTCTCTAAAGGATTTTCACTTTTGAAAGATGCATTTAAACCTAATCCAGTTTCTACAAAAACTGCGAAAGAAATGGTAGCTGGATACAAACGTGATTACGCAAAGTATAAACGTAATGGTGGAAGTAAAAGTTATCATAATTGGTTGAAAGACAAAGGACTGATTCAAAAACCGACATTTTAACCAGTGGGGAGCAACTCAGTTGCTGATACCCCAATTTTTTAATTATTATATAGGATGGAGGTATACTGCGTGAAAGAAAAACGCTTCACACCCAACGTACCGGGAAGTGAAACATTTGCAACCGCAAAAAATGGTAGAAGGCTGCTTAAAGTAAAATGTGCAAGTTGTGGCATCACCAAGACACGGTTTATTAGTGGGGGTACCCCACACCCCAGGGTAAAACCCCAAAGTGGTGGTAATTATGATATGAGAATTTATGCGGGTAATTGAGTAGATGACCCAACAAACCCTCTTTACCAACGTGGTGGGGCTTTTGATTTGCATAAAGCTATTGGTAAGCTGCCTAAACCAAAGAAAGGGGGGACGCTTCCGGGCCACAACTATACAGGGCCGTACAATCCTCTTGAAAAACAGCTTTCTTACGACCCCAAGACGGGAAAGATCTTGAAGATATACCAGCAACCCACAGGCGCCACGGACGCAGTTGCAATGCAGCATGACGTTGATTATGCCGTCTGTGCAGGCAAGAAAAATGAGAAAGGCTGCAAACATGATGCAGACAAAAAAATGGTGAAGGCGCTTGACGCTATTCCCAAAAACAAACGGCAATGGGGTCACGCCGCGGCGCGCAACGCAATCAGCTCGAAGCAAAAGGTGGGTTTGGGTGTCGGTGAAACGATCAATAAAAAGATCGGCGAAAAAATTCCGGGCTTTCAACAGTCTCAAGATGTGGCTGCTGCAATCATGGCTATCACAGGTGGTGATAAGGATTTGTTTAAAAAGTATTGGAGTGGTGACATCGCAAAAGGTGCCTTTAACACGAAAACCGGTCTGTTCAGCAAAAAGTTTTGGACACACCCTAAAAATACAACTGGGCCATGTAATCGGGTTGTATATAAAAATGGAAAATGGCATAACCAATATTGCGATTAGATTACACATTTTTTAAACACATATATAGGAAATGGATTCTGCATCAAAATTCCGGCGGGCTGAAATAGAATTGATCAAGTCAAATTTAGAAAACCAGTTGGTGCACTACTACGAAACCTCAGCCAAATTCAAACGGTGGCACACACGTTTCCAAACGGTATGTGCATTAACAAGCGGAGTCGCTACCATTCTTACCGGCTCAGGGCTGGCCGCTTCTCTTTCTGCGGTTGGCGTTGCTGTTGGCGGTCCTTTAATCGCAACTGCCACCTTGTTTTCATTGGTGTCAACCTCCTGCATGGTCCCATCAAATTTTTCCTGCGGAAAGCGAAAAAACACGAAAAAATACAGACCCTGGCTGAAGCTACGCTGAGCACGATCAACTCTCTCATATCAACCGCTCTTGAAGATGGTGTAATCTCTGACGGTGAGTACCAAGATATTGTGAAAAAGTACAACACCTTTACAACTGCAAAGACAAAACTGCGTTTTTCAAACCACACTGACAGTGGAGTGGGGGTAAAGGTTAACAGAACATCTAAGACAACTGCTGTTTAATCGCGGTGGTTAGCAACTCAGTTGTTGATACCTGATACCTGTAACAAATAATTTGTTTTAACATTTCTTCTCTCCACCATTCGTTGAAACTTTTATCCGCTTTATTTCTGGTTTGTTGCATCTTCGGCAATCTTTTCGTGAGCTTTTTCAGTATTGCATTTTTCGCCGGCCAATCTCTTGTTGAGACCTTTTGAAAATAGTTGTGTAAAAAACAAACGTAGTTACACGATCCGAGATTTACCCGCTTGAACTGGCAAATGACATTACCCAAAAAGGTCAACCCCATTTCGTCACCGACCTGTTCTAAAGAAATGCCGACTTTTTTTAGTACTGCAATTAAATACCATAATTTTGGTTTGGGAGGGTGGCTCATCTCTTCGGGCTCAGGGTAGAATTCCCACTCGTAACGGTCGTCAAGATCTTTTTCCGGCTTGATTTCTTTTATTAACGCTTCCTGCTTTTTCACCAACATTTTGATAAGCTCTTTTTTTAGTTGTTCCCTGTGGGGGTACCCCACACCGCTTGGGAAAGGTTTTGTGGCCATGTATATATGCCCGCGCATAATTATTTAAATGGACAGAAAATTGGAACGGCGTTATTACAGCCCACAAGGTTACTGGAAAGGTATCTCTGCAATTAAAAAATTAGCGGTTGCTGCAAAGGTACCTGAAGTTGTTGCCAAAGAATGGTTGTTCAAACAAGCGCTCTGGCAGATCTACCTCCCCGCTCCGCGCTACATTCCTCGCCCAAAATTCGACGTGCCTACACCCAACAAAGTGCATCAGGCAGATCTTCTTTTTCTGCCGCACGACAAAGTGGGCCGTAGCACTTACAAATATGCGCTTACCGTTGTTGATGTTGCCAGCAGATTCAAAGAAGCTCAGCCTTTAACCTCCAAAGATTCTACTGAGGTTGCCAAAGCTTTTAAGACAATTTATACACGTGGACCTCTGAAGTGGCCACAGATTCTGCAGGTTGATCCTGGGCGCGAATTTATGGGCGCTGTTACAAAAGAAATGGAGAAGCACAAAACTTCCATCAGGCGCGGCCACCCTGAAATACATAGAGACCAAGCTATCGTTGAACGTTTTAACCGCACCTTGGCTGAGCGTTTGTTTGGGCACCAGTACGCGATTGAAATGCTTAGCAATGAGGGCCAGCGGTCCACTGAGTGGGTAAAAAGGCTTCCCTCTGTTGTTTCTGCTCTGAACAACCAAGTCACGCGGTTGATTGGTATGAAACCTGCTACCGCAATCAAGAAAAAAAATGTTTATGCAGAGCCGTCAACTAAATATTTGAGACCTGTTGGTTTGAATGAAAAAAAGCTCCCATCCATCGTTATGGTTCGGTATTTGTACGAACCTGGCGAGCTTGAAGGTGGAACGAAAAGAGCCACTGATCCAATCTGGTCTTTGAAAGTTTACAACCTTGAACGTTCTTTTGCCAAACCTGATCAGCCCGTTCTCTACTATTTACATGACGGACCCAAGCGTGGTTTTGTACGTGAAGAACTGCTTGTTGTACCTCCAGATACCACTCTTCCACCAGCTAACTTGAACTAAATGTGATATTCGATTGGTTCGGTGTGTATCCCGTCGGGTAGTACCCATCGTTTGTCATAGTATGCACTCAACCCCAGCTTCTCCTGCTCGTAAGTTACTATATTCCCATCCCGCATTCGAAAACCTCTGTTTGTTGCCATATCCTTGCTTCCTTCCAGCGCTGCCTTGAAACGTTGCCAGGTTATATCGTTTTGCTTCTTCGACATACCTTTTGCGCTTAACTTCTTTTTATCTCCCCGGTCATCAATGTAATAGCATTTTGAGCAGAGCGCTATCATCCGCTCCCCCTCACACTCCAGCTTAAATAACCCCGGCGTTCTTCCGCTCCACTTGTCCCATGCCAGCCAATTCTCTTTTTGTGCCTCGAATTCTGCTTTCAGCTCTGGTCGCACAATGTCCTCGAGTTTCTTACCTGAGATTGCCAAGTAGTTGCTATCTGTGTCCATCTGTATCAGCTCGAAATCTTTTCTATCAAAATACCTGTCAAGGAAGTCGTAATAGAATTCCAACATCCTCAGCTTTGCCAGCTGATATACAGCTATTCCAATCTGAAACGGTCTTCTGATTGTGATCCGTGGCTTCCGACTTTCTAACTCATAAGCCTCCCCAATCTCGTCAAGATCTGAGAAATACACGCTTCGCAAGGCTCTGTCGACTACCTTCTCATCTTTGGTGTAGATTACGTTTGTTTGACGCTCCAAGGCTTCTATTAGCTTCCCATACCCGCTGTTTCCCAACAGTTTGAATATATCAGCCAGCAGTGCTTTGCTTTTTTCCTTATCTCCTGTCCGGCACGCCTCCGTGACTTGTTTCACGAACCAGGGAAAGATTTTGGCTGGTGTGTAGTCAATTGTACGATAAACCCTTTTGATAACTGCCCCGTGATTCACATACCAGAGTAGTAGAGGGGCGTACACAAGCATCCTCTGTGCTGACAACGTTCCCATGAGTTTCTTATCTTCTCCTCGTTTTCTTCCTGTATCACTCAAGTATTTCAGCATATGCTCGGGGACAGCTTTGGCTGGCACCACTTTGTTGTGAAAGAATGGACACATTTCCTCGAACTTTTGGTGTAAGTGATTTGGAATCTCTATGTCTACTTCCGCATACCCGAACCAGATTCCTTCTTTGAGCATACACGTTAGTACAAATGTTTCCTCTTCTTCCCAGTTTACGACCATTTCCTTTCCGCAAGGCATTTCCCTTAGCATGGTTGATAGATACAGGGCGTTGGCGTCGTATCCAAGGATGTTTTTGCAAAGTTTTGGAATACCCTGGGGGGTGTGGGGTGAAACCCCACCTGCTATTTGGTGCGGCCTTATTCTTGTTTTTCCGACTTCGTGGTATCTTGTGAAAACCAGGCTTGGTCCTCCTACAACCGCCGCTTTTAACATATCGTATGCTTCTTTGCTTGGGGCGTATAGATCCGCGCCGCGCTCAATTGCGCCCCTTAGAAGGTAGTGTAAGCTCACACCTGGGATGCTGACCGCGTCTTTCATTATATCGATTCCCTTCTCAGTGTAGAAGTTTTTCATTTTTTGTAGTGCCTCAAGTCCAGGTGCCACATCGAGATTATTGTAGTAACGCACCCAGTCTTTGAAGGTTTTCATTCCCTTTTCTCGAAACGTCTCTTTGCAGGCTTTCCATTCTGACAGTTTCAGTACAAAGTCTCCTTTCAACTTTGAGTACCAATGCGGGTAATCGGGCAATCCTGGGTAATCCAGCTTTTCTGGTCTGTCAAACCACTCGTATGGGAACCATGATTTCGTTGTCTTGCAGTCGTATGCCTTTACCCATTTCTCGTAGCTGGTTCCTGGGCCCAAGTAGTTGATTATATCAAGAAAACGGAAACCTGAAGTTAGCAAGAACATGATTTTGTTTCCGTTCTTTGCTACTCTGACTTTGTTGGTTGCGTCCGCAAGGCGCTCTGCAAAGTAGTTTTTGATCAGATTCAGATCGTAAGTCCCAGAGTTGAATCCCAGTACTGGGACCTGATCACACCATTCTTCTATCTTTTTCCTCTGGTCTTTTGGTAGCAGGTTTACGTCTGCTGGCATAAATTCATCTCTTACTTTTGTTCTTATGTTTTTTCCGCGTCTCTCCAGCTCTTCCATAAACTTGCGGATCAGCTCTTTGGGGTCTCTTTCGCAGATGTGGGTTGGCTCTCTTTCAAGGGTGTCACCGATGCTCACCGAGATTGGTACGTGCTCATTCTCGATTGTTAAATTGTCTGTCGGATCCTTTCGCTTATTTTTGTCTCCGTACGCCTCAAAATCGTACAAAATCACATGTGGATAACTTTTTGTTTGGGTTTTTGGCAGTTGTTCGACATATTTGTCTCCAACTTCGCACGCCCAACACTCTATTACTTTGTATCCTTCCTTTCTGAGGTAAGCTGTGCGCCTCATTGTCGCTTGAAAGAGATCTTCTCTTGTACTGTCGCCACGTTCAATTATTTTATCCCGATCAGGGTAACATTTAGGACAGCCGTGCCAGTAGCATCCGTGATACTGAAGAACTAACTTTCTCTTATGGTTGTATCCATCAACTGGTCTTTTCCCTATCCATCGCTCTCCTCCGTGGCCAGACATTGCGTGGTGAATGGTCATATTCCAATGCTTTGCTACGTACTCTAGCCACTGAATTGATTCTTTTGACGCTTGATGTTTTGGTTTTGGGTAAAATGCTTTCTGGTAAGCTGACTGTGGCGCTTCCACCTTTTCGCCTGGACAATCTATTACAGTTTTCCCTTGGGCGTACCTATCTGTGTGACGTTGAAGATTGCAAACCTTTGTGAATCTTGCGTTGCAATGGGCGCATGCATAAGTTTTCGCTAACTTTGTAATGTCTTTTATCAAAAATGAATGCTCTCCAAAAATACCGATTGTCATAACGTTTTTAAACTGTGAAGCAGGATTTCTTGTGAGGTGCCATACCACTTCTTTATCATCTACACGTTCTGGCACATAAACCCTGATGCCTAGCCAACTAGAGAAAGCGGTGCCCTTATTCAGGTGCATTTCTACCTTTTCCAATTCATCCAGTGATGTTTTTGGACAGTCCGTCGGCGTATCCCTGAACTTGAAGAAATTCTTGGCTAGACGTCGGGCTGCTTCTGTACTTCGATCTGGCCTAGCTCCTCTGTGCACAGCGATACAACGCCATAGACACATGTTATCTCTATAGGTGTCCAGTGTCACCATTGCATGATTCCCGCGCGCAAGGTTGCGTAGCCAGTCTGGTAATGGGCCTGTCCCCATCAGAGGTTGCCGGTCGAGCACAACTTTTACATCAACAGCATAGTAGTGGTCGAAGATCCATTTTGTGTCTGGTCTTTCGATTCTATCTACGTCCAGACGTTCAGACTCCCTTTCCCCTAGCCATTTTTCCGCGTCTTCTAGCTTGTTTATCCATCGGGAGCCTTTTTCAGTTTGGTAGAAGGTAAGAAAGGTTCCGTCTTCAATGTTGCGCAAATTAAATGCGAAAACGTACCTTATATAAAATGATGTTCTTACGTCCTTTCTTATTTTTTCCATGAATTTTGATGTTTGGTCTCTTTCCAGATTCTTTTTGAAGCGCCACCGAATATAACGCCTACCTTTTATCTTCTCTTCACCCTCAGTTGTTTCGTCCTTGTACTTATCCACAACCTCATTCTGGTAGTCTGCCACATTTCTTATGTTTTGCGGGTGGATAGGATCAAACTGCCTCAGAAGTTGAAACTGTCTAATTATTTTTTGTCTTCTGTTCCTTTTTCTTGGAGGTGCTATTGGTTGGTAAGGTTTTGGTTTTAAAGGTGGTTTTAATCGCTTCTTTGTTTCTTCTGGGATTGGTTCTTCCAACGCATTCCTTATTATCTTTTTAACGGCAGGCACGTTTTCTGGAAGTAATTGCGATAAATAGCGCAACACTTCCGGGTCTATTCTCGCAAGTTCTTGTTCAAGAGATTCGAGGTCGACATCTTCGAGAGATTCGAGGTCTATTTCGTCCATCGTATATTAGTAGAAAAAATATTTTTTAATAATTAATTGAAAAACTTTTATACTGCACGGTGTCAATTCTCTAATTGCTTGTCCCCGCCTGGGGTTTCACTCCCTTTCACTCCCTTTCTTTCCCCCTAGTAGTATAGTCGGAGTCAAACGAATACTACTTTGGTAAACCTAAATTTTTTACCTCTTTACGGGACTAGAGTCAGGGACCAAAGCCAAACCTTGCGAGCTATGTGAGCATGGTTTGGCTTTGGTCCCTGACTCTAGTCTCATGAAGAGGTTAAAAATTTAGGTGCACCCAAAGTGGTATTCGTTTGACTCCGACTATACTACTCCCTTATTAGTTTTATGTTCTTGTGTTGATCTCTGTGGGTTTCTCTCCATTTTCTATGTTTTTGCTATTCCTCTCTTTGAATGCCTCCTTCCCTTTGTGTTCTTGTTTTTCCCTTTCATGGTCACCCACCTTCTTTTTGTTCATTTCTTAGTCTTCTCCATTTTGTTTCTCAGTCAGCATTCTTTCTTTACAATTATCTTCAGCCAGTCCAATTTTGTCTTTGTCTTTCTGTTGCCTTTTTTTGCTATTTAATTTTTCTTGGTTTCTTGTCTTTCAATCTTTGAACTGTGTTTTTATAATGCACAAGCTTTCCAAGTATGCTTGAGGTATTTTTCATTACCAACAAACATGTTTACCCCACTTCATAATCGTTTGCTGAAGTTGAAAATTCGAACTTCCCAAGCTAGAATAGTCCTGAACAAAACTTAAAAGATGCAAAACTCTCAAACACATTCATTTTTCTAAATAAGCAAAAAAGTATTGATAATGATTGGACATGTGGAATTAACACAATTACAATAGAAATCAACCGAGAGCAATCAACACAGCATTTACAGCAAGTAATAGAGAAAATGAACGAAATAATATGCTATGCCAATTGATGCTAACCAAATGGCATACCCTATGGCTTTAAAATGGGTCAGCTGTATATGTCCCTCTAGGCTGGGGCAAAGCTGGCCGACAGATGGGCAATGATGACTGAAATATTTCATCCCAGTAAATAGGAAATCTGTTGGTCCCCTTTGCAAACATCAAAAATCGCTATGGATACTCGGATCATGCAATTTGGACAGGCATTATAGTAAAATTTCATAGATTGTATGGGCAAGGACACTTGGGACAATATCCTTCGGAATGTAATTCCTGGCATAGATATGGAGTGGTGGACAAACATGCTCTGATAGCAATAGGTCGCTTGATTTGTAGTGGGTCGAGACTTAAGGTGGCTTGAATCAAAATGTCGTGAGTATGCTCCTTCCACGCAGGTGCAGGCTTGTAGAGTGAGGCACTTCAGAGTGAGAGGTTCATTGCCTTGTAAATTAGATTTCTTGCAGCATTTACATAAAATACTAGTGGAGAGTAATTTTACTAAAGATCATGAAATACAGCTAGTGCTTTTACAAGATTATTGCATAAACCATGGTTAAATCACAAGCTAAGTTTTTTTTTTTACTGTGTTACAATTCAGCATCAGGCAATTTTCCCTATCAAAAGCAATATGTGGTATGAGGAAAAGAAACAAAAACAAATTTTTTTAATGATGATAAGATGAATGAAACAAAAAAAAATTGGGTATTGGGTATTTTACAATAACTGAGCAAATTCTCGCGCATTGATTGGCTACTTTTTATTGTCAAAAAGAGTACAGACGTATGAAATTTGAAAAGCTGACGAAATCAGCGGAAGTTTCGTCGAACTATTGAGCACTGATTCAGCGCTGCATCCTTGATTAGGCGAGAATCATACCACAAATCTAGTAGTCTTCAATGAGGAAATCATCTAAAACTTATGGGTTGAAACTGAAGAAACCATGGCAGCCTTAGATCGAAAAGATGAGAAATGTTTATTGAGGCTTCAGACCTGAGAATCGGCGGTGAGCAGGAAATTTGTAGTGTAGTAAGAAGCTGAACTGCGTTTTAGCGGATAATTTTGTAAACAGTTTTCACTGGATTAAAGGTTAGTTGAGTAATTCGAATTTTACCTTGTATTCCTGGCCGTTTTCGTACTAAACGTTTTATTTACGAACCTCTGATTCTCCGTTCAGCGATGAAATTCAAATTATGCGGTGGTGCGGCTATCGCATCTTCCATACTTTCACTCGTGTATTTCTTTCCTCCGTTTGAAAATCAGTTTTAGCATTTTGTTATTGTAAAAAACAAATTGACATCAGTTTTTTTATACGTCTGTCCTGTTATTGATGATAAATTTCGTCATAACATTGTCAAAGTTTGTTGTAGATCCGCTCGCCTAGCGGCTTGTGGGTCTACAACATTTTGACAATGTTATGACGCAATTTATCATCAATAACAGGACAGACGCATAAAAAACTGATGTCAATTTGTTAATTGCATAGCAAATTTTTTGATGTGTACTTTTGCCACCCTTCTGGTGGTATCAATGTCTGTAAGATGGAAACTGCCATCTTTGTGGGCACCACCTGGAATAGAATGTTGAGGAGCCTTGTGCTTAAAATCCCAGAATTTTTTTACAATAGGATACTTGGGAAACCTTTATCAATAAACTCTTGTATTGCATTCATGATGTATTGCAGTAATATTTTGACTCTATTCAAGCACTCTTAAGCAAACTTGAATTTATTAGGTTAGAGGAGGGGCCGTCCCACCCCTGCATGTGTTACAATATTTTAATGTGGTATTGAGCGTTACCTGGTTCTATTTTCACATTGAAACTACTTTATTATCTACCCGCTGAAATACTAGGCGACAGTGACTTGTGAAGCCAAGATCAGAGCAGAAAAACCCTTTGGATTTCTTACTGGGAGACAGTTTGTTTTCATCAAATGGTGATGCTGGTTGTTGGTGAACGTTGAAAATATGTGCATTAAAAGGTGCAAGATTGTGGAAAGGTTTCCTACAAGGTGGTACAAGTAAATGTGTGCTCTGCTATGTACCATTGTGATGGTAGGTTTTTTTGCTTGACACTGTGTTTTTCGGACTAAATGGACAAATTCTGGACTCACTGAATTATGGGGGAAATTAGCTTGGTAGAACACCACTTTCCTTGCGAGAACATGATCTCATCACAAATTCATTTCACACAGAGGTCAAACTTCAAGGATCTTGCTATGGACCTTGTGGAATAACTGAAGACACTTTCTGTTTAACTTCTTGCAATTCTTTAACTTCATCTCCAGATGATGTCTTCTTCTGTCTATCAAAAGTCTTTTCCTTGACACTCTAACATAGGCTGCCATTTGATAAACTAAAAGCATAAAGGTGAAGTATTGCAAATACTTTCACTTTCATTAGAATAACAGGGACAACACTTCAACTTTTTGTTCATAGTGAAAATACACTCATCCTGACAGATAAAATTATATTACAAAATCAAAGAAGTGATAAAACAAATTTGATCCTTATTCTACGCGCTCTCTTTACATAAAATGCAAATTATTTGTAATTTTAGCTAATTTTGTGAATCGTAAATTGCATACAAACAGGCTGGTTTATGGGCCTTGCCTATAAACAAGGAATCAACAAACTTGATTTCCACTCCTTTTACGACGTTAGGTGGCTGACTAAAATTCTTCTTCCCTGGACAATAACCTAGGGTTTTCATGTCATGTACATGTTTCAACAACCCACAACCAACTTGAGAAAACACTCTAAAAAACAAGAAAAGCACAAAGAAATGTCAATTAATCTTAGCCTCAAAGACGCAACTTACCCGATAACAGTCCACAATCAGGTTGCGAAAACACTCAAAACAGCAAGGATAGTGAAAGGACAATCTTGTTGAGAGAAACCACTCCAAACAAACAGCGAAACAGCAGAAGCAGCAACTGATCCACCAACCTTGTTCCCAGGCCCTACCACATGGCATGGAGATGACATCAATCGCCCCTGAAAAATTTTCTGGGGGGCCAAATTGATAATCATACGTACAAAGCCCCAAAAAACTTGACTTTTTGCCAATTTAGAGAGAGTTCAATGAAGGAGGAAACCATCTAGGAGGAAAAAATTGTTATTACAAGAGTGACCTGATATCAACAGTTGGAAATTTTTCAAAAGTAAAAACTTACAACTTTGAAATTTAAAAACAAAATGAATTCAATTTAAGGTAAAGCAAGCATGGGAAATTAAAGGTGAAATACTTATTAAGATTTCAACAATTGGTTTGCTCAGCTAACTAACTAAGAGCAATCTCTGAGTAAAAAGTAATAAAAATTCATGAACAGTGCCTCAAATAGTGACAAATAGTGACAAATAGTGAAACTGCGGAAACCGCGCTTTCTACAAATCAATTTATTTCGATCGAGTTTGTAGTCACAAGTGTGCATGTTGATTGATTGATTGCAGAAGATACTGGTTTCTCACGGAGCAATGTGTTTGTTTCCCGTGGTAGCATGTTCACTGAGATCTCATCCAAAGTATTATGAACAGTGACTATAAATTAACTTCAAAAGCTCCCGTCGGCAACGTCCGATTTCATTCACAATATTTAAACTGTAATAAGAGCTAATCAGTGAGCGGGAGTGGAAGTTTTCAAGATTTTCACAGCTCATGGCGACTGAATACATAACAAAAGAAGTAATTGTCGATTGTTTACAGTTTGGATGTAACTTTATTCTCAACTATTACGCCAGTGACAGGTTAAAAGGTGTGCGTCAAACAAGATCGAGTTCTCAATGATTGCCCTGTTGATAATTGTAAAAACCGATAAAGGTCATTTGTTGATTAGCCTTGGCAGTTTATCCCGGAATTTATGTAAATCGCATCTTTGTAACACAACACCTTTCGTAGGCCAAAGTCACGTTAGCGCATACGTTTCATGTTGTGACTTTGGCGTCTTTTAAATTACTTTATTTAGTACTTGTACTTTCATTTCCATTTCTTTGTACATTTTAAACAGAATGTGACCGTGAAAAGTCATTCCCATCCCGCGGAAACGGCCAACGGGCGTCTTGCTTATTCCTAAATTGCACTCGAAATCATGTGATTACCTATACTAATTACACTGTTATTCCATAATATAAATGAGTAGCTGTCCGATAACTTGCAATGGGGCCCACTTATTATTAAGGATGACAGATCAGGCAATAAAGTTTTCTTTTAATTCTTGTATTTCAGTGAAAACCAATTAATAATTTCGACGCCCACAGCTGCTCACTATGTAAAAGTCTGCATTGTTTAAAAGCTTCTGTCACACTAAGAGTGCGAATCTTGAGTTACGATGCACGCGGGAAGTTTGGAGAGCACGAGAGAAGCGTAATGGGCTTTAGAGTGCTCTCCAAACTTTCCAGATGCATCCAATATACGCAACGCTAAAAGCATGAACAAATTGTTTCATAACACATTGCGAGAAAAAAAATTCTCTGGCAAACCAGGCGACAGGTTGCCATTACCTCGCTCAAAGAGATTATGATGTACGCTCGCGTTATATTATGCTTTGTTTTGTTGCCTTTTTTCTGTTAATGTTAGACACATGATTGAAAATCGTCTTGACTGTAAAATCTTTTGAAAACAACAGATTTAAAAAAAAAATGGTCAGAATTTCATGGGGCAGATCATAGCGTGCTTAAAATTAGCATTAATTCTTAGAAACGAGCACGCAATTTGTGGCGACAACAAGAGCAAAGTTATTTTAATAATCAGAACAAACGATCAAAACAGTACTGTTATCCAATTTTAAGACGAAGTAGGTGTTCACCGACTACCAATTGCTTAGTAGACAATACTCGTAAAAGTGAAAGTGACCATGAAGCAGAAATATTGTCACTGAACCATTCACGTTTGTGGAACATTAAAATAAAGTGCGAGGAAAAAAAATAAAGCTATTGTTTTCAAGGTAAGAAAGTTTGGAATGGATCGAATTTGGGCTAAACACTTGAGACAATGAAAAATTAGCTCGGGCCAAAATTAACTATCACAGAAATTAAAATGACCTAAGTGAACGAGGAATGCATTCAAATTAGAATCAACCTCATGGAGTGTAGTGAAGTATGATAAGGTAAAGTTAACGTCATACCTCAGTTTTCCGTGAACCAAATCGACCATTACAAAATCTTTATGTTCCACTTCACTTCCAATGTAAACCAGCAAACCATTAGGTTCGACTGTCTTGAAATCGAACCACAGACTGTGTTTTGTGGGTGGCCAAGAAATCTTGCCACTAATATTGTAGGCGACAAAATCGTCACCTTTGAGCTTGATTTCCACACATGTCAGTCCGTTTAAATTTGCGCAGAGCGCAAGGTGGGCCAAGGCTAGAGAGGCGTAAGTCATTATTTCTAGTGCTCCTAATCTGAGCTTTGCATATGAAGACTAGGCTGAGAAAGCTGAGAACTTTATTCACCGGAGACATTAAGTATCACGAGAAACTGCAAGCTGATATCAAAGCATTCCCATATGGCTTGCCCGACAACAGTTTATAATAAAAATCATGAATATTAATAATAATAATAATAATAATAATAATAATAATAATAATTTATTTTAGGTGTTTTGTGGTTTTTATGATAATAATAATAATAATAATAATAATAATAATAATAATAATAATAATAATAATAATAATAATGTGTATCCCGCTTCGCACTTTCTGAGAACTAGGGATAGCGGAATCATGGAGACCACAAAAAGGAGGGGAGATAGGGAATCCCCCTGGAAGATGCCCCTTCTGATGGAGACACTTCCAAGACTTTCTCGATTTGATGTAAGTTCCGTTTGCCAGCCATTCATGGAATTTTCCAGTAAGGTCTTAACATTTTGAGCTGCACCAAATAGTTCTAGACATTCAAGAATCCAGGAATGCGGTATCATATCGTAAGCCTTCTTATAATCAATCCAACCCATTGCAAGATTCTTCTTTCTTGATTTGGCCTCTCGTAGGACCATTTTATCAATAAAGAGCTGGTCATTGGTTCCTTGGGAACCTTTCCTGCAACCTTTCTGCTCATCCGGTAGAACGTTCTCAGTATCCAGGAATTCGTAGACCTTGTCAGATATTATCCCTGTTAAGAAAAGAAAAGCCGTTATATGGACAGTTTGCAAGACAGGGTGAAGAACAAAGAAGTGAGGAAACATGGACCTGGTTAAAAGAAGGAAAGCTTAAGAGAGAAACAGAAGCTCTTATCATTGCCGCACAAGATCAAGCAATACGAACAAACTATATTAAAACAATGGTTGACAAGTCACAGAATGACCCAAAATGTAGGATCTGTAAACAGAGTAATGAGACCATTAGCCATATTGTAAGTTCGTGTTCGAAACTGGCACAAAAAAGAATACAAAAGGAGACATGATAACGTGGCTACAGCAATCCATTGGGACCTGTCAGGAAAATGCGGGTTTGAACGAAAGGAGAGATGGTATGAACATGTTCCAGAGAGTGTGCTTGAAAATGAGGATTACAAACTTCTATGGGACTTCAGTGTGCGAACAGACCATGCAATTGGGGCTAGGAGACCGGATTTGGTGATCATTGACAAGAGAGACAAGAGCTGTCAGATTATAGATGTGGCAATTCCAGAGGATAATGGGATGAGAGAGAAGGAAGATGAAAAAGTTGAAAAGTATCAAGATCTAGCAAGAGAAGTTCGAAAAATGTGGGGTGTAAGGACAAAGGTTATTCCAGTGGTAGTGGGAGCATTGGGATCAATACCACTGAGATTGAATGACAATCTGAGAGCCATTGAGGTGGGCATTCCTGTTGGACTGATCCAGAGATGTGCATTGTTGGGGTCGGCAAGAATTCTTAGAAAGGTGCTGGAGAGGTAGAAAGAAGAGAAACAGCAAACAAGGGTTGTTTCTTGGTTTCCCTAGGCAACTTGTTGTTGCCCGGAGCCAATGATGAAACCAGCTTCAATAGCTGTGCGAATCTTTAATAATAATAATAATAATAATAATAATAATAATAATAATAATAATAATAATAATTATAATAATAACAGTTATAATTATTATTATTATGATTTTTCTCGTGCAATTTGGGATAAAAAAGCAGGAGTAGATTTTTCAAAGGCTAACAAAATTCCCCGAGCCGGTTGAGCTCGTGCAATTTGTAGTCTTCGAAAAATTTACAAGCGCTTATTTATCCACACCATGTGATTACTTATTAATTAAGACATCGCCTACGTCAAGATTTATTTGAACTTTTCTTATTTCAGCCAATGCCTTTGTATGAGAGGTGTTAGCGTTTCCCTCTTGTTACGCGGGATGAGCCACGTATTAAATTCGGCTCGATCGTTTCGATGCGTTCGATGTGTTCGATGTTGTTCGATGTGGTTCGATGAGTTCCATGAGTTCAATGTTGTGCGGTAAAATCTATCGAAAGCTCTCGTCAATTTGAGATTTCACCTAAGGTATGCTCGATAATTTTCCTAACCATCACTGGCAACGTACGATTTTGTTCACTAAATGGTAAATTTTATACGTTTTCAATGTAGTAAAAGAAATTCTTGCTGCTTCGAACACGTTCAGTTACATGTCAAGAAAAGGGCCGGACAAGGTCATTATAAAAACCGATAGCTGAGCCATTTTGCTGATTAGCCTTGGTAATTTAGCAATGTATGCTCTCTCAAAGTAAGTGAGGGCACGTACGTTTGAATTTATTTTAGAAACTGCGGAAACCGCGCTTTCTACAAATCGATTTATTTCGATCGAGTTTGTAGTCACAAGCGTGTATGTCGATTGATTGATTGATTGATTGATTGATTGATTGCAGAAGATACTGGTTGCTCACGGAGCAATGTGTTTGTTTCCCGTGGTAGCACGTTCACTTAGATCTCTTCCAAAGTATTATGAACAGCGACTATAAATTCACTTCAAAAGCTCCCGTCGGCAACGTCTGATTCCATTCACAATATTTAAACTGTAATAAGAGCTAATCAGTGAGCGGGAGTGGAAGTTTTCAAGATTTTCACAGCTCATGGCGACTGAATACATAACAAAAGAAGAAATTGTCGATTGTTTACAGTTTGGATGTCACTTTATTCTCAACTATTATGCCAGTGACAGGTTAAAAGGCGTGCGTCAAACAAGATCGAGTTCTCATCGATCGCCCTGTTGATAATTGTAAAAACCGATAACGGTCATTTGTTGATTAGCCTTGGCAATTTATCCTGGATTTTATGTAAATCGCATCTTTGTAACACAACGCATACGTTTCATGTTGTGACTTTGGCATCTTTTAAATTACCTTATTGAGTACTTGTACTTTCATTTCCATTTCTTTGTACATTTTAAACAGAATGTGACCGTGAAAAGTCATTCCCATCCCGCGGAAACGGCCAACGGGCGTCTTGTTATTAACCTTCGAAATAGCTTTTTGGAAGTTACCGTATTTACCCGAGTATAAGTCGATCCCGTGTATAAGTCGACCCCCTATTTTTGAGGCCATAAACTAACATTTTTTCGTTTCTGGGTAAGAATCTTCCTGGAAAACTAACCCTGTGTTTCTTAGAATTTCCTTTCATGTAGAGGTACTTAATGAAAAAGTCACAGCAAGTTTCAATGTGAAGTTTATTATCGTGCTTACGTGAGCGTTTTTGCAACACATGTTTATCAGGCATTTTGTCCATAATTTTTGAAACAGGCTTAGAAAGTCAAACACAATAATCAGAAACGAACCTTTATAATTGTGGAGAGATAGTAGCAGCTTTAGAAGACAAGCAAAACACCAAGTTACACCAAAAACCTTTGAAAATGACTCGATAAACAACGTGCCAAGCTCGGGGTACTTGGTAACCAAACTACAAAATTGGTGAGGTACTGGTAACTAATAACTACACGTGCTTGCATCATGCCAGGTTACTAAGTAGCGAAGTTCGAAGCGAGAAAGATCGTGCAGAAAGATGTTTTTCTCTAGTGGATTTTACAGCTTTATGAGTGGAAACTGTCAGCCCTTTATTCAAACCTTGTGCCAGTGAGTCTCTACAGCATTCAGGTTTATATTAAGCGGACAAATCGTAAGGAATTCCAACTTGAACTGCCAATTTAACAACACAGCAAAGCGAAAGGACTTTGTAACCTGTACTGTTGTTTACACAATGTTTGATAACATATAAAAACAATTGTTATGCTAATTGTGCAGAATATATTTAACTGGTGCTTGGGTCGAAAATTTTGACCCATGTATAAGTCGAGGACGATTTTTTGGACCGATTTTGAGGTAAAAAAAGGTCGACTTATACACGGGTAAATACGGTATTGTTGGGTGCTCAACTCTGTGCCAGCAGTATCCATTTTGGCTATTAAGTTTGGAGAACAGTTGTTTCCAATACAAAAAAGGACCAGTTTTAACCCGTCGTTATCCCCAATATGTGTCTGCCAAAAAACCATTCTGATGACATGGCCAGCATGAAGACGTCAAAAACCTCCTGGTTTTCATAAGTAACGTTAAAAGACTGCAAGGGCATGAAATTAATAACCCACAAACAACTTAACTCTGAGAATGAATTGAAGTAAAAAGAAATGTACTAAATATATCCCATACCAATACCTTTAAATAGTAAAACGTATTCAGCTGATTGTGCAATTTCTAGCAACTCAAATATGATTAAATCAATCCTATACAAACAATGTTTCTACCATGTTTGCTCTAATCCAGACAAGCATTCAAAGCACTATTTTGTTCATTTCTTAGTTTTCTTTTATGCAGACCATTAGACTCCATTTTGTTTCTCAGTCAGCATTCTTCCTTTATAATTGATATTTTCAGCCAGTCCAATTTTCTCTTTGTCTTTCTGTTGCCTTTTTTTGCTATTTAATTTTTCTTGGTTTCTTGTCTTTCAATCTTTGAACTGTGTTTTTATAATTCACAAGCTTTCCAAGTATGCTTGAGGTATTTTTCATTACGAACAAACATATATGAGCCTCTCTATGGGTACCCATGATCTTCGTTTTCATCGCAATTTTTTTGGAAATCTTCGTTTTTTCACACAGAGTATTTTTTTTCGTTTTCAGCCTTGTAATGGCTTCACGTGGTTTCGTGGCAGTCACTGTAATCTACTGTTGTCAAAAACGCAGTGAAATGTGGTCAAATGCCAAAAATCAGAAATTGCAGATGTTTTCTGTGGTGTTTACGAGTTTTGACAGTTTTATATATGAGTGTTCAATTTGTTCACGCGAATTGTGGTCAACTACAGATCTTCGCTTCAATCTTGAGATCTTTGTTTTTATCGCGTTGATCTTCGCGTCTTCAATTTCTTCGGAAATACCCATACAGAGGCTCATATATGCCTCACAGAGGCTCATATATGCCATACAGAGGCTCATACATGCCTCACTTCATAATCGTTTGCTGAAGTTGAAAATTCCAAGTTCCCAAGCTAGAATAGCCCTGAACAAAACTTCATCAAGTGATAGAGAAAATGAACGAAATGATATGCTATGCCAATTGATGCTAACCAATCCTTTAAATAGCTCAGGCGTGAATTTGTCAAAGGCTACATGGTCTGGTGTATCATCTCGTGGGAACTACTTGTGCTTGATGGTGGCAAACTCCTCTTGTCATTTTTCACCAGCTTCTCTAACGAGTCACCGGCTAAAGCCATGTAGGCTAGATCCTTGTACATCTTGACATACTAAAAATATTGCCTATCCAGATACATACCAATGAAGCGATAACATTCAAGCATCTTCAACTTTGCGTACCTGTAAACAAAGATCCCAATCTGAATGGGTAGGTCACACTTTTTCTTTTGCATGTTTTGAGTTTGAACATCTCGTCACTCAATTCTTGAAGATCACAAAAGAAAAAAACTGTTGACAGCAAGGGGAAACCTTCACCTTGTTTTTTTAGTACTTGACCTCCTAGTGACCAGACTAGTCCATTAGGAACCGACCATACCAGCCATTGCCAACTAGCTTGGCAAATTTCACCCAGTATCTTTCGGCTCTCATCTGCATTGGCATCATTGTGAGCATTGGACACAAAGTCACGAAAACAGTGAAAGCCAGAATCCTGTCGCCATTGTACAGCTTGGTATATACGGGTGACCACCAACCCTTCCTCCAGTTTAAATTTCAGAAGTGGTGTGCCCAGCCAGATCTTATTGCCCTTGTAGGATTCGATGAGAGCATGTCTTGGCAAAAAATGATGTCATACTCTTTGACAAAATCCTGCATGAACTCACTGCAATCTTGTTGGCCTATTCTCCAATTCTAGAAGATAGGGGTCATTTTGACAAACTTTTCTTTCATGTGCACTGGGGTTTTGATGTCCACTTTCATGGCTCCAAAGAAAGTGCCGTCTTGCATACATGTGAAGGGGGAATATGCTCAAACTGGCTAGTACTCCATTGTCATTGAAACAACAAGACTAAAAAGATTCAAGTTCAGATTTATTACTAGGATACTCGCAATCTAGTCTCTTGAATTCAGTTCTTGGCCTTCTTCTGTGCTTTCTTTTGAATCACAAATTACTTTCATCTACTTTCAACATCATTTTTCGTCGTCTTATTTCTTAAAGCCTTCTCTTTGTGTAGATTCATGGTCTCTTGTTTTTCCTCTGAATTTTTACAATCACCGTGACAAAATATTTTGGTTTGGCTTCATGTAAAGCAAAAAACGCACGTCTTTGCTTCCTGCTTCATGCACGGCACGCCCACAAAAACATACAAAAGGCAAAAGGAATAGCAAAGAATCATAAAATCAATAAACTACGTATTGTGACGATAGCTTTTTCCGGTCGACAGTGGGTTTTCGGACTAAATGACAACTTCTGGTTCGCAGCGGGGAACGCACTGAAACTTTACTGGAATATGACTCAAATACGGGGAATTAACTCGGTAGAGCACAACCACTTGCTTACGGAACGGAGTCTCGTCACGAATTCGTGGTACTCGGCGATCTACTTCAAGGGTCTTGCTATGGACGTCAAGGATCAGACAGAACTTGGTTCCAGAAGTTTATTGCTAACACACTCGTAGTCTTTGATGTAATGGATGAATTTTATAATAACGCTTACTTATATATGATTTTCTAGGTACAAAGTACAATCTTGAGTAAATAAGTCCACGTATACAACAAAAGAACTTCAATTATTCTTTTCAACTGTCAATTATCTAAATTGGTTGATAAGCAGCGAGAACCTCCCCTTGAAAGGAGATGATGTAATACAATCTCACTTAAGAAAGAAGCTGATGCAATATGAATATCCAACAAAGAAATAATCTTAAGTGCGCAGATGTACAAGTATAGCCTACGTGTAGCCGTACCCACCCCCCGAGGAAAAACGGGAGGGAGGGAACGTCTACGAAAAGCTGGCGCTAATCGTGTTATGTGACGTCACACCTTTTGCATGAAAATGTATAATGGCCTTTCATTGGTTCACCACCATCTGGTCAATTCGTTCGAGTTTGCTCATTGGCTTAAATTAGGTCTACCTCGTTTTCATGATCTAAGTGGAACTGATTTGCAAGATGGCGGACGTTGCGGAAGAAAGGAGTCAAAATGAAACGCTGTATTTCGCTGCTTTAGAGCAAGTTTGTGCGACATTTGGAGTACAGACATTGCACGAAGAGCAAAGGAAGGCTATAGATACGTTTTTTGAGGGTAAAGATGTCTTCGTTTCCTTACCAACCGGATATGGAAAATCAGTTATATTTCAAGCGATTCCAGTAATCGCCTCGATTCTTTCGAAGAAACCATGCACCATTTTCGTCGTCTCACCGCTGAAGGCACTTATGGATGACCAGGTCCAGTATCTTAACAGTCTGAGACTGAAGGCCATCGCGCTTTCGGAACAATCTGACGACAGTATACTCGAAAGAGTTATGAATGGGGAATTCTCACACGTTTATGGCTCATCGCAACGGACACGTGGAGAGATGTGTTCAACGTTACCACATTCAAAACACGCCTGGTTGGAGTCGCTATAGACGAGGCGCACTGCATCAGTCATTGGTATGTTGTTTTGGTTATATTTTGTTCAATAACCAAGACTTATAGAAGCAGTTTTCTTTAGAAGTACAATTATCTTTGTTTTTCAATACCCTGGTAAATATGGCACTGTACTATGTTTGGCTGTACGTGAAATTCCTAGCAATTTACCTTCTAGTTTCTAAGCTTGAAAGTCTGGCTTACACGTAGGCTATATGAAGCTTTGATTGTTTGTTGTTCCCTTTGAAATTGTGTGATGTCTATGTTGTAAGTTTACACAAGTCATACAATGTTGGTTTATTGCATGTTTTTAACATGGGTCTACCTGGGGAGAGAAGTGTTCCATTTCGAGAGTGGTTCGGTAATCTTGGTGAGCTGAGGTCTCTCATCCCACAAGAAGCAAGAATGCTAGTAGTCACTGCCACTGCCACTGCCACAAAGGGCTGATCCGCACTAGCGACAAGTCTGTTTTTATAAGTCGCAGTGATTGACAGAATTTATCAAACAAGTCACATCGCCAGTGCGGACGTAATTTCGTCACGCGACAAGATTGTGCTGCGGCGAGCAAACTTCAAAGGTTCCGTCGGCTTGCCTCTGAGGCACGCCATTAGCGACAAAACAAGTTAAAATAACAACTTTTGTATACATTACAAGATCTAAATGTCAAACAAACGCAATGGAGTGCAGCATTAAATAAAAGGTAAGGTTACGCTTTCGCGCCTATTCCACGCAACTTTCCCTTTCCTTATGCTGGAGATTTCTACTCTACCAGAGCGGGTTTCGAAGAAGAAAATCGGCGTTATATTCAGCCATTGTACCATCCCTTATCTAGTCAGCTGTCTAGTGTTCCATCTCAGGTCCAGTATGGCTACAATACTCAGAATACTGCAGATTTCTGGGGTAATTCTTCGAGCTCATCTGACTCACCACCGGTACCAGTAAACGAAGAAGAAGAAAGCGAAGGAAGCCGAAGGTCCTACGACAAGTGGACCGAACCACAAGAGTGTTTCCTAATAGACTTGTGGGGAGAATATAACAACGAGCTGGAGAGTACTCAAAGTCGACGATACTGGATAAAAATATTAGAGTGCTTAAACAACAGTCCTCGTGGTCTGTCAACCAGATCCAGCGCAAAATCCGCTATTTCAAAGAACAGTTTAAAAAAGTGAATGACTGGAACAGAAAGCAGACAGGAGGTAATAGGAAGAGCTGCCCTTATTTTGACAAAATCAATGAGATTATTGGCAAAAAGGACTCTGTAACATTTAAGCATGTTGTTTCGGCGGGAAACCCAAGCCCCACGCCGCCCCAAGAGGATCAAGAGCAGCAAAGTGAGAAGCGTGACGAGGAAAAAGGTGACGGCGACGATGAAGCGATAAAAGCAAAAGGAAAGGCTGCAAAGCAGACAAGAAGAGAGAGAAAATTAAAAAGATATCCTAAGCCTTCCCTCGACGGCAGTTTCAATGAAGAGGAGGAAACCAAGAGGACCAAGAAATTCGAGAATACCATGGAGAACCTGGAAAATCAAGGAGCTAAAATGGTGGATACAATGCAGAGTATCGTGACCTCAATGGAGGCCGCTCAAACCCAACAAGTGCAGTTCATGGGGGAGTTTATGAAGCTTTTTGCTGGTATGACAAAGCAAATTCAAAACAAGGATTGATCGTGTGATCATGAGTAGATAACAAGTGAATTCAGACTGACATTTAAGTTTTGTTCTGATAAACGTTAAAGAGCCTTAAAACGGACTCTTGTGGGATAATTATGATGAAACTTGTTTGATTTTTTCTGATTTTTTCTGAGCAATTGCAACAGTCATAAATGAGATCGTATGATTTCCTTGTGAAGATGTTTGAACTGGGAAGGGGTTCTTGATATATTATAACACAACACTGTAAGACTTATGTGACATTTTAAAACAAAAGACAATTAAAAATCGCTTTAAAAAACGAAACGTTACTAGTTTCAGTGTCTGTATATCAGCACCACTGGCCAGGTAAATTCTTACTTTTACAATCGGTTTACATAGTCCATTAGAATTTGTCTGACATGTTCTCCATCTCCAACTACATCATCATTATCATCATCACTCCCATCATCATCATCATCAGGAGGCTCATCCCAGAAATCACCGGCCCGTATTCAGAAATTATGAAGTACCACACATGCTATGACTATCTTGCTGACAAAGCTAACCTTGCTGTCCAGACGCTTGTGCAGTATTCGCCATCTGCTTTTGATTGAACCGAACGCACACGGGCAGATGAGAGTTCTTTGTTAAATTCTATCTCGTGGGGATCATTCGTCCTTTCAGGAAAGGGTTTTAACAGCCAGTTTGATAGAGGGTAGGCGCTGTCTCCAACTAAATAGGGTCGTTTGTCATTCCCACCAATTGTAACTGTTGGCCCTGTAAGAATCTCATGGTTTTCTGCACGAGTAAAAATATTGCTATTTCGCAACACTCGTGCATCGTGCATGCTACCCGGATAACCAGCTTCTACGTCAAGAAACGTCATAGTTCCATCCACTATTCCCTGTACAACAATGTCATGATCCTGGTATCGACTTAAGTAATCGGGCCCATTTTCTACTGGGGTTTTTATCTTAACGTGGGTGCCGTCTATAGTGCCAGCAACATTAGGCAAAGCAGACCACATTTGGAAACTTTCTCTTGCATCTATAATGTGTTCCTTGGTTTCGGGAAACTTGATATATAAATTCTTCAGTTCTAAGAGAGCGTCAACAACATCTTCCACTGCCTCCAGAACTGTAGATCTCCCGACATTGAAATTAGGACCTATAGCAACGTAAGAGCTTCCATGTCCCAGTCTGTGAAGACCTATTGCCAGTATTTTCTCCGGGGATATGCATTTTCTCATTCTAGTGTCCTGTCTTGTTAGCTGTGGTCTCAACTCGTTCAGCAAAAGCTCGAATGTCCTCTTATCAAGTTGAAGTTGCCTTTGGAAAAATGTTCCAGGAACATTCGGGTCTCTGTAGTGGATTTCAAACCACGATTCTTGAGGCCTAGGAAGAGCCCAGTGGTATGGATGTCGTCGACGAAGTATTTGTCTTCTCCTCCGTCGATCGCGATCTTCGTTTTCTTTAAGCAGCAGGGCCCTGTTCTGTAGTCGATTCATCTGATCTACACAGCTTAAGAGTAATGCTATCTGAAACTGGAGTGTGTGATGCCACAAAAAAATATTAAAGAGCAAGAACGCCAGAATAATCGATAGTAGTTGCGTGAATTGGTGGTTGTCCATGGTTGAAACTCTAGCGGGCCCGAAGTAAAGCAAAGCGTCACTGTCGTGCTATCACGTTCGTTTTTCAACTTGATCTTGAATTAAGCAGCCGGTTGTCATGAAGTTGTCATTCACTTCAGTACATGTGTGTACTGCAAATGCGGATCAAAAATTGCTATGATTTTGTTGCGATCACATTACATGACGCGCCTTGCTTGCAACAACAAACAACTTTGTCGCTAGTGCGGATCGGCCCAAAGTCAACTAGGCAGAAAATATTCGAAACCCTCCAACTTGGACCCAAGACCATTGTTATTGAAAAAAGCCCTGATCGTCCAAACCTCAAGTACAGTGCAGTGTACATCAGCAAGAGCCAACCATTTGAACAAATTTTTGGAGAAGTCATCAAAGAACTCAAGGAGCATGGCAAAATGGCAGAAAGGTCAATGATTTATTGTCAAACCCGAAAGCAGTGTGCTTTAATCTTCAGAACATTAACTTTGTTTTTAGGTGAAAAGATGTTTTATGGTGATAAACATCCAAAAAACCGAATCGTAGAGATGTATCACGCTGGCACTCCAACTGCTGTGAAAACACACATTGTTGAGAACATCTCGTGTGTTGATGGCCACATCCGTTGCCTAATTACAACTGTTGCGTTTGGAATGGGTGTAAACTGCAAGAAAGTAAGGAAAATTTACCACATGGGTCCAGCCAAAAACCTGGAATGCTATGTACAAGAAAGTGGAAGAGGGGGAAGGGATGGCATGAGTAGTATAGTAGTTGGGGGTACGAGCCCAAATTTAAGATCTGGATAATGCGCTGGATTTTAAATTGTGATTTGATTTTTGCGCTGGATTTTATAGATGAAAATTTGCTCTTGGATTTTTTTGGCAAACTACTCATAAACAAAGCTGGAATTCAGAGCTGGAAAATTATAGCTGAATTCAGAGCTGAAAAATTATAGCTGGAATTTAGATCTGGAAAATTGCGCTGGTTTTGAGTTGGATTACGTCAGAATTCCTGCGCTGGGTTTCAAGATTTTAGACAACACATTTTTTCCAACACAGGATTCAATTTCTTGGAAAAATCTGCTGAGTCAATTCTTGGAAATCAATTCTGGAAAAAAGCGGAGCTCTTATGATGTTTGAATTAAAAATTCAAACTCCATTTTTTAAAAGCTCTTATAGTCTTTTTTCAACTCTGGGATTCTAGTGCGTTTATATATTTTGTAAATCTTTCATTGGTATCCAGCTGTTAAATTCATCACTATATCCCTTCCATTTGACTAAAGCTTGTTTCTTCTTATAATCCCTCCGAATGACTTTATCAATACGAAAAACAATGGTCTCATCATTTTTTGCCATAGAAACATTCGGCACAATATTCAATGTTTTGTATAGAAAAGTTTTCTAGTATATTATATAAACTTGTTTTCATCCATGGTATAGTAAGTTTTTCAGATATGTTTGAACCGTATTTGACAGAAATGGGGCAAATTACTGTTTTATCAAAATTGTATCTTTGCAATTTTTTTGAGATATCACAAACAATTTCATGATGCTGTTTAAACGTCCAACTGAATTTATCCATATGATTATAGCAAATGACTAATTTTTTAATTTTTTCACTGCGGATAAATGAAAGATACTTGTGTAAATGATCATTTAAAAATGATTTGTATTCGTTTGCTGAAAATATCAATATGCAAATATCTACTTTATGTAGAAATCTTTTTTCATTACTGATTGATTGTCGTAATAATATTTTATATTCTCGAAATGATTTTCGTATTGAGTTTGTATATTCGTTTGGTGAAGTAGTACATATATCCCGTGATGTTTGCTCATCATCATCAAATTTTAGTTTGCTGATGGCATTCAAACCATTTTTCATGAATGATATAAAATCGTTTTTAACAGTTTCATCATCCCCTAAAATGCAAATGCTGTTCATTTATATGAATACTTTATATTTTTATTTTCTTATGTCATTTTTATAGTGCGTTTAAATATGTTGTAAATCTTTAAAAGGAATCCAGCTGTTGAATTCATCACTATACCCCTTCCATTTGACAAGAGCCTGTTTCTTTTTGTAGTCTCTACGGATCACTTTATCAATTCTGAATACATCCTGTTTTGCTTTTAACAGTTCAGGTTCATAAAAGCTACCTTTTATTTCTTCATCATTCAAATCCTTTAATTTATAAGTGATTGGGTTTGTATGTTGTATTTCATCAATTGTAAACATTTCTTCAGTCCAGTTTGGAGTATAACCCTTATCAAATACATTCCGTTTATATTTACTTATTCTGACCTTATCACCTATTTTAAATTTTGGTTTAAATGATATTTGCTCCATATCACCATACAGATTAAAGTAAACAGTCCCTTCATTCTTCTTTTTACTGGCCTCTACGGGTGTCATTTTGATTGAACTATGTTTAGTGTTGTTATACTGTTTCACCAGTTTGGGTAGCATATCAAGATACTGCGTATTACCTTGAACAGTGAACTGCTTCCACATCTTAGTTTTTATTGTACGGTTCCATCGTTCACAAACACTGGATTTTTCCTCATTTTCAGTTGAGTACAATGTTATTTTATTCTTTTCTAAGAGGTCTTTCAAGTGTTTGTTATAATACTCTTTACCCTTGTCTGTCCATAGATATTCAGGTTTTCTACCTTCCTTGATTATCATTTTGAATGCTTCAGTTACTGTTTCACCTTTTTTATCTTTTAATGGTGCTATCCAACCGTATTTAGAGAATACATCCAAAACCATGAGAAAATATCTATAACCTTTATTCCATTTGCTGAACTGTTGCATTTCAACTAGATCAGAGCACCATATTTCGTCAATATGATTTACAATAACACGCCATCGAGTAAAATTTCGTTTTATTGGTTTGTGTAGTTCATCAGCTAATTTTTCTTGCCAAGTTTCTTTCCCCGATGGTTTTTTACGTTTTTTTTTTACTTAACACCAAGACCGAGTTTAGCTTTTGAAGCAATTGCATTACGTGCAACAGAATGGCCCCATTGTCGTTCTTTCCAAGGGATAGCATCAAGTGATTTTACCATCTTCCTGTCAGCCTCATTTTTACATTTGACTTGATCTTTTGATGGTTTGGTTGCACATACACTGTAATCTACATCATGTTGCATACTGACAGCATCTGTTTTACCAGTTGGTTGTTCATATATCTCAAGTATTTTCCTGTTTTTGGATCCCATTTTACCTGCTTTTCAAGAGGATTACCTGGCCCAGTGTATTTATGACCAGGCATTACGAATCCCTTTTTGGGTGCTACTTTGAGAATGGCTTTATGGATATCAACGCCTTTTCCTTTTTTAGCTTTCCCAACGCCTCTTCCTTTTCGGAAATAATTCACATTATCTTTCACACCTTTGAAAGCTTGTCCTGCAAGAACTCTTCCAAGAGCTCCAAAACTGGGTGCAGGTGTGACGAAGTTTGATGCAACCCAAGCAATTTTGTCAGTGGTTGAAGGGCCTTTGCGCCGTTCTAGAGCACCGCCTTTGATAAATTTAGACTTGTTTTTGCCACAAAGCTTGCATTGTGATTTTTCCATGAGTCGTGCATTTGCTGTTCTAACTTTTTGGGGGTTGATTGAATTGGTTTTTTTTCTGCATTGAACACAATATGAAAGACACATTTTATATATATAAGTTAGATTGTTTAATCACAGTACATATTATGCCATTTTCCATTTTTGTATACAACCCTATTACATGGACCAGTTGTATTTTTAGGGTGTGTCCAGAATTTCTTTGAAAATAAACCGGTTTTCTTGTTGAAGGCACCTTTTGCGATGTCTCCACTCCAGTACTTATCAAAAAGCTTCTTATCACCTCCTGTAACACCCATGATAGCAGAAGCAAGATCTTGAGCTTGTTGAAACCCCGGTATCTTATCACCAATCTTTTTGTTGATGGTTTGTCCGACTCCTCGTCCCTTTTTCTCACTTACAAAACGAGCTTTATTATAACCACAAGAAGCGCATTTCGATTTGAGCAATAAACGATTGTTTTTTGTTCTCACATATTTTTCAGAACCAGGAACTGAAAAAGTTTGTATTTTTTCACGTACACAATACGATTTCACCATTATATATATAAGTTACATATTTCTGAAATAATTGCTTATATAACGTTCGTTATACATTGTGTCAGTCATTGATAATGGCATTAATATATCGTGATACTCTTTATCGTACACCAATGCTTGATGCAAGAAATAAATACACTAATAGCCACAAAGAACTGATTTGATATGTTGATATTGCGTGCTATTATACAAAATTTGTTTTATTCCATCTTTCTCAGCTCTCATTTTAAATTCATTGGGGTAAGGCATCCCAAAACTATCAAAATACCACAATGTTCTTTTATTATGACCAGGAATACAACAAGTCCAATGAGAACCGACACCTTCATAGCTGTCTAAATTAATGATACACGGACTATGCCTTTTAGACATGTGTTCATCTCTGCTATATATTCCTTTAATATTGATTTTCAAATACTTACACCATCTCATTAGATCAATGTTGCTCAGAGGTTTTTTGATGAATGTAGGCTTATTCACTTTTTTGGTTTTAAGATCTTTTTTTTTGGAAGCACTAATCCTCCAGTTTTCAAGAATTTATTGTATTGATCCCATGTACCAATAAAAGGTGGACTCCTATAAGACAATGCATCTTTCTCACTTGGTAGTTTGATTTTACCACCGTATTTTTTTGAAGTTTGTTTCCCAATGATTGGTGGTTGATTATAAGGGTATTCTATCTGCATTCCTGTCCCTCCTTGATTATTATGAGGGGGAGTGACTTGAATTCCTTTTCCAATCATATCCTTTCGCATTTTACTTATTTGTGTTTTAGATAAAGTCAATGTAATGCCTTTACCCTCACTTTTTACTTTATTATGCCGTGTTATTTGTCTTTCTGTAAGGTATAACTCAGTATTACCCTTCTTTTTTATCTGATGCTTATCAATCAATAAACTCACTTCACTTGAATTTTTGATTGCTCTGGCTAGCTTTTTTATTTGGCCTTCTGTTAGAGGAATATATGTTGAAATATATTTTGTGCTCATGGTCTTGCTCTATATATAATAGTGTTAGATTAAATATTACGTAACAATAAATGTAAAATTTAATATGAATTAGATTTTTTCATATCATAATTTATAACACAATAAGTTCATTCCCAATTTTATCAATTACGATTCTTTCCTCATAAAGAACTACAGCGTAAATCATATAATTGTCAGTAGCTTGTACATTCAATCGATAATGAAACAATAACTGTTTTGGATCATCAGTAACCGATTCCTTATGATTTCTTAAATCAAAATAGATGACAGGAAATAATTCAGAGTAATTTTGTAAATTTAACTGAGTCCCTGTATTGTAGTCGTTGTTTCTGAATGCATATCCTTGAATGTCATTATACAATCTTGGTTTAAAATCACAATCATATTCTAACTCCGGCGTAAAATACGAATTTCTAAGTTGCAAACGGCAAGTAGAAAGTTTACATGCATCATTACCCGCATTTATTTTAAATGTGTCAAAGATGAAGGGGTTTTCTAGCTCATTATTAGTCTTGTTTCTCTGCAAGTATACAAAAACATGCTTTGCATTTTTAACACCAGGTGTAATTTGATATATCCCAGAAATAGCATCAGTCGGTGATGAATGTTTGATAAATTCTCTTAAATACGTCCATTTCGATGCTTTTAAAAAACTGTTATTCACTAATTTTTGCCCTTCTGATGTAAAGTTCAAGCGTGGTAGCCATAACTGAAAATCTTGAATCACATATCGTGTTTCATTACCAGCAACTCTGTAAATGAATTCTCTGTCATCATTTAATGTTATGTTTAGTTGGATTTGCATAGGTGGTAACATTTTATCCCGAAGCTCTTGAAAAAATGAAAAACGATTTAACGGAATGATTGCGTATACATCCTTCGATTGTGAACACAATTCAGCTCTTTTAATTGCTCCTACTTTCGGGGCATTTCTCAAATCATTTTCTAATACAGCTCTATCGTCGAGATACCAATTGAAATTGGTGGCTACTGTACGACTATAGTCATCAGAAAATTCAAGCAATCCTTTTATGAAAGAAATTTTATGGAGGCCATTACCATCATACACTTTTTTACCTCCTGAAGTTATCATAAGGTGATTTATAATGCTGGTACTATCATTTATCGTTGACGTTAATGCAGGTGTTTGTAAATTATTGGCCGCAATATTCGTTCCATCATCCTTTTTTTGAAGTTTATATTTCACGATAAAGTACCCATTATACCAATCAAACCAAGAAGAACGATCAGTCATATTGAATATATAGCCTGTTTTTTCCTGATATAGTCCATTTGCAGGTTGAATAATTGGTGTTGACAGATTAAATCTGAGATAATCTGTTTTTTCAACATTGTCTATGCTTCTGAAACTCATTATATTAATAGATTATATAATTTACTTCAGTTGAGCTAATCGTTTCAAAATAAGATCCCCAGCTTTTTCACTTCTATTTAACACAGATTTTAAATTTTTCTTTTGTGTTTTGATTATGGGTGATTTATTGATATCTTTTACCGTTTTTTTAAAATAATGTCCGATTTTTGATAAATCATTAGTTATTACTCCTGATCCTTTATGACGATATTGATATAAACCCTTATTAGGATTATAAAATTTTGACCATTCATAGACTCGATTCATTATATAATAAGGTTATATTAATTTACTTCTTTGATAATAATATGATATGCCGTCTCGATTTCATTAAGATCAATCGGTCGATTATAAGAATCTGTTATATATATTCGAATTGAATCAATGCTATTTTTATTAATTGGTGAAAATTTCAATCTTCTCGGTTCAAGAGTAAAAGGAAATGATCTACGAATTCCTTGTGCTATGATACTAAAACAAAATAATACATCTCTTGATTCATCTGTCAACGATCTGTTAGTCAAATCACAATGAATGCATATCATATCAACACTCCTTGTTAAATCAGGTATATGGTCACTGATATTGATTCCAGAAGTTAAAATTTTCTTTTCAAAACCCAGAATCAAATTAAAGTCTGAAACAGATATATCCAACTCATAATTTGGCTGTATGGTTATTATTGCTCTGAATAATGATAAATCAAACGTAACTGATAATGGATAATCTTCACCATCTTTACCAGTTGTATTTTTTAAATAAGCATCAATATCAGTATATGAATACATTCCATTAGGAAAATCAATATTTTTAAAAGTTGTATCACTACCAACGGTTTTTCGATATCTTATTTTAGTATTACTGAAGGATTTTGATAAATTATACCAGCTATATGTCATCGTAATTATCTCATCCAGTGCCATTTCATAATTTTTATTTGGATCCAAGAAAAGTGGTTGGTCAAGATAAATAGTGAAATCATGTGCTTTTTGGTTATAATTATTTGCTTGTCTTTTTGCTCTGAATGAACTAAGTATTAAATGTTTCTCCATTCTCTATATATTAAATTTAGATAAAATAATTGTTATAAATTTTTTCATGCATACGTTTTGTGATTCTTTTAAGTTTTAACAGTTCATCCAATATTGTAATACCTTGATTTCTTACTTCATTACTTGAATTTCCAGCGTTAATGCTTCTGCAAATTACATCCAGTTTTTCAATAAGTTTCTCAGGATTATTGTAATAGATTACTTTATAATTTTGATCCAGTCCACTACCTTCCCATTCATTATCTTCACTTTCAGAATCAGGAGCTGTGTCCCTCCTCATACCATATATCTTATCAAATAATGATTTTTCGATATCTGGCTTTACCTTATATTTAGTTTTACGGGGGGTCTTTTTCAATTTTTTTGATTTTTCCTGTAACTCCAAAGCTGAGAAAGGAACTTTTTTGTATTCCATTCTTTGCTTTTTTTGGCTAGTCAGTAACAGCTGACCTTCAATTCTATCAATTTGTTTTGTAAAATTTTCAGATTTTCTCAAAAGCTCATCATATGATGCTCCTTCATGCTTACCAGATTTGATATGACTTTCACCACTCTTCAATAGTTTACCTAGCAAAGCATTAACCTGTTGTCTTTCTTCGGCTAGAGCTCTACGTTCATTATTTAATTCCTTTTGCGTTGCCTTTTTGATCGAGATAGGGCCCCATTCTTTTCTCTTCCGTTCATCTTCATCAATGGGTGGCGGTGGATCAAAATTGGGCATTTCATCATCATCAATGGGTGGCGGTGGATCAAAATTGGGCATTTCATCATCATCTTCATCAATGGGTGGTGGTGGTTCAAAATTGGGCATTTCATCATCATCTTCATCAATGGGTGGCGGTGGTTCAAAATTGGGCATTTCATCTCCATCCATATCTTCTGGTTCACCCTCTTTTACCACTTTATTTTCCAACTTTTTAGTTGCTTCAATTTGTGTGTGGAGACGAGATGTCACTGGTTAAAACATTTTTTCGAATTTGATTTGTCCTAATTCATCTGTCAATTTTGAAGAAATTATTTGATTATTAATATTTTTGATTTGATTCTCAAGTTCCTCTTTTTGGTCAGCAATTTTTTGCCAAGCTAATAGACTCATTTATATATATTAGTGTAGATTATTATCGGTCTTCCAGAAGTCTTTCACCAGTCTTTCAGTAGTCTTCCAGAAGTCTTTCATCAGTCTTTCATTAGTCTTCCAGAAGTCTTCCATTAGTCTTTCATTAGTCTTCCATATTTATATAATTAAATTATATAATAAATGAAGATTCCCAATTATGACAGCTCTCATAAAGAAACCAATAAACGAAGCCTGAATGACTTCTTAACTGAGGATTACAGAATGCTCATATGCGGTCAATCAAATTGTGGCAAAACAAACCTATTGATGCATTTACTACGCAAACCTCTTGTGTATTATGACAAATTGTATTTTTATACACCAAATTGGCATCAGGACAAGGTAAAAGATCTTAAATCATTGATGGATGACATTTTGAAGAAGGTTGGTTATAATATCATGGAAATAAAAACTGCAGATGAGATTATGGATACAAGTCAATATCCCATCGACAATCGGAAAATAGTGGTTTTTGATGATCTGGTTAACAGCAATGATAAGATTCAATCAAAAATAGCTAATCATTTTACCGACGGTCGTCATCATTGCATTAGTCCAATATACTTGTCTCAATCATACTACGACGTACCGCAGAAAATCCGTTTAAATTGCTCGCATATGATTTTATACCCACCCTCAACCAAAAATAACCTTCAGATGATCGCACGGGAAAATCTCTTAGATCCGAATTTATTTGATAAACTAAAAAAATACGAGTTCTTGTTTGTTGATAAAGAAAATAACTCTGTAAAAAAGAATTTCGATGAGAATATTTAATCTAACATATTAACAGAAAATGGGGTTTATGAACGACGAACATGAATTTATACATACCAAATATTCTCAAAATGCAAAACCTGCAATTGGTTTTAAACTGACGGATGATGGCAATTATGATATTGACGGTAAAATCTTATTCAATGCCAGAACTAATGTGGATGCGAATGAAGATGACGCTTACGACACAATCAAAAAAGACTATCAATCAGTGCCAAATAAAGAATACCTTAACAATCACTTTTTAAAAAGGGACAAGACAGGAGTATATTACGATTTACGTGGTTTATCAATACAAAATAGCAAGGATTTTGACCAAAATTCTTCGAACAATAAAACGCTAATATATAAAGGGTATGTTGATAGCTCTATCCACCTTGCCAATACAATGAATAGAGACCATATTGAAACTGTAAAAGCTGAAGTTGACTTGAAACTTGCTAATAAGGCTGACTTAACCACAAATAACGAGCAAACATTCAAAAGCATCATAAATGTTCCTGATTTCGATCAAGGGTATAGCAATATGTCTAACGTGATGAATAAAGGGTATATTGACAGTCAAGACTTGAAAAAAGCTGATAAAACTGATGTTTTGCTAAGAAATGGTGTTAATAAAATGTCAGCACCACTTGATATGAATAATCAATATATTAATAACCTGAGTACACCATCTACTCATCTTCAGGGTGCCAATAAAGCATATGTTGATTTGACTGCTCTTTCAGTATTAGGTGATAATAAAATGCTTTCAAATTTGGATATGAATAAAAATAAAATTACTAATTTACAAGACCCCAGTACCGATTCAGATGCCGTTACCAAAATATTCATGATTGAAAACACCACACAGTCTCATGTTAGTTCCATTGGGCAGAAGAATGTTTTTGATAAAGTCATGATTGATCATACCTATCAATTGTCTGAGGAAAACGATATTGAATTGGGGGCATTGGTTACTTATAATGACTCATTGCATAAAATAAACAAAAAGGCTATTGACATGAAATTGCTTCTCGACAGTCAAAAACACTTTTATTCTAGCCGACTAGGTATCAACATGTATAATTACGATATTGATTTTTACACTATGATAATAGAGATTTTCTATCCCAATAAAATCGATAAAAATACAGTTGATATCAGCATTGTTGCAGTGTATGAAACTATTAATAAAGTAACAACACGAGTTAGCGATGATCATTGCAGAACCCTTGTCCAAGTACATAAAACGCAACAGCATCCAAATGACTATTTATTCGTCGATATTGTTATGAAAATGCAATCCAAATACCCATATGTGGCAAAACTCCAGTGCTATACCATCATCTATGGTATCAATACTTACCAATCCAATGTCGACAGCAGTGTATATGACGCGCTTTGGTATATAGATAATGATGAAAAATTAGCATTCAACACCCCAATTACATTACAAAACCAATCGATTTCAGGCGTAAAGGATGCTTCTAATAGCGATGAATGTGTTAATTACAAGCAGTTAAATACGCTTGAAGCAACACTCTTGAGCAAATTGGGAGCATTACAATCAAAAAGCTATTACAACACAATATTTGAATACTTTTTTGATTTACTGGATCCATCTAAATTCGTCATGTCAGATAGTTTCGGTGCAGTCATGTCTGGATTATTTGGTAATCTTGTCTTTAACCCAACAAAATTGTTAGCAGATTTTGATACAAAAAAGGGCTTTATAACTGATTTCGAAATTAATTTTATGAAAGTGTCACTGGATCCAATAACTGGACACTGTATATTGCGTTTAAATACGATTATAAACCCGGTGATAATAAAAGAATTAAAATAAACTTCGACAATGGTAGTAGTTTTGTTTTTCCATGGGTGAAATTAGAGTCTGGTAAGTTATTTCTCGATTATGATTTAGATGTATATTCTGAGCAAATTAGATCTGCTTATATAGGCGAATATTTAAATCTCTGGTTTGTTAAAATTGGAAATCAATTTAGAATTGCTGTATACGATAATGCTATGAGTATTGATGGAACATTTTCTGGGTTTAATATCAATACGTCTAAGCTACAAATTTCTACAGGTTACTACGTACAAAGAATCGGTTTTAGTAAAACTGCATATCCGATAAATGATAAAGAGTATCATAAAATCCAATTTTTAGATAAAACAAAGGGTGTATTCTTCGAATAAAAATTGCTTTATTGTATAAACAATATTTATATTATGAAGAATTCAAAATTACATGAGATACTAAAAATTATCGAGCGTTTGATTGATAATATTCAAAGATTATACCATACAATAAAAAATAAAAGAAAGAAAACATTGTCTAATCAATAATATATGACAGACAAACGCAAAATATTTGACTGGAATCATATTTCAGACAAATTAACTGATGACCAAATCATGGAACTAAAAGCCTATTACCATTCATATCATAGGAAGTGTTGGGCTTACAAACAGGCTGTGAGACGCTTCGAAAAATGGAAATTTGTAGGGAACTCATTGTCTATTGTATTTGCATCTGGAGGTCTCGCCTCTAGCATAGCAAGCGGAGGCATAAGTTTGATTGCTATTAGTACAGTAGCATTATTAATCCAGGGTTGGATGAGTCATAAAAACCTTGATCTAAAAATCCAAAATTGCATATATGCTTACCAAAGCTACCAACATCTTCTCATCTCAATAAGAGACACGATGAGAGTCGGCGATTTCAATCAGTCCAGTATCCATGTCACGATGAAGAACATTGATGATTATGTGACAGATAACAGCCCTATGGTTGATAAATACCTACTAAAATATGATGAAAAATTCACTTCATAATATGATTAATTTCGTTATGTTTTAATTTAAGAATTTTTGACCAATATTGGGAATAAAATTCAAGCGTTCTCTTTGATTTGCTTATCTTAATACATTCAAATGGAAGATCAAGCAATTTAGACAGTTGTCTAATACCGAATTTTGTACCAATCATCCATTTTCTGTTGTTATTAACAAGATGAATAACAGATCCAATTATTTCGAATGTCTTATAAATTTTATCCCTTTGTTTATAAGTCAATGTGATTTTATTCTCATAGCAAATAGAATTCAGCGTATTCTCGATATGATAAAAACGCTTGTATGTTGATTTGTGCCGAATACGATGCATATTTTCATAAAAATCGATATAATTGGAGGTATATTTATAGCTTTGGGTACCGCAATTTTGGCATACTGTTGAATAGGCATCTTCTAAAATATCCTGTTTATCACAGCAATGGTCAACAAAATTATCTCCTGCATATAATAACTCATTGCAAAAAATACAAGATCCCTCACCATTATTTTTAAATCGCTATGTATCTGTGTATCACAAAACATCTCATATATAAATATATTTATATAAAGATGGTCCAAGGCAATAGAATTAATTGAATTAATTCTTACATTCAAAAGACAAAATTATACTATTCCAGTCTACAAAATAAGTGTCCGTGAGCGTGTCAAAGTATTCGAAAATGCTATAATTTTTCATAATCTTAAATCAATTGATAAAAGAGTACGTTAAAGTTTTTGTAAAAGAAAATGTTATTTATCAAGACTTTGGGAAGGAGATGGTATCTTGAGGTCTTCAGTATGCTTGTTGAATCGGTGATGTGTAGTAAGTCTTTTCACGGTGTCTCGTGATTCACCCTTTTTAGGTTAGCCCTTAATTCTTTCCGATATGCATGCCTCTTCACTTCAGTAAGTAAAATCTTCTTGCATTGCCCAAGAATATTCAGCATCTTGCGAACGCTATCAAGTGCTTCCTCCGTATTGTTGTTAGGAATTGACTGGATAAAATCCTTGAAGCTAAAAGTGACTTTAAAATCGGTATCTTCACCGATTTCATCAGCGCAGATAGCAATACACTCTTGCATGGTCCTCTCACATCCATCAATCTGATTTTGCAGAGCAGACGATGATTTCACCATCTTGTGGAAACTTTTGTGGAAACTTTTGTGAAAACTTTTGTGGAAACTTTTGAGTAAACTTTTTCAGTAAAATTTACTTTGTTTTATATAAAAACTTTGCACCTGTCTTTAATATGATTGGTTAAAAAATATCATACGACCATCTCGTGATGCTACCAGAAGAAAAATATTAGTGCGTTGCTATATGCTGAAACCATAATAGAAAGTTCTATTATGAAATATTAATAATATTTACACGTCTTTTTATCCATGATAATATCCAGAGCAATGACCAACAACGCCTTGAGAAAATGACTAAAAATTATCTAATATATATATGTACAACACAGTATATAAAAAAACTGTTATCGTTACATAGGTAACCAAAAATATAGTTTGTTTTTGGTGATTTATTTGAATTTTCGTTTATGATAATATTTGATGCCAATGATCTGCCAGAATGACGTATTTAAACGCACCATAAAATAACATAAGAAAATAAAAATACTATGTATTCATATAGATGGGGAGATACCAAAAATATTTTTGTGAAAACGATAGACAAATGGCTATCAAGCGAAGCAAAACCAAATATATCCTCAATAAGACATGGATATGTTCTGTTTGCGAGCATGATTACAAATTAGCAGGTAAATGGACCCATATGAAGACTAAAAAACATATAAAAAACACAGTCCTCGATGCTCTCAAAGACCATTTTGACAATGATGATAATGACATGTAAATGATATATATTGTAATGTAACACAGCATATATTTACTGTCATCTGCTACCAAGGTAGCCAAAAATATAATTATTTTTGGTTATCTATAATAAATGACTTCACAATTTTCAAACGCACAAAAAATCAAAAAAATAATTTTACTATAAAAGACTTGAGAGTTTGGCACGTATAAAAAATTACTATAAAATGGAAAATAAAATTATCTCAACTAATATTAATATGAACGAATCTGATCTAGCCCAGCTATCGAAAACCGACCTTATAAAACTGATATTATCGCTAAAAGCCGACCAGCCTAGGATATACAAACCAAGACCTCCGAAGCCTACTCCAAGGCGTAGAGTTCGTGATATGGTTCAAGATTATGAAGAAAATATCATTGCTCCGCCTCCTGAATTCAGGGATGATTACAAGCCTGTCCCCATGCCAAGGACCATAAAACCAGTAAAGCCGACTCCAGCTCCAAGGACTCAAATAAATCAAGTTGATAAGGCTTTGAAAGGTTATACACAGTCTTTTGAGATTGGTATAAAAAACAACAAAGACCCATTATTACAATTGCAAAACACAAGGAAAGCTGTAGAATATCACCTTATAAAAACACTGCCATCTATGATAGGTATCAAATTTATCGAAACTCTTAAGGTAACATTTTCAAAAATGACTAGTGATGGTATTATTTATAAAACAGCCTTTTTCAACAGTAAAGCCCAAACAATCATCAATAATATGGAGATTGCTGAATCACTAAAAGTATCTGAACAGCAGATATTAAATTTTGTAGCTGTCTGGGTTTCAGAAGGGTCGGGATGGAGTGTCAAATCCGTTGATGCACATTATCTAAATATAGTAAAATATGAACCGATGAAAGGCTCCTCATATATTCAACTACCAACAGAGCTTAGAAACAGTGCTAAGGGTCTAATCAACCTCAAAAATGAGGATGATGAGTGCTTCAGATGGTGTCATATCAGACATTTAAATCCACAAGCTAAAGACCCTCAGCGAATTAAAAAATCAGATAGACAATACATTTGCAATTTAAATTATAATGGAATTGAATTTCCTGTGGCAACCAAGCAATACAATAAAATTGAAAAGCAGAATGAAATCAATATTAATATATTTGGATATGAGGACAAACAACCATATCCAATCTACGTATCAAAAGAAAAGTATGAAGATCATATGGAACTGCTATTAATAACAAAAGATGAAAACAAGCATTATGTACTCATAAAGGATTTCAACAAATTTATGTACAATCAAACTAAACACCGAGAAAGGAAACACTTCTGTATGCACTGTCTGCAATGTTTCAGTTCTGAACGAGTATTAAACGATCATAAGGATAATTGCATACAATTTAATGGAACTCAAGCTATTAAAATGCCAACAAAAGACAATAAAATCTTAAAGTTTGAGAATTTCCATAAACAACAAGCTGTGCCATTCGTTATATATGCTGATTTTGAAGCTATAACCGAAAAGATCTCTGCTTGTAAGCCTAATGATGGTAAATCATACACTGAAGCATACCAAAGGCATACAGACTGTGGGTATGGTTATAAGGTTGTCTGTTGTTATGATGATAAATACACAAAGCAAACAAAAATATATAGAGGTGAAAAGGCTGTGTACAAATTTATGGAAAATTTGTTGGATGAAGTCAAATACTGCAAAAATACAATGAAAAAATTATTCAATAAACCATTAAAGATGACTAATGATGATGAAAATGATCCTGACAAAATAAAAATACCCGTCATATTTCACAATCTCAGGGGTTATGACAGTCATTTTATAATGCAAGAAATTGGAGCTATTGTCAAAAACCACACATTCATTAATAAGAATGGGAAGGAAAAACAAATGAACATTAATGCTATACCCAACAATATGGAAAAATACATGGCTTTTATGCTTGGCAATCATCTTACCTTCATTGATAGTATGCAATTCATGAGCTCTAGCTTGGATAAATTAGTCAGTAATTTGCCGACAGAAGCTTTTAAATATACATCTAAAATTTTCAAAGGTAAAAAGCTTAATCTCATGACTCGAAAAGGTATATATCCATATGACTACATGGACAACTTCAATAAATTCAATGAAAAGTTGCCCACTAAAGATGAATTTTACAGCGTCTTGAATAACGAGCACATCACTGATGAAGACTATAAACATGCTCAGAATGTTTGGAATACATTTAATCTCAAAAACATGGGTGATTACCATGATCTGTATTTAAAATCAGATGTTCGTTTACTTGCAGATGTGTTTGAGAACTTCAGAAAAACATGCTTAGAATACTACAAACTTGATCCATGTCATTACTTCACAAGCCCTGGGCTATCTTGGGATGCTATGTTGAAAATGACTAACATTAAATTAGAGCTCATGACTGATATTGATACGTTCCAATTCATTGAAAAGGGCATGAGAGGAGGTATTAGTTATATAGCCAATCGATACGGTGAAGCCAATAATAAATACATGAAGAATTATGATAAGAAGGCGCCCTCAAAATATATCATGTATCTCGATTCTAATAATCTATACGGTTGGGCTATGAGTCAATACCTACTGACTGGTGGTTTTAGATGGATGACAGAAAAGCAGATCAACAACACAAACCTTGGTAAGTATGAAGAAGACAGCAAAAAAGGTTTCATACTCGAAGTTGATCTTGAATATCCTAAAGAATTGCATGACCTTCATAATGACTATCCACTAGCAGCTGAAAAGGTTAAAGTAACAAAAGACATGCTATCTGATTATTGCAAAAAGATTTCGGAGAAATACTGCATATCAACAGGTCTAGTACATAAACTGATCCCCACTTTATGTGATAAAGAAAAATATGTTCTGCACTATAAGAATCTAAAGTTGTATCTCGATCTTGGTTTGAAACTAACTAAAGTCCATCGAGTCCTTGAGTTTGATCAGTCACCATGGCTCAAGCAATATATTGATTACAATACTAATAAGCGCAAAAATGCTAAAAATGCTTTTCAAAAGGACTTTTTCAAGCTTATGAATAATTCTGTATATGGGAAGACGATGGAAAACATCAGGAAGCGGGTAGATGTTAGATTGGTTACTGATGAGAAGAAACTGCTTAAGATGACATCTAGACCAACTTATGTAAGCAGTAAGATTTTTAATGACAATCTCATCGCTGTGCATAAGATCAAAGAAACACTTACTTTAAACAGACCTTCATATGTTGGCATGTGCATCCTCGATTTGAGTAAAACCCTGATGTACGATTTTCATTATAACTATATCAAAAATAAATATGGAGACAATACCAAGTTACTATTTACGGATACCGACAGCTTAACATATGAAATCGAAGCCGAAGACGTTTACCAAGACTTTTTCAATGACAAAGAAAAATTTGATAACAGTGACTATAATAAAAGCTCAAGATTTTATGACGATACAAATAAAAAGATAATCGGCAAATTCAAAGATGAAGCTTGTGGAATTCCAATCACTGAATTCGTCGGTCTACGATCCAAAATGTATAGCTATATTAAAGATAACCTAAAAGGGATCAAGAAATGTGTCATCAAACGGGATATAAGTCATGAGAATTATAAAGAAACACTTCTCAACAACCAACAAATGTATCATAAAATGAAAACCATCAGGAGTCAAAATCACCAACTTGGAAGTTATGAAATAAACAAAGTATCACTCAGCTGTTTTGATGACAAAAGATGCATTCTTGAAAATGGAATTTCAAGCTATGCATATGGACATTATAACATAAAAACATAAAATTAAATATATTACATATAGTTATAGAGTAATGATATTAACAGTCATTGGAGGGGTCGATGTCGGTAAAAGCAGTTTAATCAGTAGAATTTTGATTGAAACAGACAGCATCAACACTAGAGAAATTCAAAAATCTCAAAAAGAAGCAGAATCACTAAAAAAACAAAATCAATGGTTACCAAATTTAATTGACACTCATCAAGAAGAGAAAGAACGAGGTATAACATTAGAACCTAGTTCAGAAACATTCACTTATAAAACCAAGAAATATACCATCATAAATAATCCAGGTCACATTTCTTTAACTAATGCCATGATCAAAGCCACTTCTAGGTCAGATATTTCAATACTAGTCATCTCAGGCAATCCAAACGAGCTATTCAAATGTCTCGATCAAGGATTTGAACACACTTTAATATGTAGAATACTCGGTATAAGAACTATCATTGTATGCATCAACAAAGCCGAATTTATTGATTCAAATGATAAATATATAACAATCGTCAACACCATCAAAAATCGTCTAAAAAAAATCAGGTTCGAGAGAATTATTTTCTGTCCCGTCTCGGCAAAATTATCACAAAACATAAAGAACCATGATTCCAAATTCGTTGATAACAGTCTTTTAGACATCATAGACAATTTCAAAATACCAAAAAGAGACACAAACTGTATAAAACCATTCGAAAATAAAGTCAAAGCAAAATTAATATTCCAGAAAATACCAAAAATAATATCACCAGGTTTCAAATGTTTACTTCACAGCTTAGATAAGACATACAATGTTGAATTTGATATCATTAAAAATGATGATCTAAACTTCGTAACATCAAAAAATTCGAAAAGCAAGCTAATCGATTGTTCTCTAAACATATCAACCAATGATTTTTTAGACACAAATACCATGCTAAGAAAAGATAACTCAACTCTCGCTTATGGATACATTTATAAGTAAAAAACATATAAAAAATATATCCTATTAGTATATAATAATGGGCTTGTTTGAAAACCAATTGCATAATCAATTCAAATTCAATCAAAATCCTTCTGAAGGAGCTTTTGCTGTATTCAAACTTCTATCAACTATGAAGGTGGTGTCAAATCTAAATGAGGAAATTAAAACGAGCTTGGATCAAATAGCTAATCTTTCAGAAGAAATACAAAAATTAAAAAATTCAACATTTGATCTCGAATACATTGACAAGTTGAAAAATAAATTAAAAGAAAGATTCCAAATTCTCAATGAATTAAATACAAAATTCAGATACGTTGATACGAATCTGATAAAACTTGAAAAAGAATTAGGCTATGTTCCATTAAATAAATCCATTGATATATCAATTAATGATGGAACCATATGGATTAATGAAAATCAAAATTGATTCTTCAAACGCATAAAGATCCAAAATTCGTAAAAAGACTATAAGAGCTTTTAAAAAATGGAGTTTGAATTTTTAATTCAAACATCATAAGAGCTCCGCTTTTTTCCAGAATTGATTTCCAAGAATTGACTCAGCAGATTTTTCCAAGAAATTGAATCCTGTGTTGGAAAAAATGTGTTGTCTAAAATCTTGAAACCCAGTGCAGGAATTCTGCCGTAATCCAACTCAAAACCAGCGCAATTTTCCAGATCTAAATTCCAGCTATAATTTTTCAGCTCTGAATTCAGCTATAATTTTCCAGCTCTGAATTCCAGCTTTGTTTATGAGTAGTTTGCCAAAAACATCCAAGAGCAAATTTTTATCTATAAAATCCAGCGCAAAAATCAAACCACAATTTATAATCCAACGCATTATCCAGATCTTAAATTTGGGCTCGTACCCCCAACTACTATACTACTGGCATGCCTGCAGTTTGTGTTCTGCTGTATAATGGAATACTATCAAACCATTGTGAACAGGATATTAAAGAGTACTGCAAAACAGTGGAGTGTAGAAGAGCTGCTTTGTTTGCTCCATTTGGTGAGAAACCAAAAAAAGTCATCCCAAGACATGATTGCTGTGACAATTGCGCAGAAAATTGTTCCTGTGACACAGTTAACTGTAACCAAGCATTTAACTTTGACATCTCACAAACAGTAGAACTTCCTGGCCCTTCAAATGTGACAACGAGAGCAGTCACTAAAGAAAACAAACTTTATTTGAAAACTGCCCTTGAAAATTTCAGGAAAACTGAAGTCAGTAAACATTCAAACAAGCTTGAACAGTTAGTTAATTGTCCAAATGTGCTGCTTGAACTTAGTGACTTTTTCATTAATCAAGTTCTGGAAAATTGCCACAAAATTTTTAAAGTTCAAGATGTTTTTAACTATGTTGAAGTGTGGCGCAAAGAGCATGCAATTGCCATCCTTGACACTATCGGAGGTTGTTTTGGTGACATCCAAAAAGTTGCAGAACTTGATGTTGAGCTGATGGAAGATATTGACATTGACATGGACTGGGAAGAACTAAGGGACGATTCAACCCTACTGGATATGGCAGAAAGTTTTGATGATGGAAGCACTGACTGTGATAAAACCCTTATGGCAGCAATAAGTCTCAATAGTAGTAGTTTTTTGGGGAGCATTGTAAATAATTTACCATAATTTGAGTCAATTTAAAACTGGTCTTACACTGACTGAAGCACTGAACATAATAAACAATTAAGACCTAAGATGTTTTCGGTTAAAATGTCTTCATTTAGTTGTTTTGTGAATGTTGTTTCAGATATCCCTGACTGCAATTTTAGCATTTTTTTTAACCCAATTTGGGGCAATGATATCTGAGCAGAAAAAAAATTCAATGAAAATTTCAAAGTATGATCATTTAATGTTGTTTAAATAAGTTACAGTGTAGCAGTAACACAGTGGAAGATATTGTGTGACAGTCATGTTGACATTTATTTTTGAGTTTGTTTTCATTACATTCAAATGTCAATCAGTCATAAAAGTTGGGTTGAAATTGAAATGGCTTGCATTGCAAGTATGATTAATAATAAATTATGTTCGTGATTTGTTATTTCTTTCAAAATAGAGTTGTCAGAGGCCACATCATGTGACACTTCTTACAGAGTTGTGTTCCTGCTTTCAGTGATAATAGCTTGCCTTTCATGCCAACAAATTTTACCTTGGTTTATAATATTGTACACCCAGTGCTATGTTGTCAAAGGAATCCAAATTACTCTTAAAATAGATTGTTGTTTCATATTATTTAACATTCATATGTTATTTTTTTAATTCTTTAACTAATCCTATGTACATTGGAACTAATAGTAAAGGGAATCACTGTATTTATTTTGAGCAATCCTGTATTGTGTGGTTCCAGAAAATGTGAGTACTCCTTCCTCAGAAGGTATTATTCCTTGGGTAGGGGGATCTCAAAGGCCAAAATCTTTAAGAAAATGTATGAAGCTTTATTGGAATTTCCAGAGAGGAGGGTCTTGGGAAAAATCATGCCTTCTATGGGGTGGTGTATGGATCTTTTCTGGAACCACAAATTGAGATCAGGACATACCACAAAGGCAACAGGTTTGCATGACAGGACTCTTCAATGGCATTGTGTACACTGCCTGGAGACATGTCATTGTCAAAGGAATGGCTGCAGCTTAATTATCTACACAAAACATCCTGGAAATCTGTTGCCTAGTGTGGGGGTCAACTTACAAATCTTTTAACTGATTTCTATACATAGTAAAGTTGGGCAATTTGTTAAAAACATGCAATTTTGCATTTGAGATCTATTCTAAATTCTCAGAACTTTTTCTGATAACTAATCAATACTGTAAGGAGAAAGGGGCTAGGCCTTCTTTCAGACAATTAAGAAGGACAACAAAAACAAGATATTTAACGGGCTCTTCTTTTGATTTCAATATACTTCTTATGATCATTGATCCACTTGTGCATGTTTTGGATGTCAAAGTTCCACAAAAACGAAGGCTTCATGCCATGATAGTGGTGGTAGACTCTTCCTGGAACATGGCGCATGGCCTTGTGGTCTACAAGGTCCTTGACTACCTTCTTGAGATCTTCATCTGAAGACTTGACTACATGCCTACCAGAACGCTTGTGAATGTGCAATTCTGAATCAAATTTGTCCATAAGTTCCTTTGTTATGGTAATTGATTTACATATCCTGTCTATAGACTTCTGGGAGGCATTTGGTCCAAGTTTCTTCACAGCATCTTTCAAAAGCCTGTTGAAGAACTCTAGTAGCAAATCTAGAGGGATGTTTCCACCGATGCCATTTCTCGACTTTGCTAAGCGGTTCCATATCAGTTCATGGGCTGCCTTTGGACTTAACAGAGCATACACTTGAAACATCAGGTATAATGCTTCAAGGGCATACTTGGTGCTTCGCTTGTCATTTTTCAGATGAATTAGGAAAAATTTCCAACAGCGAAGAATCCGATCCCCATCCCCTTCACTGATTGCATCCTTAAAATTTAGAAGAAGAAGACCATACTCCATCAAAGCCTTTTGATAGGAAAGCATGTCATCACACTGGTTGGAATCCTCTGACTCTGCACTTTGATTTTGACTTTGTTCACCAACAATCCTGTTTACAAGTTCTAGGTTTCGAGTAGTGTTCACCACATAATCATTAACAATCTGACCTGCAAGCTCTTCTAGGTATCTCTTTTTGGTAACCTTAGAAGTATCTGCCTTTGGTACTGCCTCAGAGGTGTCATCAAGGGATTCAAGATTCATAATTTCTAGAGCAGCTGCAACCACTCTTGCTTTTAAGCAGAGGTCAAAAAAGCTGTGGGCTGGCTTCACCGCAGAGTCAACCTTTGCCTTTACATTTCGCCTGTTGATAAGATTGCGATCGCTGTATAGTGTGCATTTGTCTCTTGAAGAAGCTTGAGAGTATGGACGATCAAATGCAAGCTGCAAAAAGAGAATACTAAAACTAAATTGATAATCATGAAATCAATATCAATATTGTAAGGCTCTGGGAAGTATCCATCCCAATGTCAGTGGTCATTAGAAATTTCCAGGGAGAGCAGGGGGGAAATGTAGTTTTTTTTTAAAAAAAAGAAGAGACCACTGCACATTTGTTTCAAGAAAATATGAATGCAAGATAAACTAACATCATTGTTCCAGTTAATGCAAATGATGGGGTGAGCTTTGCTGTACTCACTTTTTAAATAAACTGCCTGTTCTGCAAACTATTGATTAAGAGTAGAATATACATTTACCAAAAATCCCAAGTGCAAAAAAAAAAAGTATGAACTTTTCAAAAGACTAAATTTCTTGGCAGGTGTAGATAAGTGCTTGGATATTTACCTGGAGAAATTTATTACTTGAATGCCAATCAGCAATTTGAAAGTGCAGCCCATCTAAACGCTCCTCAGGTGTAAAACCATTACTCAGGGATGCATGGCCATTTACTGATTGCTCCACAGTTAGTTGGTCACCAACCAACCCTTGGTCATCATAAAGCCTGTGCTCATCATCACCAGTAAAAGCTACATACTTATGGAGTTCTTTCAAAATTTCAAGTATCCCATCAGCACTGTTTTCATTATGGTAAAGTACACCAAGGAAAGTCTACAAAAAAAAAATCAAATTAATACAAAGAAAGTTTGGTGATACAGTATCAAGATTTCCTTCAGTCATTTGCATATTTTAAATATCCTTTCAACCTGGTCATTCTGTATTGGGCTGTTTTAGTTTCTCTGTGCTACATTTAAATTACAGTCAACTCTCGCCTTGGGAACACCCCACTATTACGGACACTTGCTATTACAGACAAAATTCAGATCCCTGGCTATCGAGGTTTGACTGGAAATGACTCCCCTTATTACGGACTCTAGCTAATACGGACACTAAACAAAGTCCCAACCATGTCCGCTACAAGGAGAGTTGACTATATATGTGTAGCTAGCTACTCACAGTGTCAGTGGCTTGAGCTGTTTCCTTTTGATAGCAATGGGGGACGTGCTTTGTCACAACTTCCTGAAGATGTTTGAGGCATGGTATATTTGCAGAAATGATTCTTGTCACCAAGGTAATGTAGTTTTCTTTCTGCTTTTGGTGCTCGGCTTGGTTTGGTACGCAGTTTCCATTCTCAAGTGAAGAGATGTCACCCACAGGCCCAATTCGTCTGAGGTGTGCTCCACGTACCCGGTTTTCTGTGCTCATGACTGTCACATAGTGTTTATCTTTGTTTTGATGCTGCTCAGTCATGTGGTGAACCTCCTGGTAAATGTCAAAATTGTCAAATGTGATCTTTCGCCCTTTATCTGGCTGGAGTATCACTTGAATGTTTTGAACATTTGTTTTGGATTCTCAGCGGCAGTGGTGGCTTGTGCTGAGTGGAGACCACCCTGCTCCGAAGAAGTACAATAAAACTTCATTAAGGAAAATATGTTCAGCTGGCGAGCTTCCGTGGAACTAATTCTCGTGTTGGAAATGATGTTTGAGATGTTTGGTACAAGGTTTTCGGACTAAATGGACAACTTCTGAACTGTAGCGGGGAACGCTCTGAAATTCACTGAAATACGGGGGAAACTTAGCTCGGTAGAACAACCCTTGCTTTGCGGGAACAGAATTTTGTCACAAATTCCTGCACTCGGCGAACTACTTCGAGCATCTTGCTACGGCCGTCAAGGATCAGACAGAACTTGGGTCCAACAGTAGTTTATTCTGTACACACTCGTAATCACTGATATAATCTTCGATGTAATCAAAGAACTTTTACAATATTGCTTGCTTATATATCCTTGCTGGAAATAAGGTGTTTACAATCTGAACAAAAGCTTTCTGTTGAGCACAATTAAAAAGGAAACGATTATAATTACAAGAGCGAACTATTTCAACAGTAGGAAGTGTACAAAATTAAAAACGAGAACTTAGATTAAAATTCACAAGTTTGAATTTGGAAATAGTGAACTTGAATTAAGCTAAAACAGGCATAGGAAATTAAAAATGAGACTTATTAAGATTTCCAAAATTGGTTTGCTCAGCTAACTAACTAAGAGCAACCCTTGAATAGAAAGCAATAAAACTTCATTATTATACTAGCTGGGGGACACCCGGCGTCTTCCAGGTTGTTCACTCATATGGGTGGGGGCTCCTGGAGATTTTTTACCAATTCAGTGACGAATTGGACTTTTTGGCTGCCTTTGACCCAGAGGATGAGGAGCTGTGGTGCTGGGATACCATCTTCCCTGAGGACCATGAGGTTTTTGTTAATAGCGTGCAACAGGAGGTTGGGTGCCATTTCCTGGGGCAGGCCTTGTCCTGCTAAGGCCAACCCATGGTGGCACGTCTGAAAGTGAAACGTCCGGAGCACAGTCGGGGCGTCTTCCAGAAGATGAGATTTAACGAGATATTTGGTACAAGTTGATCGTGTTTGGCCGCAGGCAACCGCCAAGCATCTCAAGGAAAAAACGTTGCTACCATGCTGGAAGCATTCGCATTCTACAACAAAGGTCAGCACAGCCATGACAAAGAAACAAGTGAAAATAGAGGCGAATACTGCATAAGTCAGCAAGCGAGAATGAATAAGTAGAAACCATACGATACGAGTTTATTTATTTACTTGAGCACAAAAGCTATTGACTTAATGTGTCGAAATTGCTGTTTGCTTACAAAATTTATATTTGCATAGTTTTGCGGCGAAGCAATTTGAATACACAGAAGTCCTATTTTTGAAACAACAAATTCCCACTAATATCTTTATAATATTTCCCTTAAAACTTAACCCATACATGCCCACTTAATATTTTAACTGATTTCCAACAATTTTCCCCTGACATTCCCCCGACCTTAATCATGAGCTCTCCTGAGCGAGAAAGAAAACAAAATGGTGTGGTGATCAGAGTACAACAGAACAACTTTACTGAAGACCGTAAGTTAACGGAAGTGATAAGAGACGCAATAAAACGTACAATGACAAAGTTGAAAGCGACAAGGTATTAAAGGTCAGTTACTACAGTTCAGGTCAACAAATTCCTTGGTCTGCCAGCCAGATGGCAAATTCATTAGCCTTGAAGCCTGTTGGTATGGGGCGATGGCGCATCTCTGGAACCAATCGTGTGACTAGAGGACAGCGTAAGTCCTCTAGGTTCTTGATGGTCACGCTCATTCCTGAGGGAGCCATTGTAGTGACGGCTTGTTTCAGAAAGTCAACCTTCTGTGTACCTTTGGTGAAAATAAGAAGGCTGTCTGGAATCGGCAGAGAATGGCGGGTCTGGATAGTTCAAACAGGATCTTACCAACGGTGAGCAAAAACACTTGCGGGAACAAGTATAAGGATATGCCTGGGCCGGACAACGGAAGGCCATGCACAAACGTCGCTTGGTGATAATACGTTGACAAATTGTCCACATCCTGCTTGACCGCCAGTATTGAATTGCCAGGACTTGGAAAATTCTAAACGGTCATGCGCAAAAGCCAGGCACTTCAGGGTAAAAGGCTCGGGACCATGTTGGAAGCAGTCGAGCTCAGTAACAATAATAAGAGGACTGGCCATTTCTTCAAAGGTGAATGAGCAAGAAGACTCTATGAGCACAACTGGAACACGGGCTAAGATAGCTGAAAACTGTGATAGAGAACTGGAAAGGTCGCATTTTATAGCAACAGTGTGACAAAGAAACCATTATGTACTGAATAGATGAATAGAGCTGAGAAAGGGGTCGAGCAGCTGTTATGACAAACTAGCAAATATTTGGCCAAGTGTGCCTGAACGCATAGCGAAAGAAAGAAAAAACGTGGTTATTATTCAGCTGAGTAGAGGTGAGGATTCAAAACCCTAACCATTCCCGACAGAGAGGAATCCAAAACGTCAGCGTTTTCCAGGAACGATAAAGAACTCACAGGTTAACAATACATTCCTTCACCAAACCGAGAAAAACGAAATCCCACAAATCAAAAGAACAGGGTCTTTGTCGAATCAAGCCCCAAATGAAATAACAATAACAAAGAACACAATAGAGGTACAATCTTTTAAGAGCAGCTTGTTAAACAGCCAAAGTTGCCGTTGTTGCAGCTGCCAATCACTAACTTGTGGGATTCCACAGGGAACAATTTTTGGGCCACTACTCTTTCTAATCTATATTAACGATCTCCCTAATTGTCTCTCAATCTCTAAGCCTCGAATGTACGTAGACGATAGTCACTTGACCTTTGCCAGTAACTGTGTCGACATGATTAATGAGGTCTTAAATCGCGACCTAGCTAAGGTCAATGAATGGCTTATCGCGAACATATTAACATTAAATGCAAGCAAGACAGAATTTATGTTAATCGGGTCGAAACAAAGGTCAAGTACTTTTGACAAATCTCCTAGCCTTTTAATTGATGATAAATCTACAAAGCAAGTTTCTAGGACTAAATCTCTTGGTGTGCACATTGACGAAAATCTCTCTTGGAATGTGCACATCGAGTCCTTTAAAGCTTTAAAGAGGTGTACACGATTTGTTCCTCAAAGCACACTGCATTCTGTTTTCAGTGCCTTAATACAGCCTCATTTTGATTATTGTAGTGTTGTTTGGGGACACTGTAATAAGACCCTTTCTGACAAACTACAAAAATTGCAAAACCGCGCTGCACGTGTTCTAACCTTTTCCAGCTATGGCACAAATGCCAGACTTCTCTTTGAATGGCTCGGCTGGAAAGGATTGGAATCTCAAAGGCAAATACAAGAAGAAATAATGGTGTACAAATCTCTTAACGGTCTTGTACCTACCTATTTGCAATCTATCTTTACTGATAGGAGTATTATAACTCCATACGAACTGAGAGACACTGTGGGCAAACTCGCTGTTCCTTTGCCTTGCACAAACTATCTAAAAAACAGTTTTAGTTACCAAGGTGCGGTGCTTTGGAACAGCTTACCACCTGATTTGCGGTTAGCACAAACTCTCAATGGTTTTCGAATTGGTTGCCGACATCATTTTTCTTAGTTACAAAAATATTATAGTCTTTTACCTTTTATAGTACACGGCATTCATGTAAAGCAGAGTTATGTTAGTGTAAATTATTATTGTTTTAGTTTTTAGTATTGTATTTATTGTCATTGGTATTTTATAATTGTATTTCTGATTAATTTACCGTGTTTAAATAAAGTTACTATCTATCTGTCTGTCTGTCTGTCTGTCTGTCTGTCTGTCTGTCTGTCTGTCTGTCTGAGTGGAAGGAATTGGACGGTTACTAAGACAAAGGCAATAAAATACCAACAAAAGAACCAAATTGAAACAAGTAAGAGAGAGAGAGAGAGAGAGAGAGAGAGAGAGAGAAATAAACGAGAACCGTAGGCATGAGATTGTTTGAATCCGTAGAGAAATTATTAATGTCGTCACGAACTGTTTGTAAGCGACGCGTGAGATCGGAGTCAATAGTGTTATAGGTATCGTTTAAAGACTTAAGCGTACTATGATCAAGAGCCAGAGGAGCAGCAATCTTGAAATTTGGTGTAACAAATATGCTGTTGTTGTAAGCAGAGGAAGGATACCATGGAATAAATTGAAACTGACCCTCCGTAAATAAGGGAAAATGGATGGTTATTTTTGAAGCACAACTGCCAAACCCTGTGCTTTGAAAAGGAAAGGAATATTTACACGGGAAGTGATAAACACCCAAGGGTTCTAAAGAAAGAGTGGTCGAGAGATATCGATATCCACCAAGATTTATCAAAGGTCGTAGCGTAGGACATCGAGGCAAATGGACATGAGAGTGTTGAAACAAAAGTTTTGAATCAGGAACCCATTTTAACCCTAACCAACTCGGGTCTTCAACAGTAGAGAGCACATTCTTAAGGCACAAAATTATATTCTCGCCGTGGAAGCATTGTTCTAATTCAGCCTTTGTAACCACATATCTTTTATCCTTGCACGTCAACAACAAAAGATCCGGGCGAGTTATTGACCCACCAAAACAAAGTTATCAACCTGATATGAAATCGGCAGCAGCTGTTCTAAAGAACACAACGCACCAACACCATCAATTTCCGGCAATGTAAACACCAAGTGAATTTGCATAATGTGTGAAATTTGAAAATCGATTACCGGTTCAACCATCAAATCAAAACCATTTCGCAGAGCAGCGAGAGTAGGCGACAGAGAAGAGAACTGAGAAAGGAGAAGTTCTAAATCAGCCGTCAGAAATCGCGGAAGATCACTGAAACCCACAAGTGTTTTCTTAGATAAATGCGTAAGCTGTCGAACCAAGTCATCAATTTCTTCAAGACGTAACAATGCGCTGAGGGCTTTGTTTAATTCCATTGAATAAAGGGAAAGAAATTCTTGATTAAGATTAAAATGGCAGTATTCTTGTTTTAAGTAGGTATTATAGCAAGTTTTCCAATCCTGAAAGGTACCTGCCATTGCCCGTAAGGAGTTAATTACTTGACCTACTTTAGAATTTAAAAGATCAGTGGTCTTAATTAAATAAGTAACTTTACCATTTACAAGCCTTGTGAGCTCGTGCTACTCACTCATACTATCTGCAAAACCTCGCAGAACAGAAAAGAGACCAGAAAGACCAGGAGAATCATCACAGTGCCCTCCAAAAGTTTTATACAAAAAACACGGAATACCAGTGAGCCCCATATGACAAAGGAAACTTGATCGCTTTGTCCACTCACTGAACCACGCTTGCTCGTGTGGAGAACAAACGTGACAAGCGCTAACAGCCCAGTGCTGAAGCGAAGTAGCATAGTGCCTTACAGGGCAATCTAGCCCTGAAGTAAGACCAGAAACATAACCATAGAAACGCCTCAAATAGCTATCACACTCCAACAAATCAGTCACTCCGTGTAGAGATAATAGGCGATTTGTGGTGCGTTGAACACCACAAATAGAAGCTAATACTTGGTCATAAAATTTGGCCAAAACGGGATCGCAAGTAGAATTTAAAATCGGTGAGGGACCCCGAGATGCCGTGGGTAACAACATATGAATGCTGTGCCACGATCTGAGAGTAACGTACGCGGGGCACCATGGCGAGGCATGATCTCATTGACCAACTGGTTGGCAATAGTTACTGCTTCAATGTTGGGAACTGCAAAACATTCTACCCATCTGGTGCAATAGTCCGTCCAGACGACAATGTAACGGGTTTTGGCTGTGGATTCGACAAATGGCCCAGCATTCCCCGGGGCCGGCTATGGGAAGTGGTAGAAGGGGGGTAGTCTGGCGATGCTTTGGGCTCTTCCTCATAGAACATGATTCACAGCTAAGGACATAGTGCAGAACGTCCACGTACATCTTAGGCCAAAAATACCTGTCACGAAGCTTTGCGTAAGTCTTGTTGACCCCCAGATGTCCAGAAAAAGGAATGTCATGCAGCTGTAGTAAGACCTCAGACGCAAGGCTGTGAGTATAACAACCTGAGATTTGGGTGTAGGCACTCGCCGTTTCCCTGGGAACCATAGGTGACTTAAAAGTCCAGTTGGTCAAGGTAGTACTGCTCAATGGTATGAAGAAGCGTCAGGGCTGCTTTGTTATCTGCTGGGAGCTCTTCCTACTCCAAGTAAGCAATTATGAAAGGGGTCTTGGCACTGAAGCTTTATCTTGTTAGCTTGCTCAACAGGGAAGTCAAGAGCGGCAACAACAGGCTCATATGGGTGCCGTGACAAAGCATCTGCGTTTCCATTGCTTAGTCCTGCTTGATGAATAATCTCGAAATCATATTGTTGCAAAAGTAAAGCCCACCGTGCTAACCGGCCACTTGGGTCCTTTAGCTGTATCAGCCAACGGACGGCACTGTGGTCTGTGAAGACCTTATAGTGAACCCCATAAAGGTAGCCCCGGAAGTGACCTATCCCGGAAATCAACACCAAAGCTTCTCTCTTGGTTACACTGTAGTTCTTCTCTGTGGGAAGGAGTTTCCTACCGGTGTATCCTATGACTACTTCACGGCCACTTTGAATCTGTCTGAGAACGTATCTAAGACCTTCATCACTTGCATCTGTGGCTAGGGTGAATTCAACTGTAAAGTCTGGGTATGCTAGAAAAGGGGCTTGCGTTAATGCTTCCTTCAATCTGTCAAAGGCAACCTGGTAGTCGTCATTCCACTAGAACTTGAGACCCTTTTTAGTAAGATTGTGGAGGGGACCGGCAATCTTGGCGAAATCTTTCACGAACTTCCTATAATAGTTGGCAAGGCCAAGGAAGGCACGGCCTCTTTGACTGTATGTGGAACCGGATATTCCTTGATGGCGCGAATCTTTTCAGGGTCTGGGCGTATTCCTTCCTTGGAAATCATGTGACCCAAGTACTTGACCTTTCTCTGACCAAAATAACATTTCTTAGGCTTGAACTTGAGACCAGCTTCCCAGAAACGCTCGAACACCAGGCGTAGATGCTGTAGGTGATCTTCAAACGTATGGAAATACATGAGGACATCGTCCAGATAGATGAGCGCTATTTTCCAGTGTAAGCCACGCAAAACACACTCCATAAGCCGCTGGAAACAACTAGGAGCGCTGATCAATCCAAATGGCATCACGTTAAATTCAAATAAGCCTGCGTGGGTAACAAAGGCGGTCTTTTCGCGGCTTGCCTCCTCTAATTCAATTTGCCAGTAGCCACTTAGGAGGTCCATGCTTGAAAAGTACTGGGTTCCAGTCAGCACGTCCAGAGTATCGGCTATCCTCAGTAGTGGGTAAGAATCTTTCTTGGTTACGCTGTTAACCTTCCGTAGATCACAGCAAAATCAATCGCTGCCATCAGGCTTTTTAATTAGGACCACAGGACTACTCCAGGCACTGGTAGATGGCTGTATGATTCCTTGCTATAACATGTCATCAATACACTGTTCAATCCTCTCCTTCTGTGCAGCTGGTGCACGATATGCGCGTTGGCGGATTGGAGGATGATCCGTTGTATCAATGTGATGCTGAACTCAACTGGTGCGCTCCAATTCACTGGGAGTCAAGGCAAAGATGTCCTGATATTCATTGAGGAGACTCTGCAGGGCGGCCTTCTGTTCTTCCATCAAATCGGCATCAGATAGGTCCACTGGAACATTTTCAGTTTCCTGGGAGGATTGTTGGGCTTCGCAAGGTTGTGCTTCTAGGCTAAGGATTGGAACTTGATCATCAGTGAGCGTGAAGTTCCCCAAGGTGGCTCCGCGATAAAGGGTAACTGGCTTGCATGTGGGATTGATCAATCTAAATGGTACCGTATGGTCGGCAGACAGGGTCACCAAGGCAGCTGCCCCTTGTAGTTGGTATCTGTCAATTAGTCGTGGTGAAGCTTCCAGGAATCCGACAACCCCAGGAGGGAAGTCTGTATCCAAACAAGCTGGAACGATGGTTTCTGAGCTTGGCGGAATAACACAAGTGGACCATGCTTGCACTCCTCATCTGAACAGGGCGTGCTTTCTAGTTTTAAGGTGCTATTCGTCAAATCAATCACTGCTTCATTAGCACGTAGAAAATCTCGTCCAAGGACAGCTTCATAAGTAAGATTCTTCACGACGTGAAATTCTCAGGGATAATTGCCTCCAGCTATTCCCAGGGAGACCTTCACTGTCCCTAAAATCGGTAAAACCTGACCACTTGCGGTTTTCACTTCACTGGAGCCGCTTCTACAGAGGACTGGAAGCTGGTCAGCATATAGCTTGCACAAAAAGTCCTCATCCATCACTGAAATTCCTGCACCAGTGTCTACCAGAAGTTTAATAACATGACCATTAAGCCAGGCCGACACTGTAAGATCTCGAGGGTTGGATTGGAAAACCTCGCCTTGCTTCTGGGTTGGTAGCTGGTCCACTGACTGTCTAGAGACTGGGGCTATGTGCGAATTGAATTCATCGTGGATGGATGTAACAGCTACATCACTGGTCTTGCCTCCAGAAGTAAGTTGGGAAGGCTCCACTGAAGTCGGGACCAAATTACTTTGGCTTGTAGGCTCTTGGAGAAAATCCATCGTAGGTTTTTCCTCACTGGGAAGCTGTCTGTTAGCTGTTCCAGGAACGAGAGAAGGCGAATCGCTATCTTGTCAGGCAGGACGTGGCCGCTGGCACTAGCACTGCTACTGGTGTTTGCATTAGAAACGTTTGGCAACAGCAGATCAGCTGTCTGGAGCAACGGCTCAGGGGTTTGCTGTGGAATAATATCAGCAGGCGGGTTCAACTCTGAAATGTCAGAGGTGGACTGGGTAGGCTTGAATGAACCGACGGGCTGCATGTCTGAGGCAAGCTGCTCTGTTACTGGCTCGGCGGTGGATTCGACTGACTGAATTCCTTCTTCAGACGGACGGCTTCACTTTTGGTTTACTATTTGTGGACCGAGCTGAGTGGACTTCTGAGGGTACAGGGTACTCGTGTTGGGACTGAAATTGCTCGATAGCATGAAGAATAGGATTCAGTAGATCTCCAGCATCGCTGAAATTTGTGGCCGATGAACCTTGATAACAGATGGATGGATTTGCTTGGTTGAGGACTAGGTCAAGGCTAGGCAACGTGACCGGAAGGGTGTACAACAGAGCTTCTGTTGTCATGTGACAAAGGAGTTTGCTGATCTTGTGGGTTTCCTGTAGTTATCGGTTGTTGTTTTGAAAACTGTACAACGTCATGAGAGAGTATCTGGACGTTCTCTTGGACTTCAGGTTCTTCAGTAATGAGTTGTTGGGTTTCCACGGCGGAGGAAACTGATACCCTTTTGCCTGAAGTCTGTTGTAATTGGGCAATAAAGTCGCCGTCATACGAGCCTTCATCAAGTGCTGCTAAACGTTGCTCTCTGCGAGAGGGCTGGGAATAATTTCGATAACTATCTCGTGGCTGGTTATAATTTGAATTTGGCGGATAACTTGATTGAGGCTGCTGACGTTGCGGTTGGACATTTCTTCTTTCAGGGCAGCTTGTTTGTAGGTGGCCAGCTCGGCCACAATGAAAACATACTGGGCGGCCATCGCGGGGTCTCTCTCTGGGTTGTTCAGTACGGGGAGTCTGAGTCCGTCTAGCTAACCCACGGATTCTAGCGTCTGTTTCTCGGCTAAGTTGTTCAATTATCTCCTTTTATTGCTGTATTTCCTTTCTCATTCCACTCGTGTTGCCAGTGTTTCCGCTGAAGGTATCATTAAGAGCGGCGACTGCTGCTGGCCTGTTTGCTGGTACCCTGGATATGCTTACTCTGCGGAATTTCCAACGAATCATTGATTGAGATCTTGCTTGATACTTAGAAGGCTGTCTTGTATTCGTCTCATCTCTTTGAGAAGTATACAAGACTCTGGGTTCTCGGCTGAGTAGGCTGCTACGGCTGTATCTTGTTGTTGCCTTGTGGCTGTCTTTACGAGCTCGTCGAGTCTGTCTTGCAGTAGTGATGGTGGCTGGTTCAAATAAGCCACGTTTGTTGGCGAAAGATCCTTGGTAGTGGAGGCTTCAGGATTGGCTAGCTTTCCCGGTGGGGCAGTTAGTTCTGCAAGGACAGTGTTATTTCTGTCTATAACACTCAAAAGCTTCTTGTCTTCGGAATTTGTCTGGGAACTGGGTTTTTTGGCAAGTAAGGTCAAGGCTTGTGATAATAGCTGGGTTGACGTTTGGTATTCAGGAGCGCTAGTGCTACTCATTGTTGTCTCCACAGAGCATGCTAATCGTGCCATTTCCTCTGCTTCTTGGAAGGTTTTTGGCTGTCTTAACAACACGGTTTTGCGAACATCAGGCCGCAATCCTTGGACGAAATAATGCATCTTATCTGCATCTGAAATGTTTAACCTGCGGAACTTGTTCGTCAGATTGGTTAAATAGTATCCAACAGTTCTTTCGGGCCTTGCTGACGAGTGCAAACAGCTTGCCAGATAATCCAACTCTGGTTATCATTTGCAAATCTCTCTCTCAGCAAATTGCTTAGTTCTGCATACGTTGACTTCTGTTCAAGAGGCAATGAGTAGTAAAAATCTTCAGCAGGTCCGGCTAAATTCGTTACTAACTCCGCCTGTGCTGTTCGGCTGGCCAGGTCAATTTGGCGAAGCGTTAGGTAATTTTCTATTTTATCCAGCCATCGGTTAATATCTTCGCAGACATATCCATGGAAAGGCGGTGGTCTTCGTGTGTTGACTGTTTCTGGAAGAGGTGCTTGCTCTAAGGCGCTGGCGGTTTGCTGGTGCTGCAAATTTAACTGGCGTTGTGGAAAAGCCATCTGATCCTGTATTTCTCTCAATGCTGCTGCTTCCATGGTGGCTGATTCAATAATTCGATCCCTTTTATGTGCTCTGATGTCTTTTCCGTTTTCTATGCTTCTTTCTTTAAAGTTTGAGTTAGCTTTCTTGCCTTCGCTACTTTCTGGATCTTCCTGCTCACTGTATTCGTCACTGGAAACAGGTTCGCTGTGAGTTCTTGTTTTGTTTTGTTTTGTTTTTTATTATACGTGTCCTATCACTTGTTGGTGAACACTTGTTTGTGAATTACCTATCAGGTTTCTTTGGTCAGCGAAGCTTGTTTCTGGGCGTTGGATTGATCTGTTTGGTTCTTCTTCGCTGGATTCAGTGCTTTCACTGCTAGCGTCGTCGCTATCAGGGCGTGAATTCAAACCACTTCTACGGGGCAGAACTAACTTGTAAAGGTCCGCTGGTGAATTAATAACGGGAACCTGTCTACTGCTGGAGTACCTTCCAAGATTTACCGATTCTTCACTCCCGCTGTCGTCAGAATCGCCACTATCTTCTTTTTGCGGGGCCGTATGGGATGAACTGGGTAAAATGAGACGGCTGGGACTGCTAAAAGTGATCGGCTGGAAGTCTTCAGCCTTCTCCTCCAGGTAAATCGGCGGCCCTTGAGCGATTTCTTCTTCAACGAGACCACCACCTTGCTCTATGCTTATGTCTAAAGGTTCTCGCTGTGTAGTGTTCGGGACTGGAAAAGGCTGTCGATCTCTGTTGGGAATTCTGAGGCTCTAACTCAGTGCGATAAACTTCGGGTGATGAACTAAAAAGGTCACCGTAGCTTAAAGCAAACGGCAGTTCTTTTGAAAATTCACAATTCTCTTCTTCGGATAAATCGCACTGAACTCTTGTGTTAACCTTAGGAACTCCTGGTCTTTTATATACGTATAATTTCTTACGTCTACCTCTTAGATTGTAGCTATGTATTTTCTTTGAAATGACTTTCTTAACGGACCTCATAAATTAGAACTGAATTGTACTTTGCGTACTCACGTACTTGGGCGTCCCTGTCTTTTGTACTCAGTGCTCCAAGGGATTTACATCCCGTTTGTTCCAACCACTGAATTTGTCGGAGTTTCTTCGTTCTTGCTTGTCCGCAGATATTCCAGTTGAAGCTACACTGATTCTCCTAACCACTGTGACGACGGGTTTTGTCGCTCTGAACTCTGAACTCGCTCTGAACTCTAACCATTTATTATTATTATTATTGAACGGGCGATGAGAGGCCTTTCTGGCTGGAAACTGAATGCGCTTAATTGGTGGTTTTCACTGTCACGCAATAAAAAAATAAAATCGAAACCATTCAACGACAGAAGCTATGAATTTCAGATATTATAAAAGATAAATAGATAAACGATTTGTCCAAATCTCAGATCTGTGCGGTGCACCGTTTGCGAGTTATTTGCCGAACCTTTCCACGCAAATATATAAAGCTCAGTATGGAGACGCCATATTTGTGTCCTTCCGAGGGGCACAAACATGGCCGCCGTAATGCCAGAGAAACCATCTGGAACTTAATTTTCCTATTAATAGTGACTACTTTTGGCTCATGATCTATTACACTTTCACATAAACAGCACTTAGTACACTGGGAATGTTCGATCTGCAAAAATGGAACGGAAAGGCCTTTTTTGAATCAAAACAACTTTGTCACGGCACTCAGCTTGATATCACATACGGCGGAGAACTCGAATATTCAAAATGCTCTGTTTTTAAAACAGAGGGCACAACCAAGCTGGAAATTTGCGAAAAGATATATTTTTAGTTTATCTTACACCTAGTGATATCAAAAGTTTAGCAGGCCTTTTGAATTTTGATTTCAGAATTTTATGACGTAACATGAAAACCAAGAATTGACTCGACTCGACTAAACTGGACTGAACTGCGATAGCGCAGAGCAACCTCACTTGCTACGGGAGAGGAACTCACTGGTTTCAAAGTACCGTAGGGTCTGCTAACAACTGGAACAGGACACGAGAGCTTGGACTTCACACGTTTATTCTTCCTCTCGGCGTAAATCGCTGATGTAATCGCCGAAAAACTCATGGTCATGATATTTTTCATGGCATTTTAATCCCATTTTCATGTTTTTATAGTCAAATTCACCGTCAACCATGAAAATGGAATGAATTTGCCATAGGCCATGAAAATCTCATGACTCAAGCCATGAATAACATTTCAACTTTTCACAGATCTTGAGAAAACTGTCCCACAATCAATCATAGAGTAAAATAAAATGCTTTAATTTTTGCCAACAATTTTTGAGAAATGATCAGGTACAGTATCGCTACTAGGAGTATGTATGTGAAAAATACTGTGAAAAAACGTGAAAAATGTGTTCTTTTCACACACATCTCACATGTTTTTCACTACTTTTCACACGAATTTCACACGCAATTTTCACGTGTGTGAAATTTTGTTCAGTGAAATATGTGTGAAAAATGGTGTGAAAAGGTGTGAAACGATGTCATCCCTTTCACACACATTTTCACATGTAAATTCTCAGTTAACGGCAACAGAATTTCACATGCTACTTCACGTTTCACCATCCATTTCACATGAGATTTCACCAGTACGCCTCAGTGAATGGTAAGAAAACTTCACATGCTACTTCACACATTTTCATCAGTACTTCACATGAGATTTCACATGTACATTTTTAGTGCATTAAGCAATAGAATTTCACATACTATTTCACTTGTTTTTAAATCCACTTCACATAGTCTTTCACATGACAAGTTCATGTAGGTGTAGCTAGCTATAGCTTCTCTCAAAAATGAAGAGGAACTTAACAATGCAATTACATGTACTCACCTAACTGGAGGAATATAGTATGTACTGATAATCTTTTGACACACGATACCAGCCAATTTATATAAAACAGCATAAAATTAAATCCTTTTTTAAGTTATTTGCCTTTATTTCCTCAACTTACTGATGTAAACAATAATGCTCTCTAATAAACCAAGCCTGATTTACCTATGCATGTAACTTCCATTATAGTATAATAAGCCATAGCCACTTCTGTCAACCTTGAGCAATAATGACTTCACTGACATTACAATTCTCCAAGTAAACTATGATTACAGTTGAACCCCGCAAATTTGGAGTCAGTTACTTTGAATACCCGTTATTTCGAAGTAAAACTAATATCCTTTGGATTTGCCTTTCAGTCATTTAATTACTATCGGCTATTTTGTAGTCCTGCTGACTCGAACTGTTTTTTTGTTTCACCTGATAGTTCCAAATAGCAGGGTCCTTTTGTATATTTATTATAATGTAATGTTTAAACTAGATTCCTACTTACCCTAACTCCAATGAAAAACAAAAAATGATTTTAGGTGGCAGGGTTAGAGTCTGAGACAGTAATAATATTAACAGCAGGGATTTTTTGCATAATTGTTATTTGTTACGTCGGTACATTAGTAAATAAAATGATAAACAAAAATTGGTTGACATATATATAATTAATTAATTAAGACATATATTTCTTTTGATAATCCTCAAAGAGATTTTTAACATTTTCTTCATTGTGTAAAACAAAAGCCTTGCCAACTTGTTGTGTCCGAGGGCAAGAATAGAAAACATATTTTGAACTCAAAGTAGCCATATCCTTGCGCCTTGGCCACTTGTAGGTACCATCTTTACAGCGCGTCAAGAAGTTCACACAGAGGCTTTCTGCACTTTGTGCAGAAGTCACCTGTCCAATAAAATAGCCCATGTCATAACCAACTGCCACAAAGCGCCCCACATGCAAATTTTCATTATCATGTGCCTGCAAGGTATCAGAAAAAATCAGATGTTTATATTAGATAATGTAAAGTAAATACAATAAGTATGACAGTTGTACAGTAGTTCTCAGTTTCAGTGTGTTATATCAAGTTCAAAATGGACCCACACTCAATACCTCAATGGGGCTAGATGGGGAGTCATCTTGCGAGTCACCATCATGATCAGCTATCAGGAGTTCGGCGCCAATACCAGTGTCATCCAGCTGACTGCATTTTGTTGATGTTTTCTTGTCATCTGCAGTAACCAATAATAGCATTTACAGTAGTTAGTTATAATATTGGCATTCATGCTTCACTGATTCACATTGTGAAAGAAGCTAAATGCAGGCCTTCTTAAACAAAGTTTATACAATGGTTATCTCCAGCTGTTTTTTCCAAATGCTTGTTGCCCTGAAAATTGTGGAAATGTTAATATTGAACATTAACATACAATCAGCATTTCTCAATTATCATCATCATTTCTCTTTCCACCAGTAAGGTGCATAAGGCCACAGGGAGGGTATTGCTTGGGTGGGTATGAGCACCGGAAGCATGAGCATCTAGGAGGAATCCGAGGGTGTGTTTTCCCGGGAAATCTTCAAAAAACACTCTGTTGAAGTTCACTTTTCCTGCATTGTGAGAGTCATTTTAACCCTCACTCTCAGATTAAGCGGATCTTTGCACGAGGGGTTGCAGATGCACCCATTGCACCTCCCTGCCTACAGCCCTGGATTGTCCCTTATGAATGGCTGAAGTAATTACTTTCGTTTTGGTTTTACGACACTCAACTGAAAGCTGCTCTATAGTGAATTAACACACGAGTCACATCCTATTGTAAAAATTATAAAAAAAATTGGTAAAAATTATATTCGTTCTGGTTAAGGCTGATATCTAACGCTTCTCTGTTGGTTCTTTTGGCTGGACCTGGACTGGGAAATGCTGTGGAAATTCTTCTCGGCTCTTCCATGTGATTCAATGTAACTCACAATGTTCACTTGGTGTGGTGAGACTTGACCAATATACAGCCAAAATGCTAATTCGTGGAGCAGTTCACAGTTATCTTCTTCTAATAAATTGGCTTGAATGGATGTATAGACTTTAGGCGTACTAGCTTTTATGGTTTGATTAACTAGCTTTCTACTTAATTATATCTCTGATGAAAACTTCTCTTTAAGACTCTCTTAACAGACTTCATTGTATTTTTTCTGTTTGCTCACGTACTTGGGCAATTGGCTCTGCTGTGTTTACGCTCCAAGGGATTTACATATCGTGTGTCTTGATTCTTTTCTGTTCTTTATTGGGTTGCCCTTTTGAAATCCAGATGCAGCTACTCTGTTCTTCACGCACTGTGTATTCTCTCCATTTAGAAGACTTGAAATGACATATGTTGCTGTGCTTAGGGCTACCTCAATACGAGCGATCAGATCTGTGCCTTTGGATTTTGCGGAATTTCTCCATTTTCAATGGCACTGTTAACTTCGTTAACATGCTCAGTCTTCATCTCACAATGAATTTGTGCAGAAGATGCATCTAAACAGTATGTCCTGAATTGATGTCTTTGTGAGCCCCAGCTATTGCCGTTAGTACTGGATCGAAATCCTTGAACGGCAGATCTGCAGGATATGCCAAGGACTGTTCTTCTTCTTCTGGAGTTGGTTTTTGCCCTTGGTACTGAAATCGTGAACCGGTCCAGTAGTCTGTGACCTTTGTCCATTTTGTAGATAAGCATTGCTGCATTCTGTATCAGTGTTGCACCAAGTATAGAAAATGCCGTATTTGCTTCGATTTCTCTTGTTATTTCAGTTGCGAAATGGTACGAAGCGTACTTGCCACTGCATAATTTGCAAAGTAACTGCACATCACCTGAAGACGCACTCAGCTCGTTTAGTTTATTTCTATTCTGGGTAGTTTTTTGCCTATTTTAGTTAATTTATATTCTGCTGTAGTTTTTTCTCAATTTAATTTGGCAAAATAAAATGGTTGTTGTTGTTAATTTCTCGCAGTGCAGACAGAACACTTTCGCTACAAACAAGAAAGTTTATCGTAATTTTGGTGTACAAACCGGTGGAAGTAATTTTAAAGATACTGGGATTCAAGTCGGAGACAGCAGAGGAAGTTAACACGTAAATTCTGGTTCAAATGAAGTAGTTAATATTTGGAAAGATATGAGCGTGTTCGTAACTTATAACGATCTAGTGAAAGATGTATTATCATCAAAAGAATTGTGCATAAAGTGGTTGATGGGAGAGAAAATTATTGTTTCACGACAAATGTGTATAAGATGTGGTCACGAGATGTCCCTGGTAGAATGTCGAGATAGATCGGATGGATACAGGTGGGAATGTCGAAAACAAGTCGGAAATAAAAGACACAAACAAACTGTAAGCATACGGAAAGACAGCTGGAGGAACTTTGGAGGAAGTCCTGAAATATACATACTGGTGGTGCCAAGACCGAAAACAATTCCAAATCAGACGTCAGATGGGAACAAATGCCAACACAGCAGTAGACTGGGACTGTTTTTGCTGAGAGACATGCGAAGTGCGAAAATTGGAGGGGCAGGAAAGATTGTTCAGATAGATGAAAGTAAAGTAGGAAAAAGAAAATATCATCGCGGACATAGAGTAGAAGGGCAGTGGGTATTTGGAGGGATAGAAGCAGAAACAAGGAAATGTTACCTTGTACCAGTTAAAGACAGAAGTGAATCAACTCTCATGCGTATAATAAAGAAATGGATCGAGCCAGGTTCGCTGATTGTTTCTGACTGCTGGAAGTCTTATGGGAAACTATCACAAAACGGATACACTCATGAAACAGTTAATCATTCCGAAGAGTTTGTAAATGAAAAAGGATTTCACATAAATAAACAAGAAGGACACTGGAGACAAATGAAAACAACTCTTCCAATTTTCAGAGCAAGGAAAGAACATTTTTCTTCATACTTGGCTGAATTTATGTGGAGATACAAACATAAAAATAGCAACACTTTTAAAATTTTTCTTAGAGATGTAAAAGAGCTAGCATATAAAGTGGAATAAAGTATCTGTAAAGAGGAACTTGGTATTATTTTCATTCAAAGTTTTAACATCGCTAGAAATGAAAGGAAAGCCAGCGGTCTTCGAAATTAAAAAATGAAAGACGTCAGAGTTCATTAAGAGTATTAATTAACAATAGCTGACGAGCCACCGAGCTAACGAGCCACCAAGCCACTGAGCCGCTGAGTAGCCAAGCCACTGAGCAAAAGAACCATTGAGACATTGAAATTATTTCGGATAGAGTAACCATGGTATGATATGAAGTTATGTCAATATTGGAGATATGTCCAGAAATTTCTGGACATGAGTGCAATATTGAGAGTGATCTTACGAGCCGAGGAGCCAGTTGAAATGGTATAGCTTGAAAAATGGCCCTGTGTTCTGTAGTTTAGCCTTTTTTGGAATAAGAAATTAAGTAATTACATATACTGAATACAACAACTTATTAATTTCTTCTCTAATATCTTAAACAACAAGTTATTCTTTACTTTTAACTTCCCTATCTTCTTTACTTTCAGCAACTTCACCATCAAACTTCACATAATTTGAAAATAACATTTCATCAAAATTAACATGTTTTAAAGTCAACAATTCAGCACTGATCAAGGCCATACATTTTCCATTTTCCATAATCAAGACACACTTGCAGCAAGATCACTCAACTCTTTTTTTACCATATGATTGTTAATTAAATCATCTTTTAACTTATCCTTATCTATTGGCAGAAAATAACCTATCATTGTCGTGCTCAAATCAAGAAAAGTGTCTGCAATATATAATTGCATCACAGCTTTTACCAGAAACACTTGCTTCACATCTTTTTATATATTCTTCTACTTTTTTATTTTCCGTCTTTTTCAAGTGATCTTTTGTTATGTTAACTCCAATTATTTCTTCACATTTTCCACTTACAATCAAAACTTCTTTTGAATCATCTTTGAGGCATCATTGCTTTAGGTTTGCACCTTCGTGCGAAGTGTGAATGGAATACATAAGTAATTAAACATTACAACTAAAACATTCAAAAAGGTCAGTAAAACGAGTAAATTTTGGCAGAAAAATTACACAGGATTTAACTACTGAGTCGTAAAGTCCAAAACAATTATTTTCCAAAAGCGTGCAAGTGGTTTTTAGTTTTTATCTTATTAGTTCTATCTACACCCGCAAGTACACAAACAAGATTCGCAGGTAACGCAGCTGGAAGTAGAAAATATGCCAAAACAGCAATGACGATCAAGTAATACGAATGAACCAAGTTTTACAGAGAACTCGGTTGATTCGTTCTAAGTAAGATTTATATTCAAAATAATTAAATTACACAGCACAGTTTCCAGGGGAAAAAGAAGATAACATCGAGATCAAGGAGCCAGTCCGTAATAAAATTGTATCCTAACACCAAAAATATTCTAATGTTGAATCTCAAATAACCCAACACCTATATTTCTTGAAACATTATCATTAAATTTTTACCCACTGTAACAACGAATAAATATGAAAGGAAAATTATATCTTGCTTGCATTTTTATTGTTTAACACTATCGTGTCGGTAACGAGGAACGGTGATGCTGGAAGACCACTGTTACATCTTCCCGAAGAGAAGTTGGAATCGGCCCAAAGTTTCCCCTACTGCGACAGTTCCCCACGCCTTGTACTGGTCCTCTTGCTGGAGGAATACAGCTGTAGTTTTGACGAGGATTAAAGTTGTCATTTTCTTCTCGACCTCTCGACACACGGAATCGCGAGCTAATTCCGTGTCGAACGCAAGGAAATTGTTGCGTTGAGCTACAAGCTTCGTTACTCTGGCCGCCCCGTGGTTGTAAATTGTTTACTGCATTCAACACAGTTCTAATAAATTGTTAAATATCAGAGCCAGAGCCAGAGCCAGCAGAACTACCGGTACTGCTCACCATCTTGCTCTGGGAAGCTTCGCGCACGTGGAAAATTTAGTGATGTCACAAGTTCATGTGCTCCATCTCTTGCGATGACTTCATTTCCGCTTCCCCATTTTTATTTGTAGCGAACCATCTTTTGTTTTGTAACGGTAGGTTTTTCCTACGGGCGAACTTTGAACTTGAGATAACAAGACAACCGCGACAAAACTTGCTGGGGAAATCAGACTTAAACTTGGAACTCGATTGCAAGGAAGAGCTGCTACACTCTTGGCTAGCCAGATCTAGCCACGAACTGGACAGACAGCAACAGCAACAAGTCAGCTTGGTTCCAACAGCGTTTTATTCGTAGGTAAACGTAATCGAAAAATCATAAGGGCAGTTGTTTATATACGATTTGTAGATGCGCCTATTGTTAACAGGGTATAATAAGTGCGCTTACACCAGAATGTGAAAAGTGACTACAAGAGAATACAAAGTCCTTTGAGGATAGCGCAACCTAATAAAAATTCAACTTTACTTTTCGAGTTCATTGTTAAACGTGTGTGCTACTTGGCGGAGAAAGTTCCAACCAAAATTGCACCAAATTAAAACTAGTGAATATAGCTAATAAATTTGAAGTGTTAACGTGCGGTTTGCTGAACGATCGCACCTCCAACAAATTAAGTAACTGTACGTTAAGTTAACAACTAGTTGTGTCAAGAACTGTATTCATACTTAAAAGGCGATGAGTCAGCAACCAACAGGTTGTTAATTAATCCCATTCAAGTGAACAGCCGAGGCGAGATGGGCACAGGACGCATTTAGCAAAACACTCTAAAAACTGAATTAAATACTGAGGAAATGTAACACTATTTAGAAATGCGAGAAGCGCGGAACTCTTAAGTAAATAGCTATGGTAATAAACCAAAACTTATAGACATTTTTTATTTGAAATTATACAATTGCAGTGTATATTAGAAATAGAGTGTTCTGCAACATGCAACCAGCACTATCAACTTACTTATTGTATCTTCATTTCATCTATAACAAAACCACCCCAAAAATCTTCCTCTTTAAAATTTTTTCCCCTCGCTTCCTGGAGGCACCAGTCCAGAATTTTGAAATTCCATCCAGGTGCTTCTTGCACTTTGTTTTTGTAATGCCTATAAGGTATAAATTTTATGTCTGAAATTAAAATTATATAACATAATAATTCAAATATGTCATAAACATTCAGTCTGCTTCACATAAGTATTCTGGACAAAACTAATACATGTATGACAACATGAATTTAAATTCCTCTCCCAATACCCATCACTGGTTCCTAATTTTAAGACAAAGGTGATTGAATTTTTTATCAAATGCTATGGAATTAGCAAAACCACACAATCAAAGCTCAATACCAAATTTTATTTTTATTTTGATAATCGAGGTGACCTCTATAAGGCAAGTGGTTTCTTTGAGTTCTTTTTTTTTCTATGTCTGCATGAATTACAAACATTGATACTTGTTTTTTTGCGAAAAATGATGATGATACAGCAACAGAACGTTACCAACATCTTTACTGCTGCTGTACTTTTCCAGAACTGATTAGTGTCTGGTAATAAGCAGTAAACATAGTGTTAGCTGCTTTTTTTTCCATTTACCTTATTGTTTTGTTGCTGGGAAGTATGATAAACTACCTCAGTGGGTCCAGCACATGTGGATTTTTCACGTACAGCTCTAAACATGAACGTATGATCCTAATGAAAAAAAAGGGATAGCAGCATTAGGGTTCGGAATTGGAGTTAAAATCAATTATCACACACAAAAGCATGAAAAAATTGTGGGGTAGTTCTCTCGTTTGTGGGCATATGAGCCCATACGATGCAAAATTTATCTGATTTTCTCGGCCATCGCCTATTTGGAAAAGTTCCCAAAAAGCTCCGAATCCCACTTGGCGCCTAATAGGGACCCCGCCCACAAATACCTCCAATTCCTGGATTGGTATTGACTTAAACTGGATTAAAAGAGAACAAAGATACAGTACTTCATTTTTAAATCTGCTGTGCATGTGTGAAATTTAATGTATGAGTCAATCACAAAACCTTAATATACTTACTTTGGGTGCCATCGGTACTGCTTCTTTTCCTTTTTCGCCAAGAGCTGCCTCTGCTGTTCCCATAGGCACTGCATTTCCTTCAGAACATGGTTAGACGGATCTGAAACGCCTTCAAACAAACATGAAAGATCCTCGTGGTCCCCTTCTTCAAATTCCAAAAAGTCGAAGTATTTGTCTCTCCAGTGTTTCTCTCGGCGCGCACTGTTTTTACGTTGCTGCCTCATCTCCTTCAACTCCGTCTTCACATAAATCTCTTGTTGCGTTTCCCACTGAACCGACCTTTGCGTTTTCTTGTTTTCGATCTTCTCTTGTGTGCTTTCTCCATTCCACGACATTTGAAACATTTTTGACCTGCGCGCAAACACAGTCAACAGACAATTCATCGAAAAAGCTCTGACTTCTCTCCCTCGATGACTTCTCCTGTGTGGTAGAACTTAAAGTCCCACTTGGTGAGGGAGCGTGGAAACATGATCGACATCAATCGGCACTGAGAATCCAAGACAGAGTTTGGATGCGTTTGTTATGAAGCGTAATATTATTTTAAGAATAGAGTGTTTTTACCTCATGGCCAATTGTTTCTAATTTTGTAGTTACCGTGTAAATCTTGTGATTTAAGTGTCGGACAGCCAGCACAGAGACTTGAAGTTGTTTGTCTTAGTTTGTTAAGAGCTAAGCTCTAAACAATAGTTTCCATCGGTGGTCATGTTTGGGTTTGTCTACTGACCTTGGTTTGGACCTCCGTAAAGGTTCCTGTTATAGTTTCGTGTTCTATTAGTTTCAGTTCTTCCGAGTTTGTCATTGGTCGTTTACTCTTCGTGTTGGTTTTTCATGTAGGTCTGTTTGTATTCGCTTCCTTAAGTAAGTGTCAGAATTGTCTCAAGTTTTCCAAGGTCACCAAGATTCGTACCAAAACATGTCTACAATTTTGCGATATAGTTGACGAGCCTTCAAGATTAAAGTTAGTAGTTGCCAGAAGTAGTCAGTAGTAAGCTTTAAGAAGAAGACAGCAAAAGACTGTAGTTGGCTAGAAGACAATAAAGAAAAAAGAAGATTTCCACAGGGTCCTGGTTACCTCTCGCGGCTAATTCCCCGAACTTTCCAACACATTCAAATACTCCAAAATAGTTACTATGCGACTCCGTAGCGGTCTCTGATCAAGTCTATTTCCAATTATGAGATCTTCCAGACTGATCAATGAAGCATGGCTTTTTATGGTGAACTCAAGATGGCCATCCTTCTCCAATTCAACGGAGACTTCTACGTATAGCCGTTGCCCGTTGAACTCCCACTTCTCAGATCTAACGAAACCTAACTCTGCAAGCGGAGTCACATATCGCGATCCAGCCCTGTGGCAGCTGTTCGTTTGGTTCACCCAGTAAAGCTTCAAATTCTTTCACCAGGTTCCTTGAACAAGCAATTTTTTTGAGATCCAAAGAGGTGTTAGACAAGGCTGCCCCCTGTCTCCTTATTTATTTATCCTTTCAGCAGAGGTGTTAGCCACAGCAATCAGGAACAATACAAATGTAAAGGGAATCTCTGTTAACAATGAAGAAATAAAAATAAGTCAATACGCGGAAGACACAACACTTATCCTCGATGGGTCACGTGAATCTCTCCGAGCATCCCTCAAAATGCCAGATGATTTCAGCAAAGTATCTGGCCTCAGACTCGATGATAAGAAAACGGAAGCTCTATGGATTGGTGGAAGTATTGGAAATGAAAAAATCATGTTACCTGGAAAGGAACTGAAATGGCCAAAGGAAAAGGTAAAATCCCTTGGGCTATGGATCTCAACAAATCCTGAACTATCTGCATCTTTAAACTACAGCGAGAAACTTGAAAAAGTCAAGGAAATCTTAAGGCCTTTGTTCAAACTACAATGTCTTAAATGAAATAAACAATTTACTTTACAACTTTTTCTGGAACGGTAAAGGCGACAAGATAAAGCGCAAAGTTATGATAAACGATTTCCGCGAGGGCGGCCTAAAAATGATTGACCTTATCTCCTTCAATAAATCTCTTAAGACCACATGGATTAAAAAATATTTAGATAACAGTAACAGCGGGAAATGGAAAATTTTCTTTGATATGGCCCTCAAAAAGGTTGGCTGCCAAAACCTTTTTTCTTGTAACCTTAACATCAGAGACACCTTAGCAACAATAACAACTTCGGATGCCTTTTTAAAAGAAATATTAGAAATTTGGGCAGAGGTTAACTTCGACTCCAAAATAATATCTAAAGATCAATTCTTGGATCAACCTCTTTGGCATAATTCTTTAATAAAAATAGCAAACAAGCCAGTATTTTTTAAAGACTGGTGCACGAAAGGAATAATTATGGTAAAACATCTTTTAGGACCGGAAAAAAACACCTTTCTCTCGTTAAAGGATTTTCGCTCAAAGTATGATTTTGACCCTCCCCCTCTCAGCTTCTATGGATTAATATCAGCTGTAAAGTCTCTTCAGACCAAGTCAAACTTTCAAGATGTCCAGAACACCAATTATGAACATGAGCCGCTTTCAACAAAAAATTTGCAGGTTCAAAAAGCAACTACATTAATATACCAAAAACTGATCAATAGCAAGAGTTTAACCCCAGAATCAAGTCAAAAGAAATGGATAGAGAACTGTTGCCTACCGACCAACGATAATATAAATTGGACCGCCGCCGACGTTTTGGCGAAAAAGTGCACCAAGAGCACAAAGCTGATCGAATTTCAGTGTAAATGTTTACATAGACGCATCCCAACGAATAATTTTTTATTTAGAATAGGTCTACAGGCTAATGAAAACTGCAGCTTCTGTCATACCTCGAGTCATTAATTCATCTTTTTTAGTCATGCGATGAGACATCATATTTTTGGAATGAAGTCATTGGATGGCTACAAAACGTAAATTTACTACCTAAAGAATACACTTTGACAAATGTTACTGCTTTGGGTCTGAGGCCAGATGTTTCTCAATTTGCACTTCTGATCAATTACTGCTTCCAGTTAGCACGATATCACATATGGCTTGCTAAATCGAAAGAACATTACCCCAACCTTATACATTTCGTTTGTCTATTAAAATCACAATATGAAATAGAAACAAAAAAGGGAGACACAAGGAAATGGAAACCTCTTGCAGGATATATAAATGTTTGATTAAATATCTTTTCTCCAGCTTTATTTGTCCCTCTTTAATTGTCCTCATCTCCTGACAGGACCATATCTAAACTGATCTAGAGTATTTCACATGCCTTTGTTTCTTATTTTACTGCAACAATATAAAAAGTATATAGCCGTGTTATTGATTTTGTCTCCTTCTCCTTTCTTTGCCCTTACTTGTAACTCTACGTGGATTGCTAGCTGTATTTAAGTGTTAATATTGTAACCAGATTTATTTCAGGTATGTAGCGTAAGTAGACCCTAACGTTAGTAGTAGTGTAATTAGTGTACAGTTTGTAATAGTCAGTAGTGTAATTTGTGAGAGAGAGAGAGAGAGAGAGAGAGAGAGAGCTAGACGAAAAGGCACATTTGTAACCTTTTTGTGGCACATTGGTAACCAATATGGCACTTCCGTAACTTGCAGTGGCACTTTGGTAACTCCGTGAGGCACATTTGTAACTCGATGTGGCACATTGGTAACTCAATATGGCACATTGGTAACCAATATGGCACATTGGTAACCAATATGGCACATTGGTAACCAATATGGCACATTGGTAACATTGCCATTAATAAGCATTTCTTAAATAAATTTCTATTCCCCCCCCCCCCCCCCCCCCCCCACGAGGCAATAAATAATGACCGCTCCCTTTCTATCTTAAAGGATACGATCTTTTTATCACGTGTTCGACATAGTAATGAAAAAAGCAATTTATACTTGCGGTGAGTGTGATTGCGCGGATTTGCTTTTTTTTTTTTGTTTAAACAAAGCCGTTTTCAAGAAAATAATATAGTAATACCGGGCCCTCGGACAACACTTTGTGCTTGTGGGTAGTTTGGCTATATTTTCTTGTATAGTCACATTATTTCAACACTGTTATAGAGTGGTTTTACTTAACCCGTGAAATAGTAGTATTACACACTAATTCCATTGTTTTCCTTTGTTTAGTTTTGAATATTACGCACTAATTACTACATGTTGTTCAACTGGTTAAACAAAATCACTCTAAAAAATCAAGATATAACAAAATAATAGGAGTCACAACAAAATAATTCTTTTAATTTTATAACCATTAAATTATATTTTACATTATTTCAATTATTATTCAATTATTGAATTTAATCATTAATCACGTCATTAAAACTGGAACGAAACAACAAGACAGCAAGTAATTTAAAAACCTGTCAAGTATTCTATGATCCATGGCCATTATCAGCCACGCTATAGCAATATAAACAACAAAAGTTCTCTGAGAAAACACGCGGGCTCTTTGATTAAATACAACTGAAATCTTGAACAAATTTGCTGCAGAGTTTAAAATTTTCGATATAGCGACTTCTGAAACTTATCAACAATTTTTTGCATAGGGGTCCTTGGTCCGCGACCTATGACTGTGGGTGAAAAATCTGTTTTAAAATAACGATGACTCAGTAAAATAATAAGTACCGAGTGCGCAGATTGTTGCCGAGGCATCTGTCCTCGCGTCCAATGTTTCAAAACGAATACTAAAAGTTAAAAAGGGAAGAAATGAAAAAGGGACTTGTGCGGGAGACTTTTGTCTGAAAGAAATGCAGATTATTTTATACTCGCAACTCACAACGACTTCCAACAAAACTGTAGCTTAAATATATCAAGGATAATAAAGAATAAATAAAATATTGCTAAAATTTTGTTTCTCTTACGGAAATTATCGTGATTCACAGTAATTTTCGTGCTGTTTGCATCATTCGCGGATGAAGGACCACTTTCGAGGACCAAGGACCTGCGAGCACAGTCACTTTTTTTTCAAATAACACAAAAAATATTTTAGCTTAGAACTTGCCACTTTACGATCAAGGGCCACATACTGTATATACTTAGATGTACTATGTATCAACGAAGTTCAAACACATTAATCCGAAACAGCGTTGTTTACATGGGTGGTTTGTTTAACTTAATTTTCAATGGGGGCTTCTGCTTCTCTCGGCTCATTTTCCTCTCATACTTCAACCTATTTACAATCTGTTCCGGGGTGAACATCTCCAACATGGATTTTCCAAGGCTGTCTCCTGCTAAAGTGGCAGTTATTTTCGGTTTTGAAATAGGAGAGCCGTTTACCATATCTTGAAAGAGACGCAGCAGAGTTTGGACATGCTCGGCGGTAAACACACCTTGAGATTTTTTGGTGGTGTCAGTAGGGGACATCACGTCCGATGAGTGACTACTTTGTTGCTCGTCTTCTTTTTGATACATTCTATTGATGCGACTGTCAAGAGTCTCCTGTTCCAATGGTAGATTTGGTGTTTCTTGGTCGCACTCATCATGTTTGGCCTTAAATCGCCACTTCGCCCTGACCTTGTCATAAACTCGCTTGGGATCTTCCTTGGACAGAATTGGGTCACTCTCTATTTTTTGCCTAACACAGGACATCGTTATCTCTCGCGCAGCAATTTCTTCAGCGAAGACTTCCTGGATGGCGTTTGTGGACTCTTCTTTCCATGGTAGCCGTTCTGACAGCAGATCTTCATCTTGAATTTCTGTGTCATCCTTAGTGACGTCTTCAAGGTGCGTTTGTACTTGTCCCTCAGCTTCATTGCCTTCATCGGTGTTTCTCATGATTCCATGCAGTTTTTGAGATGCTTTCACTGAACTTTTGCTCTTCTCCAAAACACGGTAATACTTCTCCGCTGTGATCTCACGGTGTGCCATCAGGTCGGCTAGGTTGCCGCTGATCTCCTTGTGTTTGTCGTGACAACGTGAGACCGCACTTTTGCGATAAAGCGTGTGATGCACTGGACCGCTCACCCCTGCCTTCTTGAAAATTGACCCTAAGGCTTTGGTCATTTGGCCCGATTTCATTGGCTTTCCACTCCACGACAGGAACAGTGGCAGTTTGTCAAGATTTACGTCTGGGAGCTGGGAGCGCATTTCCTCCTTAAACACTTTAATGTAGTTGTACAGATTGCTTGTCAACACTATTTGTGCTGGACCATGGGTGTCCACGGTTTTGTGATTCAAGACACGCACAACGTAACGGTCGCCTTCGGGTGTGGCCCTCTCAAACTCTTTCATTGACATACACGCCACAACACCAGCGCGGTTGGCGTTGTCTATCATTATCTGTGCGATCAGATAATCCCTTAGAAGGGTGTACTTTTCTTGGGTTATCTGAATAGCGTGAGCTCCGCACAGTTGGCCCAGAAGAATAACTGCATCTCTTGCTGCCTGGCTTCTCTCAAACTTGCGAATTTTGTCAGGAGTTATGAGGATACTTCTGTCTTCCTCCATCTTTTCCCATCTGCGTCTGGTGTTCTCGCGTTTGTACGACGATGACCATCTTTTCAGCCTCTCACGCAGGCTCAGAACATTTTCTTTGTCAAATATGACGCCACTGGGTTGATCTGACAGCAAAAACGAGCAGTAATGTTGCAGACTCATCAGGTACGATTTAATTGTGGCCGCATGGTATTTCTCTGCTGCATATTGCTGAAGAAAGGTATCCCTTATTTTCTTGGTGTCCACTAATGAAGAAAGTTGTCTTCCTTCACCAACTACTAAAAGGACCTTGTTTACCTGAGAGATGTGCTGCTTTGCTGTTTTTACGTCCTTTTTGCCTCCATCAGGGGAGAGGAGCCAGTCTCGAAATGAGCGCAAAGTCTTAGAGACGTCTTCTGCTTGGATGTCAGCGCTGTCTGAAGCTTTGCTACCAGAGTCATAACCACCTTCATCAGCAATGTGATAATCTGTCGACTCTTCTTGTACCATCTCAACCTCTTCACCACTCTCATCTTCTGACATTGCAGTTGCGTCGACGACATCTGGCTCCAGCTTTCTTTGCCTTTCCTGCTTCATTCTGAGGAATATATGAGGTCTGTCTCTTGAGATTACCTTGGCCATTGAGAGAGCTCTCTTATACTTAGCATTTCTGGGCTCTAATTTGTGTTTTTTCCGAAGATGCTGGGGCAGTCTGTCAGTGGTCGTCATACAGCCTGTAAGAGGGCACAATTTCTTTTTGCGGCAAGGTTTCTTTTGACATTTCCTTTGAGTGGTTTCCTTTTTTGCTTTTCGGTTTCCAGCCATGGCTTTTTCTGTGTCCGAAAACTGATACTTCTTACGCAAACCAAATCTTGATACTGCCGTCCTCGCATTCTCTTTGCTCCATTGATGGACCTTTCTAAGATGTCTTGGAAGATGTACAACCTTGCTGCTACAATATGGAAGCGGGCATTCCCTTTTCTTTCGTCTTCCAGTGTTCTTGTTGTCTTCGCTGAACTGACACTCTTCGTCAGTGTCATCATCTTCACTTTCGTTATCCTTGTCCTCAATGCTCACATCTTCTTCTGTCAATGATGCTACTTCTGCTTGCTCGTCTTGGTCGTCGCCATGTCCACTCTGGCTCTCTGCGGAAGCTTGTTCTCCGTCATCATTCGAATTATATTCATCGTCACCATCATCGCAGTCTTCCTTGTTGTCATTCTTATCATTCGTCTCAAATCGTGAGTACAAAGAAGCTTGATAGCTCGTCCACTGGTGCCTCAAGGTGAATGTTCTTTCCCTACACTGGACAAAAATAATAATACTTTCCAAATACTACTTTCCAAAGCATACTACCCACACTGGTAAGTTCAAAGGTGAGATGATGTTCAGGGAAAGACAAGTAAGCTTCTGTCTAAGATTTATGTGCGTAAAGCGGAATAACAGCATTTCGAATTTATCTAAAACAGTGTAGATCGAAATCTATTGTTTAATAACTGATTTTTAATTAAGCTAATGATAAAGAAATAAAAAAAACGCATCCGAGTGCATTGTTGAGTTATATAAGCACGCGGGGATTTTTAAGAACACGAGAGAAGTGCATAGAGAAGCACGAGGTGCAGCCGAGTGCTTCTCGCACTTTTCGAGTGTTCTTAAAAATCCCCGCGTGCTTATATAACTCAACAATGCACGTTGACAAGTTCTTTATTTCTTTTATAAAATGTTAAAGAAATTGCGCGCGCTAAAACTTTTGACGTAAACAGCGTGTATTATAACTCCATAAAGCACGCGCGTGACGTAAGCAGCGTGCTTTATGGAGCTATAATGAACTCGGACTGGCCAATCACAGTGCGCGCAATTTCTCGATGATTTTATAAAACTCGATAAAGCACGCGCGTGACGTAAGCAGCGTGCTTTATGGAGATATAATGAACTTGAACTGACCAATCACAGCGCGCGCAATTACTCGAGCAGTTTATAATAAATAAGAACACACTGGCAAATAGTGGCAAATACCCCAGATGAAATAGAGCTATTAAATAAGGTCACTAATGGAACAGATCAAACACTTTTAATAATTTTGAGGATATTTACGGCAGACTGTATGGGCCTGCAGCTTTACCAGATTTCAAATTTGAGATTTGCGTTTTAATCTCAGCAGAGGTAATTGGAAATAAATAGGAAAAAAACACTCGCTACTATTTTTGGGTCAATTAATTCAATAATATTTTGGACTATTTTGACAGTTTTCAGGCTCATTTTTGGTTTATAGTGAACTGTTTATCTTAGCTTCTTACCCTATCTGCAGCCTCCTTGTCCCCTCGGCGTAGTGCTGCTAATTCTGCTTTCTTTAAGTCCGAGAGTCTTGCCTTTACACCTTGAAAATCCATTTATCAGTTCTGAAAATTTGTTAAGGTTAGATTTTGTTGTCACAAGTCTGTGAGTTTACCTGCGAGAACTACTGTTTTTTAGAAAATTTGTTCGCTAAAACGTTTATGGCATTAGCTTAGGGCGGTGTTGTTTGCAAATGAAATACTTAAGGGGGTGACTCTTAACTACCAATTTGTTGCTAAAGAAGGTTTCTAACTGCGAGGCACGTTTCAATACACACGTGTGCGATTTTTTTGATGCGATTTTTTAAGCGTGACTTGTATTGCGTGACGTACGGGCTTTAAACACATGTTTAAGGAAGAAAAATTGCCCGCTCGTCACCCCCATCAAAAAAAAAAATAATGGTCCGTCCCTTACCCCATCTGTTTGCAAAACGATTCGAAAATTCGGGTAGTCTTTATTTAACGATCGAGATACGATATAAAGCCTTCCTTTTAGCTTCGAGTTAGCGTAAGATCTAAAACGCACTTCGGCAGATTGTCTCCCACGAGGCGCCCCGGAATAATTTAACACCTCGAAAATTTCCCGTTATGACAAGTGCACTCTTTAATTAACGATCGAGTTATAATGTAAAGCAATACATTTATGAGTTTAGCGTTGCGATACTTTAAACTAATTCCTTTAGCTTATTCGCTGATTCGCTTCTTTCCCACGTGCCCACAGCGACAGATCGATGGCGTTTCCCCAAAAGCTGAATTTAAATTACATTTCTTTTAGCTTCGAGTTAGCGTAAGATCTAAAACGCACTTCGGCAGATTGTCTCCCACGAGGCGCCCCGGAATAATTTAACACCTCGAAAATTTCTCGTTATGACAAGTGCACTCTTTAATTAACGATCGAGTTATAATGTAAAGCAATACATTTATGAGTTTAGCGTTGCGATACTTTAAACTAATTCCTTAAGCTTATTCGCTGATTCGCTTCTTTCCCAAGTGCCCACAGCGACGGATCGATGGCGTTTCCCCAAAAGCTGAATTTAAATTACATTTCTTACCTTTAACTCCAGATCTGCCAGGAGTAAAATCCAGAACTTGTTGACAATTAGCTGTATGAACAGCGGCACAAGGTATTACAGAAATCACTGGCGAATCGATCGCACATGTTTTCTTGGAAATTGTCAGCGGCGCTTGATAGACTTGACTAGGGGGAGAGGGAAGGGGGATTGTTATTGGGATCAGTTCTATTCTTTGAAGATATCTTCAACAAATCGCAACCTTGACGGGTTCCACCACTTTAAGAAAAAGACTGAACGCGACCAGAAGAATGAAGAGAAAAGATGCCAACTCCAAAAATAATAATAATAATAACAAGTAAATAAAATATATTTCTACACAATTTCCTTACACAGGTAACCATTTTGGGCCAATGAAGGTATTTCTTTTTGGCTGTCACTGGCTTTGAAGCCAAACTCACCGAACTCTTTTCACCTCTGACAGCTGTAGCTACTCATGCAAGGTGTAATTATTGTTCAGTTTGTGGGCTACGCACGACTCATTGCATTATTATTCACAAGTGAAACTACAGTGAGAGGTCATTCGAGGCGTCATTTCATCACGGAAAAAAAAAGAAAGCCTGCTCCCAGGTTATACAACTACAAGTTTTCATTACAATTTTTCAAGTCCTATGCGGAACTTTAGGGCAGTTGTGTAGAGAGATCATCCAGTAAATGGGCTGATTTGTTTCAATCTTGTTTCGGTATCGCATTTTCAGACACAAGGGAGTGGTACCTTGAGCTGTGGTAGAGTGGGTTGATTGTTTACTTCAACCTCGAAGGGCCGCAATAACAAGAAACGAAAGAAGCCTAAGATAAATCCTGGCTACATTAACTGGATAATCTTTGTTTTCTGTTTTGAACACATTAAATTTATTTTTAAAAGAGCGCTTTTAATTGGTAGCCGCTCTTTTTCGTGGCTAACCTCTCGCGTTTAATGCAACTGATTTTCAAACAAATAAACAGAAAACAACCAAACAAAGCCCCTTCAGCGGTTATAGTCAATGCTGTTGTACATGTGAATAAAGGGAATTGATCTTTCCTTGTGTAAATTTAGAGACCCTTGAGATCTAGGATGCGGGCACTGTAAACGTCCATAACGTTTTGTGTGACTTCTTTTGTAACATTACAATAGGCAATGTCAATATGAATTACCTTGCATCGTTGCTTGTTTCGGTATCGCATTGTCAGACACAAGGGAGTGGTACCTTGAGCTGTGGTAGAGTGGGTTGATTGTTTACTTCAACCTCGAAGGACCGCGATAACAAGAAACGAAAGAAGCCTAAAATAAATCCTGGCTAAATTAACTTGATAATCTTTGTTTTCTGTTTTGAACACATTAAATTTATTTTAAAAGAGCGCTTTTAATTGGTAGCCGCTCTTTTTCGTGGCTAACCTCTCGCGTTTAACGCAACTGATTTTCAAACAAATAAACAGAAAACAACCAAACAAAGCCCCTTCAGCGGTTATAGTCAATGCTGTTGTACATGTGAATAAAGGGAATTGATCTTTCCTTGTGTAAATTTAGAGACCCTTGAGATCTAGGATGCGGGCACTGTAAACGCCCATAACGTTTTGTGCGACTTCTTTTGTAACATTACAATAGGCAATGTCAATATGAATTATCTTGCATCGTTGCTTGAAATATAAAAATTAACCAACAACTACTTTTCTAAATGGTTGGAAGAAGTGCTAAAAGCTTTTCTGCATTGCAGCGTTGTCCGACACATCGTAAGAAAAAAAAATGCCTTCTGTACCTAATGTAAACGACCATTGCTCGTGGTAAAGAACCTGAATAATTTGTCTCCAGCACCAAGAGCTTAAAGGCCACAACCTCGCCATTAATATCACAGAAAGATATGGTATCGATTAATATTTAGACCAGAAATGGTCGAGTTCTGAGTTATTTGAATATTATTTTCTCGATGCTGGATTTCTTGCATTTATGGCACATTTGTATCCCGGCTTGACGGAAAAATGGCATCTGAAAAAAACTCCGTAAAAGATAAACATTCTAACCTAGAAGGGTAAAAATTGGTCAAAACAATGTCATATAATAGGCCTTTAATGTGCTGTATTTTGGAGGCTTTAGTTTAAATTGGAAGGACACAAGAGTCTTTACGAGTTAGAAATTGCAAAACAAGGGCTAAAATAAAAAGGCAAACTTGAACCTCGAATAAAGTTCATATAACTTTACACGATCTTTTGAAATAGTCCGCGGAATGGCATTTTAAAGTGAAAGGGTAAGTGAGTGAACCTACTGGCATTTATTAGTCGTCCATCTATCCATTTATCGCGGCAGAAATTGGATCTTTCCCTTTTAAACTGGCTGTTACCCTGACGTGTGGCACTTATGTACCATTTTCGTCTTAAAAAGGATATAAATCAATGAGGAATTTATGGATTGACCCAAGATTTGCACAGAATGCGTAGAAGGGCTGAAACATTAGATCGATAGGCTTTTTTCCGAAAACGAAAATTTTCTGATTTTTTTTTTAACAGGGAGACAAAAAGTGACAAATGTGCCACACTTTACGTCTAGAGAGAGAGAGAGAGAGAGAGAGAGAGAGAGAGAGAGAGAGAGAGAGAGAGAGAGAGAGAGAGAGAGAGAGAGAGAGAGAGAGAGAGAGAGAGAGAGTTAGTTAGTTTTCGAGCAACTTTTCAATACAGATCTCCCGTTTCATGCTCTCACTTTCTGCACACTGCCACCCCATACTTCTTTCACAATGGATCCCAGTAACTTATACGACAGAGGCTTCTCCGGAACATTTTCTTCTTCTGCGGTTGCGTGCGGTATTATGTCTGTTAAAGCTGTCAGTCTTCCCTCCAAATAAGAGTAGTTCTCTAACAACCTTTGAAAATTTAGTTCAAAAAATACGATGAAAGAAGTGTCCCGCAATAAAAATTTCTTTTTAAAAAAAAGTGATTATAGGGGGGAGGGTGCAAAAAAGAAAAAGGACCAAAAAAATTCATGCACAAGAGGGAATGAATTTTGATAATAAAACCAGAATTATAATTATTCTCGACATGTGTTTAAAAAAAAAGCACCAAAGTGCATTTGGGCGTGTCTGGATTTTCAAAAATTATCGTGGAGACGATGCACGAGGATCACAATACTGATGTGGACCTCCCACCAATCTAACACATCATTGCGACCTTGGAGCCCACTCACCTCAAAATTTGTTCCTGCGGGCGTGAGTTTTCGATTTTTTTACGAGATCCTTTGGACGCAACGGACGAATACATGCAATATGCTCCTGACGAATATAAATTGCTGCGGCGCACCTGAAAATGTTATTCGCGCGCGCACAAAAGTTGACGTAGCGTTGCTGGATGTAACGCGAGATCTTGACGCGATTTTTTGCCATTCCCTTTTTGTTTAATGTTAATTAATGAGGTGACCAAACTAATTCCATCACTTTGCCAACAGGAAAGATAAATCGATCGGGGATCGCTCCATTTTTTCGGTACAGCGGAGCAACAAGTTCTGGACAAATTTCTAAAGTCATGAAAAAGTCGTTCGCGTCTGGCGGTGTCATGTCACTGACTTTTGTTAGCTTTAAAACTATCGAATTAATAAGCTTACCAGAATTTCCACTTTCTGGAGTTACACGATCTCTTGCCTGGTGTTTCAGCGTGCTTCACATGCGGAACGGCGTCCACTTTCCGCTTCGAAATCGTCTCAAACTTCACCCACAAAAATAGGTTTTGGCTCTAATTCTGACTTCACATCTGTGTGAAATAATAACCCACGAATATTTTTTTTGGAAAACTGCTTCGACATACCGCGTCAACCTCGGCAACTAGCCGCTTCTCGGAATCCAATTTTTTTCCAAAATTGCCGCCATATAGTCCGTGACTTCCATGACAGTAACAAATGCACAAAATAGACTGAACATCAGTGAAATTAAACCCCACCGGGGAGGGCACGTTATTTATTCGCTATAGTGATCGGAAGTCCTAGAATCTAGGACTGGGAAAGCTGGACTGGGAATCGTTTGTCTCCAGAGCCCTTCGTTTCTCGTGCCAAGGTCCCGCTGGCAAAAAAAGCGAAAAAGGCTATGGGGACGAGAATGGTCGGGAGAATTCGCCTTGGGTCCAAGCCTTGTCCGCTCACTCGCATAGCGCAAATTGGCCTGGGGACGAGGCTGAAAGAAACTATTTCAAGAGAATACTAGCATACGAGGACTGAAAATTCGGCGAAAATCACAGTTAACCAAAGTCGTCGGATTGCCAGGCCAGATTCATATTCACTGGGCCACAGAGGAGCTGCCGGAAGCTAGAAATCCTAACTCTAACAGGAAGGCTAACCGCAAACAATCTAATACCCCATTCATATCAACACAAGCTGTTTAGTTGAACCAGGTTTAACAAAATAAAAATGAGCACAACTAAGGGGGGGGGGGGGGGGGGGACTTTTGAAGGCTTGACTATAAATGTTGAATTCTGCGAAGATCCTTTCGGCAGATCAAAGAAAATGCGCTATCTCCGAAAAAAATGGGGAGGGGCATCCCCTGGATCCGCCACTGCCAATGACAGTGAGCAAAATTACATCAAAATGAAACTGACCAATGTGACGATAGGCTCGATTACCAGCCGCTGTTCGGGCAATGAGCCCGCGCTCCTCCCCGAGAGACCGAACACGAGTGGACGGCGGAAATCGAGCCTAATGTGACGACTGCACCAAGGATATCTTAAAAGAACTGCGAAGAGAGCTCGAACATGAACACAATAAAAATGGCAGGGAGTAAACTGGCGTTAACGTTAACCAATGAATTATATAGCAGGGTATTAAATTTTGCGTCTTTAATTTAAGTCCCGTGAGAATAAGTAACAAAAAGGGACTAGCTCCCTCGTGTGTAATAATAATAACAATCTTTTATTAGGAAACTCCATCACTAGAAGTGGTTTACATGAAGGTCCTAACACTAGATATATATTACACAACAATACAAATAAAAATCAATAAATTAGAGCTAAAAACCGAATCAATATTTACAATAAAATTAGATACACTACAAGGATTAAAATACTTAATTATAAAAAGCAGAAAAAAGACACTTCTTAAAAATTGGCAAACTTGCTGAGTTTCTTACAGTTCTCTCTAACTCATTAAAGTCTTTGAAACAGTGGTACCGCGAACGATGTTTTCCCCAATTGTATTTGATTTTGGGGAGCTTTATAGTATCTTTATTGTGAGTATTGTAGGAGTGCATATCACTCTTTCTTACAATGTCCAAAGAATGATTAAGTTGGCCATTAATACACTTGTATGCATATATACATCGATGACATTTCCTACGTTCTTCGAGATTCGGCCATCTCAAGATTGTTAATGCATCAGTGGATGAGGAGTAAGGTGGTCTATCTAATATCAACTTAGCTGCTTTGTTTTGCAGAATTTGCAATTCATTCATTAGTGAGATATTGTCCTTGTCTCCCCAGACTAAATCAGCATAATCAAAAATAGGTAACACTAAGCTGTTATAAAAAAAGTAACCGGGCATCATAAGGCAAATAATACTTAATCCTACGTAAAAGACCAAGGTTCTTATTAACCTTAGATGAAATATACTCAACATGGTCGGACCATGTAAAAGTTGAGGACAACATAACTCCCAAATATTTAAAACTAGTTACAGAATTTATATCAGTGTCAAAAATAGATAATAAGAGAGAGGAAGTACCAACAAGTTTCCTCTTACTGCCTATAATCATGGATTTCGTCTTAGTAAGATTCAAAGTTAGCTTATTTCCATGTAGCCACTGAGCAACTTTCAAGAGATCATCATTCAGTGCACCTTCTAACAGATGTGGCTCCTTAGCAAAATAGTACAGGACCGTGTCATCAGCATACAGAGTCACCTCACTGTGCTGTACTGTGTGTACTTCCCTGCGACTTGTCCCATCGTGTGTTGAATAGAGCGTTAGCTAGCGTTGACTATTCGATTTTAAAATTTGAATGTAGTTTCACATGCTACATGAATGAGTCGTGCAAGTTACCTGGGAAGTAAGCGCGAACTAATTTCAAAGCGACGGCCGTTTATTTGGGCAAATTTAAATTCTCGGAAAAAATAAAAACTCAACTGCCGGTTTTGTTTTTGGTTTTTCAAATCTAACAAGGCACTGGACAAAAACAAGTGAAATTGCGATATAAACGTTTCCCTGAAATGAATTCCTTCACTTGTCGTGTTGTTGGTCTTGCCAAGGTAGAGAAACCAGTGGTGAAGTGCTCCAGAGAGCCGGCAGTTGAGTTTTTTATTTTTTCCAAGCACCTGGCCTTTCAAAGGCTTTTTATAGTTAAGCCACAGTAACGAAATCACTTGAAACTATTATCTGCTATCCATTTAACTTATCAGTTTAAAACTGGTTATTGGGATTTTTAATTTACCTAAGCTCCCACTTTTTCAACCAAAAACTGACATTTCTGGTCCCCACCCCTCCCCAGTCCAGTTCCTTCTGTGCCGAACAACCCGGGCGCGAGAATAGAGTCCAGGCAAACGCACGCTCAAAACGGACTAATAAAGAACGACAGAGAAATGTTGCGTTACTTGGGTGTAGCGTGCGCTAGGGTTAGAAAGCTTTTTGCGATGATCTTTACTTTACAGTGCGACTACTCGAACCGGGCCACTTGGAACAAAGTTAACTTGTCAGAACGTTAATCGACCTTTATTTAGCAACGGACCAATGACGTACTAGAACGCAAACAAGGCAAGTTACCTGGGAGGTCCGCAACTGTTTGCAGCGTTGTTGACTGTTTCAATTTTGTTGTGAACGTATTGTTTGCGTTCTAGAACGTCCGTTGGTGGCCCAGTTTGAGAAGTCGCACTGTAAAATCCTAACGGACTTGTCTTGCTTACCACCCTATGTTTGTGAGGTCACAGCAAGCCCCATATAAATATTCAAATTTTCTCGCTAAACGCTATTGTAAATATTTAAGCTTCCTAAAATCTTAATCGGCTTTTACTACTGTCCATTTGAAATAAAATGAATTAGAAACATTTTCGCAATGTTTAAGTTTGTTTAAATGCAGTTTTTTTTGACGATTTGAAGCGTGCGAGAGCAGTTCTATGAGTTTAAATTTTGACAAGGCGTGCAACTTCCACATCCAAGAATCGGGTACCGCCTCTGGAATATCTTTCCCCTACTCCCTTTAGTAAGAGCTCCCGGTCCTCGAAAGAACAGTCTTTGAACTATAATCTGGCCTAATTTGACTCCGATCAGTTCGCGAATAGTTTTTTAAGCCATGCTGCAATAGCAAATTAGGACGTAAATTTGCCGATTTGCTATGATACGTAAAAGTAGCTGGGACAATTTATGCAATTTTCGCTGAAATTGGTCAAAATTGCTGCCAATGCCCGCTCTAGAAGGCACAACGTGTTCGACTACAAAACCTCTTCTGGGGAACCCCAAAGAGATACTTCGGAAATCTCGAAGGCAAAGCCGAGAAAAACGTGAACTGGGAAATGAATTTATACGCGCGATTATGTTAATATTCATTGCGTAGAAATTAATTTCCCAGTTCACGTTGTCTTCGGCTTTGCTGTCGAGATTTCCGAAGTATCTCTGGGGTGTCCCAGAGAAGGTTTTGTAGTGGAACACGCTGTGCTTTCTAGGGCAGGCATAGGCAGTAATTTTGACCAATTTCAGCGAAAATTGCATAAATTGTCCCAGCTACGGGTACATATCATGGAAAATCGGCAAATTTAAACCTAATTTGATCAGACTCAAATTAGGCCAGATTATCGTTCAAGGAATAAAGCGAGTGGGGGAAAGATATTTTTTCGGCTACATCACAGATGCGGTACCCGGTTCTTGGATGTGGAAGTTGCACCCCTTGTGTAATTATTATTTTTCTATAGACGAGTCAAAACTTAAACTCATAGAACTGCTCTCGCACGATTCAAATCGTCAAAACAACTGCATAAAAACAAACTTAAACATTGCGAAAGTGCTTTTAATTCAATCTATTGCAAATGGGCAGCGGTAAAAGCCGATTTTAGGAAGCTTAAAGGGAACCTCTGCTCTTGAGGCAAGTTGACGTCGAGTTGTTTTAAATAATGCCTAAATTACAAATTTTACCGAAAAAGGGAGAAATAGCATTTAGTTATGATTATAAACGGAAAAGATTATCGTTTTTAAATTTCCCGCACGCCGCCATTTTGGAATTTATGACGTCAATACGTTGCCCAATTGTTCCACACAAAAGAACCTCTGCTTCCTAAACAATAGCGGCAACGCATTGACGTCAGAGCTGTCAGTAGCTCCTACGTACACCAGCAGCATTTTCGTCCGCGGTCCCTTGCTTTTATTTGTCATAAAATCCAAAATGGCGGCGCGCGGGAAATTTAAAAGCGATCATCATTTCCGTTTATTATTAGAATTTTATTTCAATCGTCTTAGGGCCGATTCGCACTAGCGGACAAGTTTTAAATGTCATAACATTTTTGACAAAAACAAAATTGTCGCGACAAGTCAGAGACATTTCGAAGAAAACAAAAGGTGTAATTATTACTACAATAGCTCTGCACGTGCTACTGGCATCCTGGTACATTTCTCGGCACGGTCGTCTTGTGCAAATATCAAATAATCAGGCAGGTCCACGAGGTGAAATATTTTAAAACGATTTGCATTTGAAGTGTACTTCTCAAACTCATTAATTATTCATGAGCTGATGACCCAATCAGCTCGCATCAATTGGGTCAGGTGCATGCATGTTGATACCCAATGAACATACCGATCAAGACACGGTAGATTAGTTCAAAAACTGATCAAGACACAGATCAAGAAACTTGAATTTTAATCAGTCTTAATTATAATTCTAAATACAGCATTTTTCCCGCTTAAATCATTGCTTACAACAACAATACAGCAACATATTATTCCTTCTTAGACATCGTTAGATTAATTGTACAGTTTTTGAATTTTCCTTTCTGGAAAACAACATCCGTTAAAGATTCGTCCTGCTTCTCTGTGGTAGAACATGTAGTTGTACTAACAACAAGTACCTTTTGTCACTAGCGTCCAGAGGATTCAAAGCTTCTGATCCATTTTTCTCCTCCAAATAACGCTTGAGGGCACAAATGATACCATAAACAGACTTGGGAGGGTATCTTTCACCGGACTTTTTAGCTACCTCCATCACAAATTTTGGCAACCAATAGTTCAGCGACAGAGCGTCCATTCCAGCAATATCTACACTCACAGCGGTAACCTTGTGTAAATCGTAGTCCTTGAAGAGACCGCCACAATCTAATACCGGAACTTTAACCTCTCTCAACCTCTGCCATTCGGCAAAAATGTTCACAGCCCACTTGTTTTTATACTTAGTTGAAGCTGGAACAGCATCATTCACCAAAACATTTTCTTGAGAAGAGGTTTTTGGAACTCGAAAACGTTCTGATCTGGACTCGATCTCCATCACGCGGCATAATGTTAGTTTATTAAAAATTCAACCTTTAAAACTTGCCCACATGGCCGCATATAAAATATTCATTCATTTACCATATGAATAAAAAACAGACAATAGCCTATTGAGCACGCCTACTAATTACCTATTCTTCGAAAAAAATTCTCATGCTAGTTTGAGAAGCCAGCTCAAAAACTCGTGCTTCGTTTTTCATCAGGGGTTCCAAACACCTCGAAACAATAAAAGCACTCCGCCTTCGGCGTCGTGCTTTCATCTGTTTCTCGGTGTTTGGAACCCCTGATGAAAAACTCGCACTCGTTTTTGATCTATCACGTGAAGTGATGTTTTTGTGCTGACCTGCAGGGAAAATGTGGCAAGTAAACTATTTCTTTTCCCCTCCATTTATCGGCACAAACTGGTTCCCTCCACATTCATTTGTTCCAACCCCGGTATTACCATCCTTCCACGACCTCACCATACTTCCACGACCTCACCTCGGCACACAAACATGTTTTGCCGCCTATCGCGGAAAAATTTTGCCTGTTGTTTTTTAGTACAATCCAGACCAAACACAATAGCCAATCAACAACGTATTGTTATCTGGTATTATGAGGGGCGTTGGAATGCGACTTGAAGATTTGTCCGTTTTGACAAAATTTGCAGTTGTCCAACAAGTCGTTCGCACTTGTTTTTGCGATTGTTTGACAAAATGTATCACACGTGCAACGCGGACCAACAATAAGACAACTGCTTCTTTGTTTTCCTGAATTGTTTTACAAGTTCTAGGTCTCAGAAAACGTATTCGCACTTGTTTTCTGTAACAAGTGACACACAAGTGATGAAATCTACCAATTGTTACAAAATTTGTCCGCTAGTGCGAATTGGCCCTTAGCGTCAACTTGCCTCGAGCAGAGGGTCCCTTTAAATATTTACAATAGCGATAAGCGAGAAAATTTGAATACTTATATGGGGCGTGCTGTGACCTCGCAAGCATAGGCTGGTAAGCCTGTGGTACAAGCAAAGCATACGTAAAAAAAACTGACTTTGCGAGATACCAACATAACAGAAACCGATAAAAAGGGTTGCGGCCGGGAATAGCTGTTTCGCCCTTTTGGGACCCTTATTTCAGCATTTTATCCCCTTTCCCCTACTCAATGCATTGCCGACCTCATTGACAACATGGGAAACTAAGTGTTGAACTGTTTTGTACGAGATTGTAGCTCCCTGGAACACGATTATCGTTGGCGGTTCTCTGCTGATTTCGCTTTTACTAAAGGTACTTAGTTATTATTTCCAACGCTGCAGTAGATTTGCATTTTATTAGTACTCAGTTTTACAAATGAATAAACAAAATGACTAGTGCTAAAGTTGAGAACACCTCAGTTCGCGTCCTTGGAGTCGTTTCTGTCTCTTAGCCGGTTTCTTGTGCCAAAGCGCTGCCAGCTAATAGACTCGAACGGATCTGGGAACGAATGAATGAAGTGTCCCCCTCGCTCCACTGGCTACTTCAGCAGTGCCAGGCCAAGAACAGAGCAGACGGTCATCAGGGAAGCGCTGAAGGTAACAGATGAGCCTGCGTTGCACTCGTCAGCTTCACAGCAGCTAACAGCACAGTCTCCCTTAGATGCGTCGTCACAGGCCTTTTTTGCTATATCGCACAGACTTTCAGATGAACATGAGTTCTTCACTGCTGTCGTGCCATCATCCTTGCCCCAGGCCCTCATGCAGCGATCAGATGGCGCGGTACATGTAATCAGGTACTTATCCTTATCTGCTTCTAGTTTATCCTTTTTACAGTCGTCCTCTTTGCCTTCACAACTGTAGCACTTAATTCCATACGCTGAAGGAAAAGTGGAGGATTAGAGACATTTATAAACAAAAATTTTGCATCTTTTCTTTCGTAAGCGTTTTAAAATATTAACAAGTACTTTATATGAGAAGAAAAATGCCGTTTTTTTCCAAAATCTCTTTTCTTTCCAGAGGTAAGTTTTTACTTTTTTATTTGTATTGAAAGTCTCTGATTCTTTGCAGCAACACTGGAGAATACTAGCATACCAGGGCGGGAAATTCGGAATAGATGGGAATTAATGAGTAATCAATAGGCCACAGAGTATTTTGTTTTCGTTTAGTCATCGTTTACTTATTGATTATCGGCAATAATCGGTGATTAATCAGTTGATTACTAATTGATTACCAACAGATACTCATAAGGATTACCCCTTTTGAGTTTCTGTTTCCCATCGATTATACATTGATACCTCTTATCATTGATGAGATATCGTTGGAGATTAGAGTCATTTTCAATTGACTGTCAAAAAGCAAACACCAAGGGGATTAAAACGACCAGTCACAACAAATTAAAACACACAACTACTATTGCAGGTCGTTAAGCTCTTTCGCAATCTTGTTTCATCTCGGGCGTTAACACTTGGCGTTTTCTTACCTGAGCAGTTATCGGGCAAAATATTTTCCAACTATCAGTCAGACGCAGAAAAATAGTTTCTTTAAAGCATTAACTATTCATAAGGTCAAACTTAATAAAAAACGCAAAGGTGATCAGACAGCTAAATTTTTTTTTAATTTCGATTTCTTTAATTTGACTCAGTATTGTACATCTTAACCAATAAAAAAATGAACGAGAAGAGGTTAGAAGCTATTTTGTTTTATTTTTGACTATCGACCGTGCTCTCTCGGTCAGGTTTACTTTATGCTGTGCTCACACTAGGCCGAAACATGATTAGTTTGATCACGAACGAAACATGTTTCGTTGTGAAAAGTATTCACAACAGCCGGTTCGGTGTGCGAATCATGATCGAAATATGTTTCTTCTGAGCATGATTAAAACAACCTCACGAGGTAGTTTAAGCAGAGAGGAGAGGAGGCGATGCCCAAAAGATCCAAAATTCGGCGTACTATGAGACCAAATGTTTAGTTGAAATATGAGCCGATGGGTTGAAAGCAGGATATTTGGGAGTACATCGCCACGAAACCTAACGAAAGTGGCTGCAAGCGCAAAGCAAAACCAAAATTTACAAACAATTCTTCTTGTACCGAAGATAGCGCAAATACTGTCTGCCCGCTAAACGCTGGAAAGCCCTCCTCCTCCGAAGGGCTTAAAAATTAACACTAAACCAAAGAATTAATGGCAATGTTATAGTAATCTCGAGCTCCGATTTTTGGTTGAAGTGTACAAGATTTATGCGAGTACCACAGGACCGCATAAATTACACAATCAGGCATGAAACGTGTTTGAAACACATTTACTCTAAACATGTTTCGGGTTTAAGGTGACTCAATCGAAATAAATGACGCGCTGTATGCCTGTCTTAAAACTCTAATAACTTCACCATTTCTGACTCGATTTCCCTGAAACTTTCACATTTTATACGAAATTTATCGTGGAATAATATGTATGTCAATATGTTGCACTAATATTCATTAGTTTTGCGCGATGTTACATTTATTGAACACTACTTTTTGGATAAAATTGCTATTTACAGATAACTGAGCGCTAAGATTTCGTTTAAACTTCTGCAGTTAGCTCGTAATACCATCTTGCCATGACTGTTCAAGTTTCCGCAAAATCGTCGGAACAGAAACCCCGGCACAATTTGGACATCAAAATGTTAACTCCGGGCGAACTTCGAAGTTTGGAACACTCCAGCGCTTCCAAATTTCACCTAAAAGCACAACAACCGAATAAAAAGAAGGTTCAATGTATCAGTTTTATTAGCTTCAAATCACATTCGGCTATTTGCAACGATGACAAAGTTTGAGCTAATGTTATAAACTCACCTTTTGCGTCAAAATGTAGCGAAGTCGCCAAATTTACGTTTTTCTGAATTATATGAAAACTAACCGGACGAATCGAATAAAACTACTGGAACATAAAAATGAATATCTTACACTCACTTTGCGCTATTTTACGTTTCTGGAGCTGCCTTGATGTGGATGAAATATATGTTTAAAGTGGAGCACTGCTTCAACTCTGTTGTGAACACGGCCTTGTTGTTGTTTGAATTCTACTGCTGACGCTATGTAAATTTTTTGGATTTGATGAGAATTTGATGAATTTTGCATATGGACTAGGGGGATGCATTGACAGTGTTCCGTCGCTACATGCTTTGATTTTTCATCCAAACCAAGTCAAGGAAAACAATCCTTACACAGACTTTAAAACAAGAAATGGGAAAAATCAATAAATCAATGCATATTTTGACAAAATAGCTATGCTATTAACGATGCTGACGTCGCTGATTACCCTTGCATGACCTCAGAAATCAGAGCATATAGCGACTAAACACTGTCAATGCACCCCCCTAGTCCATGTGCAAATTCCTCAATTTTTTATCAAGTCTGAAAAATTTGCATAGCGTCAGCTGTAGAATTTAAATGACAACAAGGCCGTGTTCACAACAGAGTTGAAGCAGTGCTTCCCTTTAAACATATATTTCATCCACATCAAGGCAGCTCCAGAAACGTAAAATAGCGCAAAGTGTGTGTAAGATATTCATTTAAATGTTCCGGTAGTTTTATTCGATTCGTCCGGTTAGTTTTCATATAATTCAGAAAAACGAAAATTTGGCGACTTCGCTACATTTTGACGCAAAAGGTGAGTTTATAACATTAGCTCAAACTTTGTCATCGTTGCAAATAGCCGAATGTGATTTGGAGCTAATAAAACTGATACATTGAACCTTCTTTTACTTCGGTTGTTGTGCTTTTAGGTGAAATTTGGAAGCGCTGGAGTGTTCCAAACTTCGAAGTTCGCCCGGAGTTAATATTTTGATGTCCAAATTGTGCCGGGGTTTCTGTTCCGACGATTTTGCGGAAACTTGAACAGTCATGGCAAGATGGTATTATGAGCTAACTGCAGAAGTTTAAACGAAATCTTAGCGCTCAGTTATCTGTAAATAGCAATTTTATCCAAAAAGTAGTGTTCAATAAATGTAACATCGCGCAAAAACTAACGAATATTAGATCAACATATTGACATACATATTATTCCACGATAAATTTCGTATAAAATGCGAAAGTTTCAGGGAAATCGAGTCAGAAATGGTGAAGTTATTAGAGTTTTTAGCCAGGCATACAGCGCGTCATTTATTTCGATCGAGTCACCTTAATGTGAACACAGCTTTAGTCATATTTTTACTTTTCAAGTCCATCTGCTCTCTGATCGTTTAACCTTTTGTTTTCTTTCCTGCGTGTGAGAATTAATTATTTCAAAAGCTATTATTTTTTGTCGAAACGTTCGAAAACATTTGAATCACAGGGATGCCGCATTGTGCTTTTATTTTTTATCTCGTGTTTAGAAACCATGATGAAAAATTTGTACTTGTTTTTGATTTGTGAAGTAAATAACGCGCTTTCTTAGACAAGGAATTTTGGCATGTTCTGACGAATCACTAAAACACCACAACGATTTTTAACACAAATTGACAGGAACATTAACATTACAATAGTGATTATCCTACGTCTTCCATCAAAAACACCGCCGGCTCATGTTGCCAAAAACAAACTGAGTTACCCTTTGCCTTTGTTTCAAAGCGAGCCTGCGTGCAAAACCAGTCATATAAAAATGTGTTCTTCCCTCACGTTTATTTTCAAATCAAACTAATTTTCATTTGAATGGTTTTGCACAAGGACTCGTTTTAAAACTGAGGTAAAAGGTAACTCGGACATGGCCTATTGTAAGCCTTTTGCCCCTGTTTCAAAATAACCCCTCGTGCAAAACGCTTCTAGCTGATTTGCAGTAAAAATAAGCGAGCAGGTAAAACTCACTTTCGTATGAATGGTCGCGCGAAGACTCGTTCGGACACAGGTGCAAAAGGCAATTCGGAAATGGTCAATTTTTATAAGATTCCTGGGGCTCAAATTATTAATACTAATGAGAACAATCAAAGGCGGTCTTCAGTAATATATATGGCCATTTATACTGGACTTGAATTTCGCCAAAATAATGATGATGTCGCGCAAAAAAAGATAGCGCGAAAATAAGAAAAACAACCATCTGCGAAAATCCATCTTCATCATAAACTTTTCAAAATCTTGCAGTGTGCCTAAATACATACGGTACACTGTTACTTCTAAAGGTTTATACACTGTAAAATTGTGCTCTTTGATAAAATTTAATGCTAATATTTGTGTAGGTTAGTGAAAGAAAAATTATGTTTTTTTCAGACCCCTTTAATTACTTCATCAAATACAGATGTTTACAACGTTGCAGTTTAGCTGCTGGAAGGCCTTAAATGCTAACGTTTGCTCGCTTTCTCCATATAGACCTCCACTGTAATTTGTCCTCAGTTTGAGGAAAACGAAGATGCGGAATTGATCTTAACTTAACCAAGATGTCGTGGCACCCTCAGCTTTTAATTCAACTGTCGAAGAACCTGGGTTGGGGCACTGATACTTTTAATCTTGCCGACATTTACTCTGAGGTTTACAACAATGCTAACACGTTTCAAGAATTTTCCTTAAGAACAAAACATACGTAACACAGTTTGAGGGTAACACTCTTTTTCCAGTCGTAAATCTCCGTGAACTTTAATCCGAAATATTTTTCAACGCACATTAGGCAATGCTATATTACGGTTAATTAATGCAACGAAGTAGTGAATACAACTTTTACTAAAGTGCTTACTAATAAACACGAGTCAGATTCTTTCGGTTGTCGCTTATGAGAGATAAATACTAAAAAAACACCATTTGGTAATCACTGTCGATTACAGAGCAGTCGCTTGCGAAAACAACGTTTAATTACAGACTGTGTGACAACATATTCAAACGGGGGGTTTCACAATGGTAGTTGTATTAAACTCGAGCTGGTCCCTTGCGAGAGTGGTCGCAAGGAGAGCGTCCAGTATATATAGTTTGGCCTTCAAATTATTTCTTCACTGACCTTGTCTATCTATGTGCGAATAATCTTTAAACTTGCGTATAAACGAACAATGAACACAGCACATTTCGTTTATTGTCTTTCTTATCACAGCACTCTTTTTGCTTCGAATCTTTAATTTTGATTTGTCGTTGAGATCACGGACATTTAGTTACTTGGCTTAGAAAAAAAAAATGTGCAAAATAGCGAAAATTTCTTACCAGTGCCGCGAAATGCCGCCCAGTCATTTCTGACCCACCCAAACTCGAGAAAATAGTCAGTGGACTTATAAATTATCTATAACAGTTGAAGATAATCGGCTGTAAGGTTTGATCAGTTTCGATCGTTATGACTGCCCGACAACCCCGGTCCCTTTTTTCAGAGCAGGGCTATGATCGGGCGTCTTCCTCAATCAACCTGAACTCCATCCATGTATGTTCATTAAGGCGCGAGATTGACTTTGTTTCATGGTTGCATTTCGTTCGATTGACTTCGCCCGCCGCGATGAAACTTGCCCACTCGGAGTGTATAAATTGTTGCACCTTGGAATTGGAGGTTTAATAAAATCCAACAAAGCAAAGCTGTGAACTTACCAGCCGCAACAATCGCGCAGAAGACGAAAACGCTCAATATGAAACCCTTCATTTCAACGCTTCCTCACAGCTAAATCCAGTACGTGCGAACGAATTTCGACACTTGTCTTCGGCTCTGGCAAAAGCGCGTTGTTATAGTGGATGCTAGCGAATAGAATTCCACCTGTAAAGATAAATATAGCCAATCAGAACTTGACGGCGTAAAGGCAAAGGGAGTGTGTAATTACAAATAACCTCAAGTCAATATGCAAACAAATCCGCCAAAAACCACATTAGACACTTGCAAATGCCTTTGTTTTTACGGAATAAAATTGCATTCATGGAACTGTCAATAAAAATTTGAATTTATTTATGGAAAAGATTCCCGTTTTGCGAACATTAGTATTTTCGTGAGTGGCACTGAGCAAGCGTTTTTTATTCATCTTTTGTTTTCTTGTTTCTTTGATTTTTTTTTTAGAAAGATGTAATGCCAACATTGCACAAGCGTGCGACAAAATCGACCCCATGACCTCCCAAACCCGGGCAGACATTTTATCTTTTTTTTCCTATATACGTTCTTCTATCCAAAAATCTTTATCATATTGTAATTCAGGTTACTCAAAATTGTGGCCAACCCCCATAAATAATCCACTATAAATATGTAATAAATTACCGTCTGGATACCGAGTATTAACGTCGTGGGGGACGGCAATCATTATGTATTTATTTAAAGCGTATGCACGAAGCGCAACGACTGACATCGACAGGTGTACGGAATATTCATGAGTGAATAAAATGTGGTGCGTTATTTGAAGTGTTCACGTGTGGCACGGACCCTGTGATGCCAAGAAAAAAGTCAGTGGCCCCAGTCAACAAAACAGCAAAATATTCAAGTCGTAGAAAGAAAACATTTGTTTGCATTTCAAAATCTGCTGTAAGAGGTTTTGTCTCACTTATGAAATCAGTTTATTTTACAGTGGACTTTGGTTGTATTTTTTCTTTGTTAAACCGAGAGCATTCTGCTCCGCATTGTTCTTTTCTGATCTCAACACTAAAGCATGGAATGTAATTACCATAATTACCTCCCTTGGCACTCGTGTTTTAATCGGAACACCTTCGGAAATCTCAAATTGAGACTTTCCCGACAATTTTGTGTCCAAGAATTCAGCGCAGATTTAAAACTTCATGAGCTGCACTGCAGAAAGGTAAACTAGGAATACTTTAGTGTGTCATGGCAGAAGCGGAATTCTAAAAGAGCGCTTTTAAGAAAAGCGGAAGGCGTTGAATTCAAATTTACACATTTAAACGACTTTTACTCGCTGGCAAAGTTTAAATTAAAAAACCCGCTATTGTCATGACACACTAGAGGTTTCGACTTATCTATTTTTGATAAAATCACAGAGTGCTGTCTTCTACTCGATCCGAAAACTTGAACACAAAATCATGGATTTTTCAATTTGGAACTAATGGTGCTCTAGCGTCGCCGTAAACGCGATCGACCAAATCAAAGACGTCATTCGTTGACTTCGATCATTCTTTTATGTCTCTAGAAGAATTCAGCTCAATCACACCCAAAACAGCCGAGATATAAGCGTTTTACATAGGACAAGCAAAATTTTACCTAATGAATTTATTCATGGAAGGTGTCCCCCGCGTCCTTAAATCAACTGACTTTTCCTCCAACTGCCACATATTTTAAAGAGACTGTCTCTATTATAAGCGGTCTGGTCAATGGCGGATCGAAAACTAAAATCGCTCGACTTTTTTATATGATGAAAGGCCTTTATGCAAAGTAACAGAACTCGAAATTCGAAACAGTTAGCGATCGGTTCACAGCAGCTGACCTCGTGTCACCCGGGTTGAGTTACGCGAAAACAAAAGAACTCATTTTCTCACAATAAATAGATCGTCGACCATCGCCTAAAAAATTCGCATTAGAGGCAATCTCTGCGACTTTCCGCACGAACCAATTTCCAGCCACGTTCGTGGAAGCCTTTGGTATAAGCGAATTCATACAAATTGCTTATCCGCAATCCAATGCAAACGCCGCGTTCCCGTCCGTGGTCTCGTTGGCGTTCGTGGTCGTGCTCTGTATAAACAGGCCTTTAAGAAAGATATGCTGCCACTTTGTGGCTTGCAAGAGTTCAAGTCAATTTGAATTTATTCCACTTGCATTCCATTATGTTACTCACCGCTCAAAGGCCAAACTGAAAATTGTTCATTTGTGGACCTCTTCTCTCAACTGGCGGATGAAATCATACCCTGCAAGCAGAATCTTCTTCGATCTTCCTAGATAAGTAGGGAAGAAGAAGAAGACTTATCCAGGAAGATTGAAGAAGACTCTGCTCGCAGGGTAATGAAATAAGGACAGTAACAAATAATAATGTAACTAAATCTTTCCCAATTTGAGAAATATGGAAAATTCAATAAAATAAAACCACTTACTTCTCCTCTTGTGAGTTACTTGTGTTGACTGTGTTTCCATGACGCTTTCTCCTCAATGAACGATATGATTCCCCCCAAATTAGTGTTTTTTTCTGTCCTGTACACGCCAGGATGAACTGATCCGCGGACTTTCTCAATGCAAGAGTGGGATTGATTTCACTGCTAAGCGCTGTGTTCCCGGCCTTTTCTACTGAACCCTCAAGGAAGGTTTGTGTCGGAAACCGAAATTTCGCGCAAATTTGTTCAAAATATTTTAGTTGTTTATGCGCAATACGCCGTTAGAATCAGCCTGCCGTATATATTTTACATTTTAAATAATTTAGTGATCTAGGTCTACGACAAATATGGCACCAATCATCGGTTTGTCACTGTGGTCTTGAAGTTTTTAATTACAACCTAGGTTCCAATAGTAACGACCAACGACCCTTCTCCCCTTCCCCGTTAGCCTGCGAGCAGACTCACCTTTAGGACGCGAAGGTGAGCCTGCTCGCAGGCTACTTCCCCGTCGAAAGTAGCGACAGCTGGGAACGGCATGCACTAAAACCAGGAACACCGAAACAGCCCGAGACACCGAAACACCCTGCAACACCGGTAATTAAGTCACCCTAACTGAATAGCCTGCGAGCAGGCTCTCCGCACAGGCCAAATGAAAGCTAACCGCAAGCAAACTGGAGTGGTTTTAGCAACAACAACAACCTTTATTAAACGTGCCTTGGGTATTAGCATTGTTGCTAATCGGGCCAATTTGTTTTTCATTTCTGAAGTTATTGCTAAAATGGCGCTTGAGAACTTACACATTGTTAAATGCTGCGCAAGTAATTAAAAATTATTCTCTGAAATGGAGGTGAAAAGTGGTGGATATTTACCGAGCCGCGAAATGTTTAAGTATTTACCACGCAAGATGAATAACTAGCGTACCAAAAATAAGATTACTTTCCGGTAACCAAAGCTACAGGGGAAGCCAGGCTCCTCGGAGGTGAAGGAGTTAATCAATCAGAGCAGATTATAAGGAATCGTTCGCAAATTTTGGAGTTTTTTTCCACACTGTTACATGTACGTTATCTTTCTAAATTTTGGCTAGCGACCTTACTCATGGAACGAGATTGATTGCCCGGCACGGACCTTTGTTTCTCGACCGCTGGTCAAGGGAGACGCGGGCTCTTAGAACGATTGCTCGTCAGTCAGCGGCCTTTCAAGGGACCATGCGTAGTGACCATGACAACTTTCAATAATTTACTCACAGACGGCTGAAGAAAAACATAACCGAATTTGTACATCTAGATATGTCTGAATGGAAGATATCAATGACGAGGAGGTGAAAGCATTGGCTTCAAATTGGGTGAAAAGAATACAAAACTCAATTCTGACCCCAACTGATGATGTCAGAAATTATGGTGTCGTCAGAACTTCTTTCGGATCAAATGATGATCGAATGCACACGGACCATGAATTCTGCGAAGAAAATTGGAAAATCGATGACTTTAATTTACATCAACCAAGTGTAGCAGCACTGTGTCCAGAATCCACTAATTCTCTGCTCGTTAAACAGTTGCCTGCTGATACACTTGGCGGTAACGGTGTTGAGGGGCAACATGTCACGCCGTTCGAACGCGCTTCAAAACATTCGAATAGCGCGCACTCGTCCAAATCAACTGGCAAACGAGACGAAATTTTAACAACAGAGGCAAACTCTCAAAGAACTCCAAGAGTAGACGTTGCCTTACTGCGGCAGAAACGTTTGGCATTTTTCGATAGTAGGCTGAGATCACAAGGAGAAGACGATTTATTACACGATAAAAATCGTAATATTTTGACGAACATCGCCACGAAGCACTCGCCGCCCAGCGAAGCACACACGTCTTCCGGCATTGAGCAGTTTGATTTGTTTCCGTTAAGGAGGAACGGCTTTGCGACGCAAGAACCATCAGACGAAATGTTTCATTTGCAATCCTCAGAAACACCTCTCTCCTCTCGTTTTGATAGTGGCAGCCCCCGCAGCAATAAGGTCAAGCATGCGTTGACTTCTCCTCGAGTACTTGTACATGAAACTGAGCCGGATGAAGAAGATATCAAACTTGAGCTCTGGGGTTTAAAAGAAGCTGTACAGTCTGGAGAAGTTGATTTAAGTGCTTATCTAAAGAAACCGGCGTGGAAAAATCACAGCTCTAAAGCTTCCCACCGGCTTGGGAAGGATTGTGATCTGCAGACTTTTGAAAAACTTCCAAGAAATGCATCTGGTTTAATGCATAACAAAACTAATCCAGTCATACTACCTGACAGTGGAGGCTATAATCAATCTTACTTTCACTCTGTTGGTAATCAAAGTAAAAAAACCTGGAAAGAAATTGATGATGTTGATGATAGATTTTTTTCAAAGGAATTCCACAGAACTTCTTATACACCTGTGGTTCAAGCAGGGGATGTTTCAAACTCCTTTAATGGTCCTGTGCCCCAGATAAATGGCCCACTTTATTCTGGCTTTGAAACGTCTGACTCCGAGAGCAGTTTGTTGAGTTTTGGTTCCAAGTGTGATGATGTTCATTACCGGAAAGTTGTCAAAAAACAAGTTTCTCCTGTTCTTGATGAAAAGATACACATAAGTCAGAGCAAAAATGGTCATTCTACCAGCAAAAAGCAAGGAAACAAAATCAAACCAAAGAGAGGAAAAGATAAAATTCTTATGGAACTAACTGAGTTTATGGAAGGCTCTGGAACTCCAAGAGACACAAAACATTGTAAGCAAAATAACAGCAATAATGAACAACATTCAAAAAACTCTTGTGATGTGGCAAAAGGTATTAACGCAGACAGTCTATTATCTACAGTCTCACATGGTCACTTGCAAAATGGTTTTGCAGAAAGAGTGGATGTAGTGAATTTAAATGAGAATCCATCTTGCACAACCAGTATTTGTGACAGTGATGTTGCCCTGTCATGTGAAGACTGCAATCAGACAAATGACACTATGGTGCCTGCGGAGAATCGAGTGTCTAATGTCATGGGAAAAATTTGCCCAAAGTGTAATGAAGTCAATAGTCGGGCTGCCAATTGGTGCATCGAGTGTGGGACAGCACTAATTGGTGTCAAGGCCTCTTGCTTAACAGCTCGACAGCAAAAACACTTTGAGAAACAGTGCCTAGAGACACAGGCCCTAATGAAGGAGACATTAAATACTCAAATGAATTTATCCCAACTCTTGTCGTACGATAAAGCTGCTAAAGAAGAAAGGTCACTGAGCAATGACATTTCAAATCTTTCTTTACAAGTCTCACAGAGCACTAGTAATTTAGAGGCGACAAAGTACTCCTCAAGTCCCCATGGCTACAAACGGCGTTGGATGCGCTCTAGCATTGCATGGAGTACTTACCATTCCAGCGAACTCTCAAAAAGTCCTTCTTTTGTCAGAGAGCAAGGTAAAGTAGAAGACAAGAAAAGAGCAACGTCCTTCTCAGATCTCATGACTTGTTCCTCAAACGAGAAAAGCAGTAAACCCAAGAAAAATAGGAGACGAAGACAAAGAACAGTTAGCTGTAACTCGTTTAGCCCTGATGATGAAGCAAACAATTCTTGCGAAAGATTCACAAACCCAAAAGACTACAGAAGTATACAGACTTCTTCACTGAAAGACATTCCGAAAGAAAAGCAAAATGGTATGTGTGTTCAGAGGTCAAGACCGTCTGTTAAGAATCAGGATGAGAGAACAACAAAAAGACTGTACAGTGCTAATTCACAGAATGGCTTGATTTCTATGGAAAGTCAGTCATGCCCTGCCCTGCTTAAGGTATTTTGAAAAAAAAATTGATTACTGTCTACTGATATAAAACAAAATGAGGTAATTAAACTTCTGCAATACATTATTTTTTTAGATAATTTTTTTTTATTATTGTGCATTTTAGAGCTCTAGTGTATCATCTTTGGATGGGGGGACAAGGCCTTCCATGTCACAAGTTGCGAAGACAATTGTACCACCTTTGAACCTTCAAGGTAATTAATTATATTATAACATTGCTTGTTGCTGATTAATTGTTTTGGTTGAACTGTTTGTATTGCAGCCACACTGGTATAATAAACCACTGTGGATGTTGCTAGCTCATGAGTTTAGAAGTTAGGAGACGGACACAAATACATGCACACACAATCTTTCAAAAAAGCTTTTTCCCTTCTTTATTTCCCCTCTCCGTCTTGCTTGGGTGAGGGCCCAAGACTAGGTATGAACAGGGAAAAAAATCACAAAACTTTTCTGACATACAATAGAGTAATCACCCCCATAAACATATTTCTATCTCCCCTGGGAGAGAAGTTTAAAAAAAAACATAAAAATTTACACGTGAACTGCGTGACACGTATGTATTGTTTTTGATTGCTGGTAAATCAGACGATTTCTAGCGGCAAGTATTAAACAGTATTTTGTCTTTGTCATTTTTCAGATGTAGGTAGTTATGACAGGATTCTGACTCTGGTAAGTCATTTGAGTAGTGAGCTTGTAACTATTATATGTACAGTGTATGTACACGTATCAGTAAAGCCTGGTTCACACTAGCCACATAATGACAAGCCCTAGGATTTTACGGTAACGATTGTTTCCGGTACCGTGTCCACAAAAACACGGAACCAAAAAACAGTGTCCCATTAATACATCCGACCTTACCGATCAAAATTCACTCAGATGTGTGGTTTTGCACTCTGATTCTCATCAAGTAGAGCAAATCTTGGTTATTAACCTGTAAAATACGCAACTAAAGCATACTCTAAAGCGTTGTTTACAATCTCTCGTCCGCCATCTTGTATCGTTTCCAAAGTGCATTGCACGCTATTCGTGGCACGTGCTACGCATCAAAGATTTTTGACAATCGGCCGACGATCTTTTTAATATTATGGCTTCCGTGGCGAAAAAGAAAAAATATGAATCTGTTAGTCTAAAAACTTTTCGAAAGTGGTCTTTCTGCGATGACTTCCATGTCGAAACTGATGCAGAGGGACAAATATCTTCACTGAAATGCAACATTTGCGACGAACATTTCATGTGAGTACGCTTTAATATAAAATAGTTTAATTTTATAACAAGTTATTTACGACTTTTGTTGATTTTTGTCCATTGTCTTATCTGTTTTCAATTAAAATTCTCTTGTTTTCGTCCAACATTGCCTTTCCGATTTATCTTGCCTTATTGGTAATCTTGTAAGACTAAGGCTTACAAACTTTTTGCAAAACGACCGTAAATATGTCAAATAATTGAAAGTTTGAAATTGCGGTCGCTGTTCGGCAATTACTTACTGATCAAATTTGCCAAACAAAACAGTTGCGATAAAATTTTCAAAGCAAGATGTATTATTTAACTGAAGTGGTCAAATCTTTTCTTTGTGTTGTGGCTCTTAGAAGAGCCGTTGTTAAATAGAGCTTTGAATGTGCCAGTCACGAATTTCTCGACTTCAACAGTTTCTCTTCCAATTCATCTAAGCTTTTCAGCATGTTTTCAACACTTTCCACCACTGAACGATAGTTCTCTATTAAAGAAGACAAATCTTGCGTGTCTGATAAAGGAACAGTGAAGTTTAAAATGGTTTCCCGTGATTTTTGACGGAACTGACAAATTGTTACCGATGGGTTCCCATGATCTCAGGGCATGGAACCGAAAAATTGTTTTCCATGGGATCTGAAATCCTAGGGCTTGTAATGACATAACAACAAGGTCACGCAAATGCAAAAAAACACCTTATGTTGATGTTTTATGTCACCAGTGTGAACAACATAACATGACGACATAGTAGGAACATAATGACATAAGCATAACGACATAAGGAAAGAACTGAACTTTTCTTTATGTCGTTATGTCGTTATGTCACTTGTGTGAACCAGGCTTAACTGGAACTTTAGTAGTGCACAACATATACACCTTATTCAATGGTTTAACATATGATACGCACAGACATTTTGCAAGTTGCATAGCAATGAGCAAAGAAGTATCCGCTCATATTACATGTATATGTTAAACAATCCTATGAGGATTTTATTATTCCACTATTAATGCACCAGTCATTTGAAATCCCCGATCCCCCCCCCCCCCCCCCCCCCCCTCGGGCATGAGCGGGGTAAAAGCGGGGCTTTCACTTCAGATTCACTCCATTTTGGTTCCCCGTTAGGCGGGGATGCGCCAGAAATCACGGCCTTCGCATGCCGGACCGGGGAATAAGCGGGGCAGTCACTCCGGCTATGCTCAGCGGTTTGAATTGTTTATGTTGACTCACTCGGTCGATCGGTTGCTTTGCGGTATTTCACTTCAATTTGCTGCCTAATGGCGCGAAGTAAAAATTGTTTTGTAAAGTGTCATACCAGAATTCAAAGAAGGCTATATTGGCAGAAGATATTCAAAGTCTGGTGACGACGAAAGGTAGGCTTATTTCAATGATATGGTATTGATACATGTAAGTATGCTTGAGTCATTCCAGACGTCAGAAGAGTTTCAGTTTGCTGTGATCTTGCATTTTGTAACATCAAGTTGTAAAACAGAAAAAGTTTTTAATGACCTTTATTAAAAATAAAAAGTTGATTTGGCAATAGTCGTCTTCTTCCTTGTCCATCGAGGGGCCTTTGCAAGTGTATTGCTAGTTACTCTGAAATCAACGTGTTAATTGCACGGCTACCAACGTTTTTATCTTCCCATTTTGTCATCCATTATTGCGCTTGGCAAAAACAAGTTTTCTACAAAAGATTACTTTTTTATAGCATGTGTGTGGATCATGTGGGGGTGGGGGAGTTCACCATTCACTTTTCTCCCGGGGACCGGGGACTTCACTTGCCTTCACTTGCAAAAAAAGTGAATGCCCCGCTCATGCCCGAGGGGGGGGAGGCGGGGGTTTCAAATGACTGGTGCATAAGGACGTAAACAAGTCAGAGTTTGGGACATTTTGTCCTGCCATTTTGTTGCTCCATTTTGCGTCCATAGTTTTGCCCTGTTGTACAGTGTAATAACATGCCATATTTTGTGCATTCTCATGACCCTTATGTATATGGTAATATGGTGCAATAGTGGAATAATAATATACAGGAATAATAAATATGCAGTCATCTACATTCTCCTCTTCTGTTTCTTCAATAATGGGGCAATAGGATTGGAGACTTGTGACATAAGAAACTAATATGCTGTTTGATGTATTTCTCATCATTGTTGCATGAGGAAAAGGGTGGCTCTGGGAACACGTGATTTGACTGGGAAAAGAACGGGAATTTCAAATCAAATGTTTTAAATTCCCTTATAGCAAAGAGAATTTTAAACTGTTGATTTTATTTGCTAAATTCATAATGAAATATAGCCACTTTAAACTGAAAAAAAGTAAATGTAGTTTATTCAACCATGCAACGCAGAACAGAGCACATATACACATTACCGATCATGTGCCGTACTCTACACTGTATGTCTAATGCAGGTTCTGTTTTGTTCTTGGGGGGAATGTGCTCTGTGAAATTTCACAGGAATGTTTCATCAATTTACATAGTTTGTTGAAGTTCTTTGCCTTTGTTAACAAAAGGTTTTTTTTTGTGTACAGATTCGTTCTCAGCGTGACAGTGAACCAGTGCCATATCTTTACCTTCCTGATGAGGTGTTGCTGTTGATCTTTTCCTTTTTGCCACACAAAGACTTGGTGTCTTGTTCACGGGTCTGCTGGCAGTTTTATCGAATCTCTATGGATGAATCTTTGTGTAAGAGTTTGAATTACATCTGCATGATAAGTAGTTTTGTTGGCGTAATAGAAAAGTGTACATGTATATGTACAGGGTTGCCACAGTCAGGGAAAAGTCAGGGAAAAACAATTGGAAAATTTTTTCAAGGTCAGGAAAAAGACAGGGAAAATCTTAGTTCTTGTCAACGTCAGTGAAAAGTTAGGGAATTTTGTTTTCAAATGATGTCTTCATAATCCTCACAAATTCTTGTGGAAACTTAAAAGCTATATGCACATTATACCACATTACTGCTTTTAACTATACATGTGCTAAATTGTGCAATTTCCGAGGTCATACACTGTACTTACCCTGTAAATCACTTATTGTTCTGGCCTCTTGATGACACTCACCTCTCTATAAGATGAAGGTCTCTCTGAAGCAGACATTACATGTATGCTGCTTCCAAATGAATCTTTTAAAAACTTGTACATGTACGACGTAGTTGGTAAATCTTCAATATATTACATGTAAAGCAGGTTTCCATGAAAGCTCCAGAGAAACTGTGCATTGGGGTACTGTCGAGACTCATTTCATTTAGAAAATCCATTTCATTCTGTATTTCACAGGGAAGGTCATTGTGTTGAAAAAGAACAACAACATATCTGATGAATGGCTGCATGCAATTGGCATGCGTCGACCAATGAGTTTGACCATTTCTCAATGTCACAGTGACAAAGTTACAGCCAAAGGACTTCGAGATTTGTTCCGGAATTGTAGTGATTCTTTAGAGGTATTTAATTTTATTATACATGTACGTGTAATCTACATGTAACTTTCTTGGGTAGATGGTCTTTCTTTTTCTGTGTACAGTTTCCTTTTTCTTCAGGAGAGTTTGGTTGTTTATCATCATGTTTTCTTGAGATGATTGTGACCTTCATGTCTTACTTTAAATAAGTTCCGAGTTGATAATTACTACTGTAAAATTTCTAAAATCTGAAAACTTTTAACCAAAAATTAATTTGAGTTGCTAAACTCAGGGTATGGCTTATCTGCGAGTGTTTCACTTACAGGTGGTGAGATTGCTTAATTTTGATTTTACATTGGTTATTAAGTACCAGAATGTTTTGAAATGATGTACGGTATAGTTTGGTGACTTGCTTATTTATAACTTCAGGAGCTGAATTTCAATCGTTGCCGTGGTGGTGAGTTGATTGGCGAGTCTGTTCTGCTGCATGTCGCCGCACGATGTTGTCGGTTGAAGTCTGTTGATGCAAGCTGGAGTAATGTTAGTGATAATGGGGTCCAAGCTCTTGCTGACAATGTGAAAAGGTAAGGAGTATTATAGCTCATATGTAGCTGCCACTCAAGCAAAACAGCCATAATATTCCACCGGCATTTATTTAATCCCAAGGTTATTTCAGGTAGCAGCAGGGGGACATTGGGGTTTGCGGTATTTCCGTAATTTGAATCTCGAATTGCAGTTATCCGGTATTCTCCAAACCTGCGGGATGTGTTTTCTTTGCATTTTGGTTGACGATAGTCGGTATAATAACATATTCATTATTTTCCAACCATTTTTAGCCATTTCTGGTCTTTCTTGGAAGCATCTTGAAACAGCCTTATTTTGTCACACATGTTAATCTACCATTTGACTGTTTAAATAAAACAGTTTAAGCCGTGCCATTGTTTCCACAGTCCCACAGGTGTTTTTTGCCTCATATTTTCTCCCCTCGCATTCATAAATTCGCCAGCTATACAGGCTTATAACTATGAAATTGTGGTATGTTCCGAATTTTTTTTTGCGGTATTGCTATTTTTGCCGTTTTTCTTTTGTGACCCCCAATATCCCCCTCTAGCAGGTACCCAAATATTTACATAAATGATTTTTGTAGGCTATGGAGTAAAATAAAGCTTGTTGCTGTTGTTGTTCATAACATAGTGAATTTTTCAAATTTGTTGTAGGTTGGAGTGTCTTTGTTTGAATGGCTGTCAAGCTCTCAGTGACCAGTCAATCAAGTGTGTGGCGAACAAGCATGGCCAAACGTAAGTTACCCCCAGGGGTGGGAGTCTCCCATATAAAAAGGAAGAGGGAAACTTGTGGGAAATGTTGAATTTAGCTCCTGAAAGAGAACAAAGATACCTTTTTCATGCCTGATCTTCCAGAATACCAACACAGTATGACAGAGTTTTTTCACTTGATCAAGTGTAATCTTAAAGGAAACCTTGACTGCTTAAAATAATTATTGGTGTTGTGTCCTGAACATCCCAAATGAGACCATTTCGGTAATTGACACCCCTATGCGAGGCTGGATGGTTGGTCTACTGTAAGCCGGGGTCATTGTGTCTTGTCTTTGGCAAGATACTTTACTCTTGACTAACAGTGTCCCTCTCAACAGAATTGTATTAATGGACACGGGCAAATTGATAGGATAATTTGACATAATGCTGGGCACTAACCTAAAAATAATATGGAATAAACATAGAGGGGACCCTCTACACTGTCCTCCTACTACAGTACCGCTCAAATGTAAGTCACCACCATCTCACGAGAAATGAGACGCGTCTCGCGAGACGTGTCTCAAGTTTCTCGTTTCTCGTTTCTTGCGAGTGCACTGCTAGTACAAACACTTTGCATTCTGTTCACACCAGAGAAGTGCCAACATGTAGAGCCACTTGACTCTAAAATGGCCCAAGGTGCGTTTTTCCCTAGTTTTTAGCCCCTCCTACCCAAGCCACTGACAGTATTCATGTAACTATAGGAGTCCTTAAATTGAAATTGACTTTTATCTGCTCATTTCAAATGCACCAACGCGTAATAAAAACTACTTGTATTTTACCCTGCAGCTTGAGAATCTTTGAAGTGTTTGGTTGCTTTAACATCACTCCAGCGGGAATGAAAATTCTTGGTCAAAGTTGCAAACTGTTGCAAACTTTAAACATTGGACAATGCTATAAGGTACATACCAGTATAAATAACATGTATATACTGTACACACCCATGTACACCGATTGTGTGAAGTGAAGTGATTTTTTTTGCCGTACTCCCTTCCCCTTACAGATGTTGGGAAAAGTGATCAATAAATACAATATTTTAAGTTGATAGGGGATGGATAAATAAAGGGGGAAATGGGGAAATAATAATACGGATACAACAGGGTTATACATTTTGCATATTGTGCTTGTTCCTTTGTGCAAAAATTATGCATCAGTCAATTCCAGCAGTGCCCACCCCCCCCCCCCGGGCATTTCCTAATGTTGCCCGTCCCGGGGGTGGGGCATTTGCATACCTCGGGTTGACCCCCGGGCAGTGAGTCGCGTATTCGTGATGGAGGTGTTTATAGGCCAAGACGTGGACTACGTTGCAGATTAGCTAGTCCATGAAGGACTAGAGAAGCTCGTGGATGTTCATGGATGTTTTTAAAGGTATATTTTCTGAATTTTAGATATTTCTTCATTGTCAAGAAGCAACAACTTGTATTATATTCTTTTATCACCTATCGAGAGATTGAAAACAATCAACCTGGGAGCGGGGCATTTGCCCGGTTCCCTCATCCCCACCCCGGGGAATTAACCAAAGAAATGCTTATGCCCAGGGGGGGGGGGGGGGGGGGGATGGGCACTGCTGGAATTGACTGATGCATTATCCGCAAAACAATTTTAAAGGGACACTGTCACCAATTTTAAGGATAACTGTGAAAAGCCAAAAGACACTCTAATCATAGGGGGTCGCCCACTACCTCTCGGAACGAGTTATTTCATTGGTTCCTAAAACAATACATAACAGGCTATAACAATGCCCCTATCCCTGAATAACAATAGAGGTAGTGTTTATAGCGGGCGAATGAAAATAGAGGTTCCAGAGAGGTAGTGTCTTACTGATCATAGGAGACCCAAAAATACTGATTCAGTTTCGCTTAGAACTACCCAATCAGTTCTCTGAGAATGTAATGAAGTGTGTTTGGCTGCGGAACGCCAGGATGCGAATGGCTGCAACTTGAAAACATCCGGCTGATTTTTTCACGTTTTCCCTTTGTTTCGTGGAAAAATCGCCTGTAACTGACTATGGTTTGTTCTTTTTTTGAGAAAATCAATAGATTTCCATCTCTTGACTTTCAGGGAGTATTCTGTGTACGTGAAAAAGCATTTCATTTCATCTTAAGCTAGCACATTTTCACCCCAAAACGTTAAAATCCCTGTGATGTACGTTACTCTTGGACAGAACAGCTACTCTTGATTTCTGGTTTGGTGTAATTGTAAGTGTAACTGTTCAGAGGGTCTATCAAAACATTTAGACTACCTTGCAGGGTGGCAGTACCTCGTTGACTGTTCACTTCTAGAAAGCTGGGGCTTGTAGTCTAACAATCACTGTTATTTTCCTCAGATCACTGACACGGCTATCGGCTCTTTGGTGTCTAATCTTCCAGAACTTGAAAACCTTGATCTGCGAGGCTGTAAGCAGGTACAGCTAGTAAATCGATAATCGCTTGTGTTTAACTTTAATATGAACGTATTTTTTAATTAATGCCACTTAAATTAACACGCACGGAAGGGCATATAGTTCAAAAGGAAAGGAAATAAATGTCAATGAGGATGAAGGATGAAGGAAATTAGTGCGAAAGGCACAAAGAAAAAGCGCTTTGCGATGACAACAGGAAGCAAACGAGAACAAAACCAGGTACTTGGTATGTAAGAGAACAAGGAAGAGCTTGACGTCTTGTAGATAATAATGCCAAACTGGGAAAGCTGTTGTTATACTTTTGAATTAGAGTTGAATCGCGATAACTCGAACCTTCGAGGGGAACTCTCAAAAAGGCTCGAGCTATCGGAAGGTTCGGGTTATCAAGGGTAAAAATAAGTAAGGCAATGGCCTGAAGGGGAATCGAAAAGGGCTCGAGTTAGCGGGAGGTTCGGGTTATCAAGGGTAAAATTAGTTAGAAAATGACCTGGAGGGGAATCGAAAAGGGCTCGAGTTAGCGGGAGGTTCGGGTTATCAAGGGTAAAATTAGTTAGAAAATGACCTGGAGGGGAATCGATAAAGGTTCGAGTTAGCGGGAGGTTCGGGTTATCGGAATTCAACTCTTTTGTGACAGTATTCATAATTTTCAATTAAAAAAATAAAGAAATTCCGTGTAATGTTGCGTTGGAGTTAACGCGGCACTAATTAACACGACTTGTAACGCGATTTGTTTTAGTTTTCACTTATACATATCCGAGGCATTGGAAAGTACTAAGAAATTCAATGTATCTTGCAACTAAAGCTGCTTTATCAGTCCAACAAACCATGTGGGTTATTGAAACAATGATGGATTTCTTTATTCTCATATCCTGTCTAGTTGACATTGTATTGATTATCGCTAGGAGAAGTTACATGTCGATTCCGTTTGTTCTCAGGTTCGTGATTCAGCTGTGAAGAAGATTGTCCGTCACTGCCCACTTATCACTACTCTTGTGCTAGCGAACTGCCCTCTTATTACCGATGTGTCTTTAGCAGAAATTGCCACCAATCTTCCAAGATTAAGGTAAGATGCCGTAATTCCTCCAAGTACGAGCGCTTTTTTAAAGGCTGCTGTAAAAGCTCGATTACGCTTCTCAAGGGCTTATTTCTTGTAAAGAGCTTTTGAGTATGATAAAGATTTTGCAAGCGTGGGACAAAGAAAAACTCAATGGCCCCGACGGGAATCGAACCCATGGCCTCCCATATACTGGTTGGGCGCTCTCACCACTGAGCTACGAGAGACTGTTGGTGAGCTAGGCCATTTACTGGGGTTCGGGTTGAAGTGAGCGTAGATGTAACATGGCAGAAACATAGAAGATCTCTGTTTTTTTTTTTTTACGAAACAACCGTACGCGTCCAGCCCGGGTTTATAGCGAGTTAAAGCTTCACGTTCTAACGGCAAACGGCAAACATCTAAATGTTGCTGATTCTGTTTACTTTTTTTCTAATTAATGAATAAATCCATCAGAAAAATGGAGAATAATTTACTGATTCACACCAAATACGAAAAAGAAAGAAAAAAGAAAGGTGGAGCTTAACCTGTCTAATGGCTATCCGTGACATGGAATAAAATTAGTTATTTCCTTTACTATACATGATTTATTTGTGGTGTTGCCCGACAGGTCTCTGGATATATGCGGCTGTGCTAAAGTGAGTGATAAAGGTATCTGTGCACTGTCCAGGAGCTGTCACAGACTTGAGTTGTTGGACTTGACTTCTACTGGAGTAGGTCACAAGAGGTGAGCTATTTTAATTAACCAATTAGTTCCAAGGAGCAAGAATATGACCAAGAATCAACTTCTCATTTGATCCAGGCATGCGTGCGTTTCTCAAACGTCCAGGACCCATTTCGGGCCCGAGAGCTGTTTTTTAAACCTTTAATTTCTATCAAACGGCCGTGTAGTATCATGCCAAGAAACAGCCCTTTACGTTTTAGCAATGTAAGGTTTCATAGCTCACTTTTAAAATCGACAAAATATGATTCTCTGTTGGAAAAAAATTCTGCAACCTTCGGGAGGTGTGAGAAACGCACGCCAGGTTGTGGAAACGTCTGTCGTAATCGAAGTCTTTCTCGAGACTATTTGACACTTCAAAAATATAATTTACCTCTTATAGCTTCATTTCACGATCACACAGGGCAATCGTGTTACTCCTCAAGGCCTCTACTTTTTAGAAACTCGCTTTGATACGTCAGTCGCAATCAAAGTCTTTCTTAATAATTTGCTCGTTTTTTCGGCTCTTTCAGTGTCCTGTCGCTTGCTAATTACTGTAGTCAGAGTTTGTGTAATTTGAAGCTGAGTTTCTGCACAGACATTTCTGATAACACTGTGATCCATCTTGCGAAACAGTGTAAAAGGTAAGTCATTCCTCGTCAGTTTTCTGTCTTTATTTTCGTCAACAGCTCTATATTTTTCCCTCGAGAGTAGCAAACTTTCAATAAAGGCATGTACGTTTGCTAGGTATTCCGCGCGAGCAAATTTGTTTTTTAAATTTCCCAAATTCTTTTCAACAGCAATAGATTAGAACTAACTCAATTGCCCACGCCAGTTCCAAATCCTCAGCCTGATTTCTCGTGAGATTTCCAAATTAGGTAGTAAACTAAAGGAACATTGTCTCTAACTCAATCTACTCACCCATTAACTATGAGTTCGCTCCATTATTCACTGAGGGTACTCCCCGAACATTTAGGTCGGGCTATGCGGCTATTTCAGACCACAACGCCCCAAATACTATACACTCTGGCGCCACCCAAAGATATGACGTCACGGCAGCCTTATTGGTGTTCCAAAACAAAGAAACGGCGGCCATATTGGTGTACCAAGCCACTCCTCCTGGGATCAAATTCTATTGTTATGCAAAAAGCGTATTTTTTAAACCAATATGGCCGCTGGTCACGTGAGTGAAAAGGCTCTATATTTAACAATTAATCTGCGAAATCGCGCGGATTATGCTGACAAGGCCGTAGGCCGAGTTGGCTAAAATCAGACGATATTCCGCAAGATTGAGCAGGATAATTTTTCAACAAATTGCCAACAGAACGCATTTTACAACAAGAAAATCTGTCGTTATGCAGCCCATTGTTCCAGGATACTGCTACATGTACCTTCGTATATCGCAGGATATCTGTTATGTGCGGATGACTTTCTGACCGTACATGGGCATCATGCGAATTCATCAAATATTGAAAAGGAGTCCCCCCCCCCCCCCCCCCCCTCTGCTTTATTCCTTGCACCTCTCAACATTATGAGATGATTGTGCGATTATTGATTGTATCTTTCTCTCCTCAGGTTAACCACACTTCACCTGTACGGCTGCAAGCGAATACGAAACACATCTGATCTGAGATTGCTCAACCCTGCTCTTACCATTGAGTGCTAACTTGCTATCCATTGACATCGTCCATTTTTCCATAGGAGTGGCGAGGGGAGGCCGTTATGTTCAGGGTGACTATGTCAGGCAAACAACTGCCCTCTGACTGTAATTTAACGTTATTTTCGTTTCGCTTGGTTAACCATCCTCTGTTTGGGAATCTCGAAGCCAAAAGAGGTGAAGATCATGTCTAATCGTGGAGAACTTTCTTTCGTTAATTGCGACTTCCAAATGAACGTCAATCATTCAAGCCTGAAACTTCGCAATTTCTTGATTTTGCCAAAAAAAAGACACAAAAGATTCAAAAGAGAATAAAAAAACACATACAAATACACACATGTTAATCATCGTGTGAATGCTTTCTGCAACATCAAGTTATACCCGAAATATTGGCTACGCGACAAACAAAGAGGATGTGTGAGAATTGTAGGCCGCGTTTTCGTAGAACTTAACAGAAATTAAGTCATGATTTTGCAGATGGCTTCAAAGTGTAAATATTAATTTTGTTGCTCTGTTATTTCAAAGTGTTATTTATAGGTTTTTGTGTATAAAATGTATTGCCTAAAATACTATGGCTTGGAAAATGATTTTCTATTGTAATTAATATCTAGGTTATTATTTAACTCGATAATGCAGATCTGCTCTCCATAATGGATTAAGGTATCTATCTTAGAATTGGTATCTCAACATCAACTTAATACTTCATCAAAGAGGTCGACTTAAGGGGCTCATTTTCTGCTAACGTTTTGATTGTAAATTTTGTATGCCCTGAAATCTTCACAGAGCTTTGCTCTTGGAGAAAAGCCCAACGAAAAAATGTCGGTGTGTATTTTCCCGCGTGGGTAGAAAAGGGTATTGTTTGCACACCGAGGTCTTTAAAGTAACAGGCCATTTTCTGAGTTACCTATGTGCCCAAACGAGTCTTCGTGCGAGTCCATAATTTGTGAAAACGTGTTTCACCTGCACGTCCATGTTGGTGCAAATCAATAGCCTGCGCAGCTGGCGGGATTAGTGGGCACGACTCCTCACCAAACCCCTCGCTGCTTGGCGGCCAAGACCAAAGCATGCGGCCACTAAAAAAACACTCGCTCGCGAAATCCCGCCAGCTACCCAGGCTAGCAAATCAAAGTCAGTTTCATTTAAATGGTTTCGCACAAGGACTCGTTTTGAAACTGAGGCAACTTAAAAATGGCCAATTGTCTGCCCTGTCATCGCACTGTGCCCGATGGGAACCCTCTGGTGTTATTTTGTACATATAGACCACACAAAGTTAAAGAGCTGATTTTAACTATGGTCCACGAATTAGAAAGACATATAATAGCAAAACAAGTTAAATGGGAGGGGGGGGGGGGGGGGGGGGGGGACTAGAAACAATTTTTACACAGCTCATGGGCTTTTTGCTAAAAAAAAAATCGAAGGGAAAGAGGGCATATGGTTGTACAGAATAGTTATTCAAAATAATTAAATGAAATGCCAAAATGGCTCTAGTATGTGTACTGGATTTGTTTAATTTAAGTCATCTACCTGCCGGAACTGTGTCAATTATTACATACATACTGCGGTTCTAACTGAATAGATCCCATTGTATCCAAAGAATGTCCTGTTTATCGATGTAAAGCATTGTAGCAATAAGAAATATTTTTTAAAGTCAATAATTCCTTTTCATTTAACTTTCGACCCAAAGGATTTCGCAGTTCTTTCGTCAATGCTTGGATTCATTTCTGTAACGAAAAAATAAATGTTTGTTTATGAAGTAACTTGCTAGTAATTCAATTAATACAAATACCACACTAGGCAATTATTACAATAAAGAAACGTTTTATTTTGTAACGCGGTGGTTTTTCATTTCGTCGGGAAAAGGGCGGGAATCGCGAGTGCAACGAGCCTGCTGTGCTTGAACTGAGAAGTAACTCCTGGTGACGACAAAGCTGACATTAACTTTCATGGTCAGACAAATATTTCATGTAAGAGACTTGAGGACGTTTTCGCAAAAATCTTTTAACATTGACTTTTTACCACTTTGAGGTAGGTTAACCATGTTAGACCAAAAAAAATTGGGGGGGGGGGGGGGGGGTGGTCACCGTATTGCGGAGATAACATATCAAAAAGACCACCTCGAATCTGAAAAAAATCGAGCTTGTCTAATTTCCAGTATTGATTTCTGTTCTTTTTTTTACAATCCGTCGAGAATTTGTGAAGAAAGTCAGTGGCGAATCCAGGGGAAGGGCCCGGGGGGTACGGCCCCCCACCTTTTTTTTTCGAAATAGCGCATTTTCTTTGAAGTGTCGGAATTATCTTCGCAGAATTCAACATTCATAGTCAAGCGGGCCCCCTCCTTAGGTGAAGTTCTGGATCCACCACTGAAAATTGTGTAACACCGACCATTTAAGGGAGTAAACTCCAAGCGAAGTCACCGTGACAGCTACCAGCTCCATATGTGATTAGGTCATTAGATAGTTTTGCACTCAATGCATGACGTGGCGTGACGCTGTGACGTGAATTTCGTGCGCAATAAGGATGCACAAATAATTAGCGCGAACGTCCTTAAAAATAAATGTCAGTATTTCACGTACTAAGATAACAAACAACTCTCTTTTATGATTTTTTATCTTTTCTTTGTGACAATGTAGCATTGCAAGCATAATTCAAATGCTCATCATTCATTCAACGTACCAATCACGTTCCTCCTTCTCCGCCAGCCAACCGCTCCGCCATTGGACGCGCCATTCTCACTGTCTTCCTCTTTGTTCTCCCTGAATTCGCTTCCCTCTTCCAGAGTTTCGCCCATATCCGCAGATGTCCTGTGCTGTGTTATGATGTAAAGGACGAGAAGTGAGATCAGCGCATATGCTGTTAACCCGAGTCGCATCTGAGAGAAAGAGACACCACGAAACGATTACATGACGTATCACTGAACAGATACCGTAAATGATCGATTAAGCGCCGCGGCGTTGATTTAATTTTCCCTGTCAAAGGTGCGGCGCTTATTGGAAAGCAGCACATTTCAACTACCGGTAAAACATTGAGGGGAATATAGAAAAAATAAGTCAGCCGCGTATTAGGTATGCACAATTTAATGTAAAAATCATTTCGAAAGAAACACGAGAGGTAACATGAACACAGTTTCCCAGTCTCTGGTCGTGGTCTTATTTCTCAAACGATATGGTTTTGATGTCTCTTTATATCGAGGACGGTAACAAAGGTGGCAAGTTTATTTGTGCATACCCGTGTCGCTTATTCGAGAGCGCGGACCTTATTCGAGTAGCGGCGCTTAATCGATCATTTCGGGTAACTTGGCTCGGTCATGACACGTTTGTCAGTAGCTGAAAAAGTTAAGTAGTCGGGGCTAAACGAAGTAAACTGAGTGGGAAAACCGCTGCTCGGTACTTCGTGACGCCCCAACTGACCTCCCCTGTGCTTTGGGCACTTGCTTTAAATACTGATATATTTTTTTAACAAAAGTTTCGTAGGAAGTCCGAGAAATTTTCCTTTGCAAGGACTTAGTTTTCACTGATTGATTGAGAATGACCGGCACAAACTGTGTGGTGGACCAGCATCACATCCGGAGGTGGGGGGAGGGGGGGGGGGGGGGTTCAGAGAGTAAAAACCCTCCTAAAGTCCGGCCTGATGGGCCACTAGGCTCGAACGAAGGATTTACCCAAATAAATAAAAAATACTACTAATAATAAATTTTAAACTAAACACGACACTTTTAAAATTTGTTCTATCGCTGCTGTTATTGAGACCTAATAATAATGATTAAAAAAGAGTAATAATAATAACAAACTCTTTTGTCGCAAAGTGGCAAAGTGATAAACTGCAACTGAAATTCAGTACATGTAGTTTGTGGACGCTTTTGAGTACCATGAATATTTCTTACAGAGAATGAACGAATACATAGCCCTTGTGTATTCCTAAGTTTTAGTTGTCAAAGTCAAGTATGTTTCTGCTGTTTATTTTAAGCGAAAAACTACTGAACGAATTTTCTAAATAGAACAAGTTAACTCAAGAAAACGAGGTAACCAGTTGCGTCTTTTCATAAAGTGAAATGTGCTTGAATGCACTTTGTAACCATATATCGCGATTAGATTACGATCGTCTAAAACTTCTGCTGTGAATAATTTTAATTTCTAGAGTATAAATATTCTCCAGATAAAAGAACACTGCTAAAAAGTGATTACCTCTCATAAAAAATGATTGCCAGTTATCCACTTTAAGGTACTCAACAGTGAGGTAGGAACTCTAGCAAATTTTGCTCGCTGAATTGAAAACGAAGCAAGCTTTCCTTTGTCTTGTGCCTGCTTCCAATGGTGTTTGAGTTTCTATCTTTGGACCGGTAAAGAGCAATCAAGCATAATGTCTCAAACTTCCGACAGACCCACGCGATCAAAGTACTTCATTGGCTATTTGGGAATGAAATTTATTCTCCAATACGTCCTTGACAAAGGTGATTAAAAGTAATCAGCTGGTTTGCACTCGTTAGCGAGATATCGATCGTTCATTAAAGAATAATTATTCGTCACATCATTGTTTGACGGATCCGGCCGGGTGGGTTTTCGTTTACTCTTTTATAACCGATATAAGCTTATATAACTTTAAATAATGTTTCCGTGCAGATAAAAAAGGGAAATTAGCCAAAAACTGATGTCAAGATTTCACTGAACGGGGTTATCTCGGAAAACTGCAGAGAGACTATCGCAGAGAGACAAAGAGAATTTGTAAAAAAAGGCCTTCCTTTCTTAGAAAGTTTAAAGATCACAATCTTAATTTGTAAACTTCCAGCCCTAAATTGCGTTTTTCCCGACTGTTTAATGTAGGAGTATTATTTACATATACGGCGAAAAAAAAAATGATGCGATTGATATTATGAACATTGACAGGTAGACGTGCTGTCTGCCTTCCAATGAAAAACAATTCTGTGCATTTTGCTGTTCTCAAGGGACAAAAATTACACTCAAAAAAACCTCGCAAATGACAATTATCGCACACAGAAATATATAAAATGTAAGCTTATACTTCAGAAATGTTTGATTCGTAGCCGTCATAGCTTCGGATAATTTCATTTCTCGAAAGTAATGAAAAGGTCGTAGTACGGATTCGATCGTATCTGCCGAATATACGTTCTGTTTTACCATTTTATTTACATGTAATTTTTCGTGTGATTCTCGGCTGAAAGCTCTCTGAATTGTTCGTGTTTTTCGGTTGGCTAATGTATAATGCAGAGGGATCGAGAGTAATGTTTTAGAATCGCGTATATGTATAATTATAATATATAATGCAATTTATACGCGATACGCGTGTCGATAATAATTGAAGCATAATCCGAGATCCTTCATTTTTCGTAAACGTTCAAAATTAGCGCTTTCGTAACTAAGGTCCATTTAAAGTAGAATATTCCTTAATTTCTAAACTTACTGATTATGAGCACCAAGTACTGGAAAGAATGGAGCGATTCGCTAAAGATATTCTTTTAAACTACCGAGTTTTTTTTTTCAGCACCAATTTCATAAGGCACAAAAAGAGTAATTTTTCTGTTTTGGTCTTTTCAAGCAGCGACTTAGCTTCGTAACACGATGACAATGAGCTGACGCCACAGCATCCGGCGAGCTCGTACTATCTTCTAATTGGATAGTAAAATCGGAAACTATCCGAGTAATCGTCCGAGGATTTGCCAAAAATGACACCTGATTTCCGGACTGTGCCTCAAGTTTTATATGCTGCAAAAATAATAATAGCCAACGTTTTCGACAACAATACTGTAATTAGCGTCCTAGACAGAGCTCCTTTTTTTCAGGTTTAAGTTATCGGAACTTATCAGTAATCGAAACATCCTAAGTCAGTTTGCCAGAACATGATACGATCGGGTCACCAAGACATTTCATAGATCAAACGCAAATATTAAAAGAAATTTGTCTTTTATGTGTAAGTAATAATGAAAAGATTTAAATAAAATGCTTTTTGGGTTGCGAAATGAGCGATTCTCTAAAACCAAATACTTCCAAGAAACCTCGTACATTTTAGTAAAATACCTTTTCCCTTGTGCTCAATATCCAGCAGGATTTCAGACTTTCTTTCGAATCGAATCAAGACAATTCCCTTTTCATGGACGTTAGTAATGAAAACCAGTTTGTATTTCGGCATCAAAGCGTGTTTAGTTAAACTGCTTGCAGACCTACGCCTGAATAAACAGTTCGGGCGTGGTACGTTATGAGAAAGTCAGGAGCAATGTTTACTTCGTGCAGATGTGTTCACAAAAACCACCCATGCGGTTGACTTGATCCAACTGCTTAAGCCAAAGGTACCTATACGATGTGTTCATTAAGCTTACGTGAATGGTTACAGTAGCGTTAAGGCTGAGTTTTCAGCATAAACAGAATCACAAGAACAAGATACTCGTACAGCCCATTACAAGAACGAACACACTCATTCTGTTGTTTGCTGTCTTCAATTGGAATCACCCCGACATAAACATTGGTGGAAACACAGACGAACGAACAAGGTTCTTTTCTTATGCTTTTGCTTATTCCACGGCGATTCCTAGTGGCACAGAAGAAAGAGAGCGTTCGTTTATTAGTTATGCGGCGCTAATGCTTGTGCAAATACAATGCCAGTGAAAACCGACCTTTCAAAGTCGAACTGAATACAATACGAGTTAGAAGTGTGGAGAGTTTGACGTTTGAAACCACTTGAGAAGAATAATAGCACTCTTTTTAGAACATGTTACGCTCACGATACTAAATATTCAATTTGTCAGCTGCCTTTTCTTTATCCTTTCACACACGAGATCGTTGCTAAACAAAGGATTTACGGTGGCTTATTACGGTTTTTACAAGAGCACACGCTACAATTTTCTGCGTGTCGTCAATATTGCTCGTGGGGATAAAAATCGCGCTAGCAACTCTAAACAGAAATTAAACGAAAGAGATTTTCAGTTTTTAATCGCGTTTAACCAAAATTAATTGGTAAACCAGAGAAAGCTTCAGAATGCTTTCAGACATGTCTTTAAACCTAGGACGCAAGGTGTCAAATAAGCGCGCGCTCAACGAAAAGGGCATGCACAATTTTGATTCTCTTCGGAGGTCGTACACGCCTATATTTTTGACCCAAAATTTCTCGAACACCTACCGTACAACCCATGATAAAACTTTTACAATTAATGTTTAGGGGTGAATTACGTCCAAAGCCAAAATTTTAAAACATTCTTTGGAAGGCAGATTTTGAGCTAATTTTTAAATAGGCAAAATATCACATTTTCCTATTATGCAGAAAACGTGTCTTACAGATTTTTAATTCATTGTGCATGAATGTTTTATCTGAGCCAATTTTTAATTTCTGAAATTTGAGATAGGATCATACGGGCATTGAAACTACAAGTGCCCAGTCCCATCATAAGCATTTGGTTATTCATTTTGACTGACTAGTAAATAATAATTATTCACTACACACTTGATGATGATCCTAGCAGTATGCAGGACGCGTGTCACAAATCAACCTAGTAAATGGCCCAGTTCACCACGAGTCTCTTGTAGCTTAGTTGGTTAGAGCGCCCAACCGGTATCTGGGAGGCCATGGGTTCGATTCCCGTCGGGGACTCAGAATTTTTCTTTGTCCCATGCTCGTGTCATTGTTGAAAAAGATCATCTTCATCATTTTGACTATTTATTAGCATTTGTATTGTTCAAATGTCGCAAATGACAGTTGTAATAAGAGAAAGTAATAAGAGAAAGATAAAACATTTCAGAACATTTTACAAGAGAGTTATAAGTTGGCATCATTAATGAGTGTAAAGGCACTGCGCTAGCGCACGTTATACATCCAGTTTAGATAGATGTAGAAGTTGATTTTGCTTTCTCCCGGAACCGATTGAAACTTTATCGGCTCTCAATCGTTTCCTATTCTTGTTGTTGCTGTTCTTGTTGCGATATAACTAAACAAAAATCAAAACAAGCCGCATAAAATCTTGAGCCAGTTGTTGTCCCTTGCTTTTCTGGCTTCGCATTGGACGGTGAGGACAGCTCGCAGTCCACCGAATTTGTTTGCCGTTTATTTTTATAAGTCAAACGTAACACTGACGTTTATTCTGCCTTATTGCGGAAGTTTATGTGATTGTTAACCACGCAACAGTCCCAAGTTCTGCTTGAATTTGTACCAACAGGGCCCCTAAAGAATGCTGAAATTGAAAGACTTCAATTGCAAGAAGTGTAAGATGCACGAACGACTCTCGTGAATATCAGGCGACGATAAAATATGATAACTATGAAAACTATCTGTAAGCGGAGCTTCCTCTTGTAAAATCGACAACCAGTTCACTGGTGACAGATCAGCGTTATCTGCTTCCGCATTTATGATGTTGGGAGGAAGAGGGTTATCAAGATAACTTGATTGGTAATCCGAAAGACTACCAATGATTGTCTTACTGGCTTTTCCATTTTAAAATTTGCTTAGAAAAACCGAGTACTAAGTTGATTGGAACACAAAAAGGCAAGGAACTCTCTCATTGTATTTATTGAACCAACGCCGCTTCGTGGAGTACAAATATACGCGCAAAACGAGTGTAGATATCTGAGTAATTAATATTTTGGGGCTTGACCCTGCACAAAACCTGACAAAACTGACAAACTACAATAGGTAGTTACGTTTGTTCATGCAACTAACCAATAAAAACATTGCGATTACTTAACTCATGCATAGTGTATGAGCACAATACAAAAGATGTGCACGGTCATGGACCGTTCAACCGCCTCTTTTTTGCCTTGGCTGAAAGATTGTCCTCGAGATTATCACAGTTGCCCTGGAAGCTTCGTTTCTCGGCAAGTGTTCATTTTGCGGACAATCCTTTAGCCTCGGACATATCCTCCAATATATCAGCCGCCTGAAGTCAGCGACCGCGGAGGGGGAGGGGCTGGTAGGGCTATAGCCCTACCACTTTTTTCGACTATTTTGCTTGGTACAAGAAAAATGGTAAGAATTGGGATCATTGGGTTGGCACTCTCTGACCCACATTTTTGTATACTCTCAAGGGACTGTTTTAATTTGTCAAGGGAATACTTTTCGCTGTGGGCGATAAAAACGTCACCGGATAGGAATGCGTCAGCACTTCTCGATCCCGAAGTGTTATTTTCACGAGTCGCTCGTCATTTAGCCTGTCTAGCCTTTTGCAAACTACAGGTAGGTATTTTTCAAAGATCTGTGCTATTCATCGATTGAATCGCTTAGTTTTACATGCTTAAAAGCTGCTGCGAATCTTCATTGTCAGAGGATAATTATTGGCCAATGCTATTTTCGATTGTTACAAGTCTATTGTTTGTCGTCTTCATTGAAAGAAGTATTTTTAGCTCGTCACGCAATCTTTTGTTTTGACCACAATTCACGGACTTGATCACGACTTAATGCAGCTTCTCAAGACTTCAGACAGGAAAATGGTAATGTACAATATTGCTTCGAACTTAAATGGAATTTTTAGAAGGATCGGTAAAGCCACTTAGTGAAAAATTGATTACAAAAAGCCGTCGGGCTAAAATTAAACTTACGCTTTAGCGAGGCCTTCCAAGGGGGGTTCTGATGTCACTTTGTCGCTCATTTTCCATCCCACCTGTCGCCTATAATGCTTGAGACAAATGTTGCTGTCGCAAATTGTCGCTTTTTTACCAACAGTTCCTGTAGGCTATCGGTGTTCTGGAACAAGATTGTCGCTACATTTTTAGCAATTTTGCAGGGATGTCGCCTGTCGCCAAAACCCCTTGGAAGGCCTCGTTAGCGTGAATAATGCAGGATCTCACGGCTTCAAAAATATGCAGAATTTTGAAGCTTTGATACATTAGTAGCTACATCTTGAAATGAGAATTAATCTAAAACAAGACTTCCTTCAAGTTTCTTTCATTTGCCCAGTTTACGTTTGGAATTTTAGGCTTCTGAAGCGTATTGATTTGAAAAGCGCATGGTGACATCTGATATGCAGCGTGCGGCCGACTTACCATCGCGTTGTTGTTTATTTAATAATTGTGTTCAGTTTACGACCTTTTACATGCAAAGATTTACTACAGTACTTCGGAAAATGCAAACAAGTATTTTTTTTGTTATTAGTTATAGTGATGGATAGCATAAAAAGCAATCTGAGTGTTAATTTTGTGGAAGGAATTCAGTAGTTTTCCGCTATCTCACCATGATTCGCAAATTATTATCCCCAATTACCGCTTTTCTGTACCAAGATAATACCACTGGTGGTTAAATAAATGTCAGTGACAGTTGTACAGAAGGAAAACCTACCTTTCACCAGAGTGTTTTGAACTAGTGTTATATTTTGTAGAAGGAGTTCGTGTTTTTGCGAGTTGTTAAAATGACGCGCGGAGGTGAAGAAATGTTTTTCACCGTCTCCAAGTCTGGTTTGGGATCATCCCAGATCATCCTGGCGTATCTAACCGAACAAAATCGAACAAAAATCCAATCGAACTCAATCGAACGATTGGTGTTCGATTGGGTTCGGCAATCGAACAAAATCGAACATCTATTTTGTTGTGAGTTCGATTTTCGAACCAATCGAACAAAATCGAACTAATCCGATGCAATTTTGTTCGGACGGTATCTCTTGACACCGGAAACTAGTAAAACGCGTAGGGAATAGTCACTATCAGCCTTTATTTAATGGGAATAAATACCTCTTATTAATCGAGTTCGAGGTCCGTACTGTAAAATACGGACCGAATCCAAACTTCAAACGTTTTATTTTTCGATTAATTCGTACAGCTCCTTTCTGTGGGAAACTGGTTACAGTTCAAGGTTACTTTGAAACAACTTCTGAAGTGATGTGAAGTTCGATAAACAGAGAAGAACAACTCCACTGAGAAGAAAGCGGTGACCGTGAGCAACAAACAATCTGTTCGTCGAAAACGTGAACTAAATTGTCAAGAAACAACCGGTAAAAACCTCAGAGATCGCCGTCTACTTTTAAGCGCTTTGTTGTGTCGTCCTGAGAGGTCTTTGGTGCAGAATTCTTGTTGGAAAATGAGTACACGATCGAACTTATTGTCTGTGATCTCGAACTAAACTTCATCTGGCCGTTTTCAAAATAATAAGCGCGCATCGTTAAAAAAATTTGGCGAAGAGATCGTCAATTTTTTTTTAGGGAGTTTAAGAAACCACGACGGCGACGCCGAGGACAACGTCGATTAAAAAATGAATTTATATTTTACCTACGAATGTCGCGATACTTTTAAGTCATTTAGTTTGTTTTTCACTGTCAAAACTATCTCAAAACTGAATCTGGAACACAGCGATAAATTCAATAAATAAATTTAAAAAGTTAGCTGTCGTGGTTCACGTTCTCCAGGCAACGCAGAATTTGGTCATATACCGTTGTCATTTTGCAGAGGACGGCAAAGAAATGTACCAAGATTTAAAACGCACGTGCACAGCCATTGTTCTACTCATTAAACCTTTTGTTTAGCGACGTTGCCGTTGCCGTTGCCGTTGTGGTTTTCTTAAACTCCCTAATAACAGCAGCAGGTACGTTGTTTTCATTTTGAATGTTTCGTTTACTCTCGACAAAACTCTTTAAATCTTTTTCATTCAGAATTCGACTTCTCCACCTTTCGGCAGAGAGAAAATTGTGAAGTTTCTGACTTGTGTGATGCTCGGGGTGCTATGCTACATCGGGGACGCTTTAAGTTTCTAAAAGATCTGAAAAATCTAGTTTGAAGTTTGTAAGACCTCTTTTCTTTTCGCTTTTGTTTCTCAAAATGTTTTGTCCGAATGCAGATGTTTTCAAAGTAGCTTCCAAGATTCTCTTTGGAAGAGATTTTGATAAACATAACTTAATATTATATCGCATCAGGAGAACTCTCAAATTTCACGGGCCGTACTGTAGAATACGGCCCGTAAAATTGACCAATCACAGCGCGCATACTGTCTTACAGATATAATAAAGAAAAATAACTTCATACTGAATATAATTGTTGAAACAGAACAGAACAAAGTCAGTGTCAACGATTGTTACTCATGTACTCCCGGATGTACTGTGAGTGTTGATAGGAAATGGCTTATATGATTATCTTCGATGTGATTGTAAACAGACAGAAAGACAGACAGAAAGATTGGAGCCAATATTCTTATAGATCAGAAACTCTTTTATTATTGCGTTCGACAAAGGAGAACGCTTACTAATCTCGCGTGATCTGCTGGGTTTCCTGTGCATGCTAGCCAAAAGCCTTCTGCATTCCTTTCGTTCGTCGTCGTTCGTTCTTGATTTACGTCACTGTTCGTTTCTATGGATACGGAGATGGGTATGTCATCTTCAGCGCAGGGCATCGTGCGTGCTGTACAGCGTGGGAAGCTAGGTGGAACGCGTTTTTGCTTCGTTAGTTGCTGTTTTCTCGGTAAGTTTATGCTTGTGATTTTCAAAGTTGAAGGCTATGTTTTTTCGATGATTTATCAAAGCCTGACGGAACTGTGTACCTTTTATCGACCTCTTATATGCACCACAGTTAACACTTGTATGCAGCCCTCGTGGTTTCGGCCATATGTTAGCCAAAAGACCCATTCTGGTTTCAAAAATAAACCGAGTACTGTTGCTTAGTGGCCATTGAGCCAAATGACCCATAGCGGTCGCAAAACAAACGATCAGTCGCCATTGAAGCAAGTGAATTCTGAAACCAATTTAGCTGTTACGCAGGACAACAGCCAGAAAAAGACAAAGACGCAAACAAAACAACACCGACAAGTTGCAAATTTTCAATTAACTAACAAGAATGTCGAACGCACTCCCTTAATCTCCGATTACTCCTAGTATAAATGTAGTGGTATAGCGAGTTGTAGCAAATCGAGAAAAATGGTATCACACGTGTGGATAAAAATGGTATCCACACGTGTGGTATCATTTTTTACCAATCAGCTCACAGAGTTTGCCATGTTACAATGCTCAATGGGCCAAGGTTTATCGATATTAAGTCGAAACATCTTCGGATCTTCCTCGGCAATCTTCGGGAATCTTCGGAAATTTTCGGAAAACTTCGGAAAATGTTCGGAAACATTCGTATGACTACCGGACAACATTTTCAAAATCTTCGGAAATCTTCGGAAAATGGTCGGAAATCTTCGGAATATCGTCAAAAACCTCGTTATTAGTAGGTTTATAAAATAAACAGAACAATACATGGTTGCTTGGAGATATGAAGTTTATCTTCTCGTGTTCAAATCGATATCGCACTCGTTCGCTGCGCTCACTCGTGAGATATCGAGTTGAACACTCGAAGATAAATTTCATATCTCCGCGCAACCATGTATTATCCTCTATCTCCCACATCTTCACTGAACCGACATTTTTGGTAGCCTTTTACACTACACGAAATCTTGATACGTGCAGTGTCCTCCCGGGTCTCCTTGGATGTAGCTCCCTGATGTTTTCGACATTTTTACTGAAAGCCGGGTGAAAAGGGAAGGGGAAAGCTAGCAGTGATTTGACCTGAAGACTGAATTTCTACAGACCACGTGCCTATCATGCGATGTGAATATTGTCCTATCGCACAAGGGTACGGTAATCGAACGTCCGATTGAGTTCGATTACTGATCGTTCGGTAATCGAACGTTCGATTGTGTTCGATTGGCAAAATTTTATTGTGAGTTCGATTATGTTCGATTGAGTTCAGCAATCGAACTATTGGTGTTCGATTGCGTTCGATTACCGAACTGTTCGATTAGATACGCCGGGGTTAATGCATCGCAAATCGCTTTCAATACTAACATTTCCCCAACGCATACTCCATGCAAAATAGTCGAATCTCGAAGAGATCTTTGATTTTGCTTGGGTTGATTTTTTATGGCTCCAGATGAATTTTACCACTTGAAAGCAACAAAGCGCGTCTAGTATTACATATGCATAAAGTCTAAGGCTCGGCAAAGCCGCGTGACGGCAGTTATTTTCGCAGGCGTTCCCATCGTACCTACCGTACTGCCAAAGATCACTTTAGAAGGGTGTATCATGAGGCCCTTGATCTTGTTGTCAGTGTTATCGACAGGCGCTTTAAAAAGGAAAGCTTCAGCTCCTACGCCCAGATGGAGACTATCTTGGTAAAAGCTGCTAATAGTGACGACTATGAGTCAGATGTTGATACTGGGACGCTACCCGGGCAGCTAAGTGTTTTGTTAGCTATGTTGAAGATATCATGTTTCGACAACCCCGGTAGACAACATCCTGGTGACGAGCATCCTGGTGACCAACATCCTGGTGACGAAGGTTCCGGAACCAGAGAAGAAGGGGTTGACACATTATACTTCTAAAATCATGCATTACGCTTTTTGGCACTGCTCTCAAAACGAACTATTATGCTCCAAATTATGCTTGACTGTTGTTACTATGCTCGTATTATGCTGCAAACGCAAAAATATAAATCATTTTCAGAATAAATTAGTGTAAACACAACATGAACTAACGAGCTGAGGAGCTAAGCCCACTTGAGGATGCACTGGGAACAAGCCTGCAGTGCTCAATAGTAATGTAAGCCACGTAGAACATTAAGATCGCTTAAACATTTGTATTAACAAATGGACAATAGTAGCTCTAAAAAGAAGAAAAAACTGTTATGTCGTAAAATGTCGCTATTATGCCGCCAAAAAAGCACTATTATGCCGGCATTATGCTCGTTGCTCCACCTATAGTATTATGCTCGAAATTATGCCGGCATAATGTGTCAAGAGAGAAAAAACTCGTTTAGAAAGTCCAAACTATCCGTTAGCTGCTTGCTGTAAATCCTGCTACCAATGCTGCTGGCGAGCGTTTTCTCTCATCTGTCCGGCGTCTGAAGACGTGACTTCAGATCCAGGATGGACGACGAAGGGTTTAGCAGCCTTTGCCTTCTCAGGCTCTCGGTCAGTAGGGCGAAAAGCAGGCGAGCGCGAGCGAAAGGAAATTGAAGGGGATCTTGGGAAGATGCCTTCCTGCCTTCCAAAGACCAGCACCTTTGCCTTCGCTCGCGTCGCTCGCGCTTGCCCGCTTTTCGCCCTGCAACAGGCTATAGCAGCCTAGTCATGTTGAATGGCCACAAGCAGAGAACAGAGACCAATGGGGCCTCAACAGACAGTGTCTGTACAGCCGAGGTCGCACAAGAGTTTGTTTCTCGTAACGAGAATAGCAAGAGAAATTTTCACAAGAGCTTAGGTAGTTCAATTTAACATTATTTACTGTATTTGATGTTATACCACTGTATATATGATGTTGTGCAAATGCATGATATCACAGTGGCTACTATGCTAGTTTGCCTTGGCCGAAAATTGTTAAAAATTGTTTGTCTTGGCCGGACTTTTTAGTCCTACTACTTTTAAATGGTCTCCGCGGTCCCTGCTGAAGGGGTTTATTAACTAAATATTTGCACTCCACAAGGCTGGTTTAACAGGTTTCGTGTAGTTCTCTTATTCCTCCTCACCGCTCGAAAGATTAAAAACAATATAAAAGCCAGAAAGAAAACGTTCTATAAAGATACCTTGTTAGACATTTTAGTGTGTAGTATTGCTGTATATTTTAATGAGTCTTGCAGTATTTTTGCGAGACCAAAGGGCGAGTCAAAATATAAATGACGAGTCTAAAATGTTGAAACTTTGATGACGTCATTTCAACGAGGAATGCGCTATTAGGGGCGTAGCTAGCCTATAGGTCCCTAGACCCGGGCCTACAAACTTTTCAATTCACTCTTTTTTTGAGAAAAAATATCGCTGTAGCACTTAAAGAAGTAATCAAACACATTTTTTTATCACAAATTAGTTATTATAAATAATAGATTATAAATCATCGCAACTACCTTTCATTCAAAGACGAGGGCCAATGTAGCATTGATTCAGGTATTTTCTCTCCCACCACCCCCCCCCCCCCCCCACCCAAATCGATAAGGCGTACGCTGATGAACTAAACAATTAAACAAACGGTGTTACTGTTTGTGTGCTCGAAATATAAAGAAATGTACGTATGGGAATATCGAACAAAATATTGCGAGAAATGCTGATGATGTAAACAGTTCGGGCCGTATCCATTTCTGGATATCGGTTTCGTGCGTTGTGATTGGCTGAGGTCAAAACCAAAACAAGGTAAATTTGGTCGAGAGACACTGGACACGAGTAGAAGCTGCGATCGAAAGAAAATTCCGAATAAAGACTGCATGTTAAGATTGGAACATAAGCATTTATTCATTTTAAACATTCAACATTTAAGTCTTCTTCATTTTCGCACTCTGGAAGAGTAGAGCGCATTTTCTCCAGCACAAATTGTTCAAACTCTCGCGGTCCTTCCACCAAAAGCGTCGCAGGAATGTATGCCCCTCTGCCAGCCTGTTTGTTCCTGGAGAACTTTTGAGTGGAGCTTGCCCTGGAGGTAGTTGTCGGTTCTCCGTTGATTTCCCTAATTTGAGTTATGAGTAATTTGAGTAATGTGCCCCTAATCCAAAGACAAAGCAGAATCACCTTTGTCTCTCATGAAAACATTTCCTCAAATCAGTTAACTGTTAATTGTAAAACTATTCCAGACCATAATCTCACTTACGACATTTATTGTTTGTCTCAAACTGTTAATTTTCTCAATTATAACATTTTCACACTAATAACGTTCAGGGGTGGACATTATGGAGACAAGGTGATGGTATTGAACAGTACAAGAACTGACCATGTATAGTAAGGTGGTCTAAGCTCTTTGGACTTTTTTGTTTCTTGTCAACCTATCAGAGGGAAATTCATACTACACACGAAGTTTAAGATTATTTACAACAGGTTCCTGTTTTTAACAATTAAGTCACTATACATGTAAACAATAAATTTAAAATGTCCAGATTTCAGAGCAATAATTGCATGATATTAGAAACAAGAATTATGAATACAGCAGTTAAAATGCCTTTTGTTCATGTTAGTTTACGTAGTTTTAGAATACAAAATCAGAACTGGAAAATTTTAAACATGTCCTGTTTGTACATATATGCATACAGATGGATAGCACAAGAATATATGCCATGATAATTGAAATAAAAGCATGTTTGGATATAATCTCTGTTAGCTTTCTATGCTCTGGTTGTTTACATAATAAACAATGGGAGGAAGGCAATTTCTAACCTAACATTTTGGCCAAAAACATACTGTGGTGTTACATAATAATTACAGTCACACCCGTCACCAAAAATTTTGCTATCCCATTTACTCAGGTGACTTGTAGTGTAAGACCCCTTGGAAACCTTCAGATTGAAATGTGGGTATCAGACTGAGTACAAAGTTCCCCTTTTCAGCCCTAGAGGAAAAATTGTAGATTATCATGAGTATCAACAAGTTTTTCTTTGAGATCCCTTTTCTAATACTCAGAAACCAACCCCTTAAAATATTCTCTGTAGTTTTATGTACCTAAATTATTACATTTCCTGGAAATGGCCGGCTAGCCGAGTTTCTGTTTCGAACTAAAAACTCCTACATGTACATGTACATGTAAACAGTAAAAAAAAAAAAAAAATGGTGAGTAAGAACCTGCATTTTCTTAAGTTTGCCTTAACAGGTTCTTATGTAAATGGTAATTAACACAAATTAAGGCTATTTTGGTTCTTAATATGTTTACTTATTATTTCTTGCAGAAAAATATACCTTGTTGCTAATAGAAGTTTTGAAAGAATTTCCCTATAATTATGAAAGTTGTACACCATTTAATTTATATTCACATGATTGTAACAATATTTTTCCTGATTTTCAAAATTAGCATTTACATTGCAACTACAGTGATACGGCTCCTAGGGGTCTCCAAAGAGGATCCAGAACCTTGACTTATCTCATTTCCCTTGAAATTAACCATTTTTAATCGATTTTAGAAAATAAGAACCTCTTTCCAAATTTTAGGCTTAAAAAATCTTTATATAATTATAGGGTGCCTAACTGGTCAATCTAACAGGTTCTTAAAAAATAGGTTCTAACTCACAGGTTTTTACTGTACATGTACATGTACATCTCCCAGGGCAGTTTGATTTTGAGTCATCCTATACATCGTGCTTGTCAAACCCCAATGATCCAAAGCAGTGGTTGACATAAAAAATGTATACCACCAATGGCCAAGCTAAAAAAAATGCTTGGGCTTACATTACTGAAATCAGCAAAAATACTTAAATTGAAATTTAACTTTAACTGAAACTCATACCCTGGGGAGGACCTCCCATATAAAAGTGACAGGGGGTGTTACTACCCGCTTAGTTCTGGGCTCTTCAAAAATGTTGTTGGAATTCACTTGCTTACACAACTTTCAAAAAGTCCAGAATTTGAAAAGAGGGTAGTAATAAAATTTAGTAAGAATAGATTAAAGCCTAACCTATCTGTCAACTCACAAAGGCTGGCATAAAAATACAGAAATCAGTTCATGTTGAATCAGTTTCTCCCTCTTCCTCAAAGATACATGGTGCTTCTTGTGTCTCTTGATTTTATATCTCCTCCATAATCTCACTGTACAGCAAAAGAAAGGTTTCCTTTTTTGCTTTACTAGGCCGAGCTTTGAGAATCTCCAGTTTGCTTGACAGTGGCTCCCTGGTCTCCTTGTCAATAATCAAAAGAAGCTTTTCAACTATTCTTCTAAAGATTTCATCTTAACTTGCATTCCTTATGTCTTCTGCCACAGCTCTGTCTTCGATAGTCACATAAAGCACTTGTAACTGCATGGGCATCTGCTCATTTTTGCTGTCAATGAACTGTGTATGAAGCAGGTTTCTTCTGTTACTCTTCAGAATTTCTTCATAATTCTTCAAGTCACTGTCCAGTTCAGGGCCATCCAAGGACGTTATGACATCTGACAGCCCTCTTTGCAAAAACCTTTGAAGGACAATCAATCAAATTAACACATAAGTCAGGAGTGCTGCATTAGGTCTACTAGTCCACTGGGTGTAGTAAATGTAACACAGGCCTGTATTCAGACAATTACACCATTAAGTTCATCCCAAAGGTAACATATAGGTTATGGCTTCTAGCTTTTAATACATACTATTTGAAGAACAAATATAGGCCCAAAGGGCTGAGAAAAATTATTTTCGAGATGGGCCCCCTCCTTATTTTAGGCCCTGGATTATTGGGCCCCCCACATAGCTGAAGATCTAGATCTGCTACTGCAGATACATGTAGCAGTAGCTTTACACAAATGTAGTGTTAGTACCACTTACTTCTCTTTTCTCAACTTAATCCGCCATGATAGCACTTCTTCAGAAAATCATGTTTTCTTCTTGAATCTGCTGCTTCATCTCATCCTTGGGATTGTGCAGTCCAAGCAAGGAGAAGAGCCAATTCCGCACCTAAAACATAAATGAAGAGAAAGCCACATCAGCCACAAGTGATTTCACGAAGGTCCTTTAAATAAAACCACATTGGAATTTTAAAATGTTTTTTCTAGGCGGGAAGAAAACCAGGAAACCTGGACAGGGCCCGCGCAGCAAGATTTTGAGTGGGGGGGCTCAAGCGTGAGCGAGGTGTTTTTTTTTTGGGGGGGGGGGGGGGTGGCGGAGCGGAGGGATGCTACCCTGGGAAAATTAGGGTTTTAGTTACTCTCAGATATCGGAAGGTGGATTTAAAATTAACAGTGTATTAAAGCGCAATATTTTTACAACGTGAAACAGCAAGGGTCCGCAAACAAAAATGGTGCTAACGTACCAGGATCTACAAGAGATTATTGCATTTTATTGCGCTGGCCTTCGAGCTGGCATTATTTAGATTTGCTACACCGCGTAGATGAATCCCAAAAAGGACGGAGTGGCAGTCCGCGATCATGTAACCTCACTTTACCGTTCTGGTCGTGTTGGTGTACAAGCATACTAAACATTTAGAACCAGACCTATAGATTTACTATCAAATCCTGCTTGAAACAACATATTAAAATTTTACTCCAAATCAGTACTACTGCATTAGCGTTTACAAACCAGGAATCTGACGATTTTTGCTTTACTTCAGCTTAACGTTGTAAACGGTATTTCTCTTTGTGTTATTGCTACAATCTGCAAATTCGACTGTTTATCATTTTCAAGTTACTAAATCTGTCTTATGTCATTGTTGGGTAAAATGTTTATTCTTTGGGTAGTGGAAACTGAATGATCATTCACCTGATGCACTCGATACATGATTAACCAATATGGAACTCAAAAACAAAATTTATCACCAGCTTCTGGAAAGGGGTTCAAATGAAATACTTTTAGTAATTGTTTGTTCAATAATAATAATAATTTTTCCCTTTATTGCTTTCTTTACTTGCTTATCTACTCTTAAGTTCTTATTATTTTTCTTTTTACTGTAAAAAAGTGGGGGGGCTAAAGCCCCCCCAGCCCCTCCCTCTGCGCGGGCCCTGCTGGACAGCAAAAACAACAACCAACAACAAACTCATTGAAAACTGTAACTTATCAATGATTCATACAATGTCATGTAACAAAGGTTATAATTTACATTGTAAATATCATTAGATGGCATATTACATCAGTATGATCCAAGGTTTTCAATGGAAAAATATACATATAGATAATGTATTTATTGCCATTACTCAGCAGCTTTTAAATGCTGAACTACCGTATTTATTAAATGGTTTTATGGTTCTTGGTTTAACATACAGCTATCACAAAATATTCGAAACCATCAGCTGAAATTCACAACATAAAGGTGTGATGAATGCAGTTTTACTTCAAAATACCGGATCAAGTAATCTAAAATGCCTTGCGGAGCGAACAGTTCAATACGTTCAATATTACTGTAAGAACAACACGACTCTGACAGCTCTGAACAAAGGGTATCGGCGCCTAGTTTGCACACAAGCAGTACGAAAGCCGAGGAGGGACATCAGACTTCAGACTTCGGACTTCGGACTTCGGACTTCCGACTTCCGACTTCCGACTTCCGACTTCAGACTTCAGACTTCAGACTTCAGACTTCAGACTTCAGACTTCCGACTTCCGACTTCCGACTTCAGACTTCAGACTTCCGACTTCCGACTTCCGACTTCCGACTTCCGACTTCCGACTTCAGACTTCAGACTTCAGACTTCAGACTTCCGACTTCAGACTTCCGACTTCCGACTTCCGACTTCCGACTTCAGACTTCAGACTTCCGACTTCCGACTTCCGACTTCCGACTTCCGACTTCCGACTTCCGACTTCCGACTTCCGACTTCCGACTTCCGACTTCAGACTTGAAAACGTCATAGACATGCCTACACAGACTTCCCTATGTGGTTTACGGCGCAGCGACGCGTGAGCCTTTAAAGTTTTGCTCTGACGAGTATGTCTTTGAGCGAATTACCTCTTTTGTATGATATGATCGGAGGCGGTTTGGAAATTGTTTTCAGCAGTGGCTGATTTTGGATGAGACTGCATTGTTGCATCAGTATTTGTTTTAAATTTTAAAGTGAAAATATAAAATGTGACAGGCCAAACACGGCTCCCGCTGGTCGCTAAATTTAAGCCTTCAGTCTGTTAACGGAGGATTTTACACTCTCTAGAGCCGTTACAGTAATAATCTTTATGCCATTGTGTTTGCTAGCTCTGTGGCATATTTCGTTAGGTTTATCAGCTCATGTTTGTCGAAAGATTCATAATAGCCTTTAAAAGAATGTTGTAGTATTTAATGTGTATCGAATCAGTGGATCTCCAACCGTCATCCTGTTTATCTGAAGTGGCGGTTAGTTCGTTGGATAACGTTTCGTTACCACAGTTCTCTAAGATCCGAGTCTTTTGAAGGCTACTGCAGTCTCTAAGCATTGAGAGCGATGGTTTCTTTGAGTTGTTTTTAAGCTCCCCTTAGTTTGAGTGTTTGAAAGTCATTTATTGGGTACTCATGTTTCGCTTATATACATCGCCGAAAGTGACGCCACTAGAGTGGTTGTGATTTGCGTTCTGGGAGCTAAACTTTACCTCCATTATTTTTGTCATTATTTTCATTTGTCACGGGTGTTTCAATAAACTTTAGCCCTTTTGCTAACATGATGACTTGGTGGTCAGTTAATGTATTTTTTCTCCCTTTCTGTAATCATTCGCTTCTGCATTGCATTTTTTCTACGCTTTTTGCGTTTTTTATTCTTGAATAGCCTTTCTGCTTCATTGGGTTTAGCGACTGATTGTTCAGAGATGACTCTGTTGTACTTTTCAACATGTTTCATGTTTATTACAACAACAACTCGGAGGTCAGCGGAAATCAAGCCAAGGCGGAAGTCTGAAGTCTGAAGTCTGAAGCAAAACTTTTAAGGCTCACGCGTCGCTGCGCCGTAAACCACATAGGGAAGTCTGTGTAGGCATGTCTATGACGTTTTCAAGTCTGAAGTCGGAAGTCGGAAGTCGGAAGTCGGAAGTCTGAAGTCGGAAGTCGGAAGTCGGAAGTCGGAAGTCGGAAGTCGGAAGTCGGAAGTCGGAAGTCGGAAGTCTGAAGTCTGAAGTCGGAAGTCGGAAGTCGGAAGTCGGAAGTCGGAAGTCTGAAGTCTGAAGTCTGAAGTCTGAAGTCGGAAGTCGGAAGTCGGAAGTCGGAAGTCTGAAGTCCCTCCTCGGCTTTCGTACAAGCAGACTTTCAACGACCGTGCACTCTAGCAAAAATCTCGTGCACTCGAATGAAATTTTGACAAATCGAAGGCAAATTTATTCTAGTTTTTGAAAAGATTTTTTGTAGGAACCAAAAAAAATGCTACATACCTGAAAACTTCAGCGAAAGAGAGGCAATTCGTTGTTCGGCTCCCTCGCAGAAAGCACCATTCCACGAATTTTCACCGAAGTTTCTCGGTCTCATCACAACGGACGCCGCCATTTCTTCGCATGTTGTGTTCATTTTCTTCTTCTCTTCAATTTCGCAGGGTTTCATGGGATATGGCTAAGGGCTAAAATCACTGGGCTCGAATAAGAGTAATCAATAAGTTTCCTCTTTGTAGCCAACCGACGCCATTATCGGTGACGTCATCGAGTATCCAGAAATGGATACGGCCCGAACTGGTAAATGACTTGTTTATTGTATCATCCCTGTAGCCACCCTGCGAGCAGAGCCCTTTTTTTCGCTGATAAACTGATAAACTCTTTTTCTTCCCAGTTCTCAGCCACCCCCGGGGGGGGGGGGGTACTCGACGTATACATGAGGGGGGGGGGGGGGAGGTCCGACGTATTTTTTGGTTGAAAATTTACACGCTCGGTATTTTTTGGGTCAAGAGATCTGTCATGTATTTTTTTTAGGTCTTAAAAAACTACGCATACTATTGAGGGGAGGATGACGAGACATTAACAGACATTGGTACCAATTTCATAAGCTTATTAATGCAAAATAATGCATTAGAAAGTTCTGCTTAATTGAATAAATCAGTATTGAGGTATTTAAGCCTTGTATTTTTTTGGGTTGGAAATTTTGATGCCAGGTATTTTTTTGGGTCTAAAATTTCAGGCTTGTGTATCTTTTTGGGTCATGTATACTTTGAGTACCCCCGCTGGGTCAGCCGCACGAAAGTTAAAAGAGGCTCTGCTCGTAGGGTGCTATGTAGCCTGCGTTGCAGACGAACTAAACTCCAGTATATACTAATACCAGGGTTTAGTTTGTCTGCAACCCAGGCTATCGTCTCTGCAGCTCAAAATGGCGAACTTGAGCGCTTTAAACGGATTTTGTCGGTTTTGCGTTTACTGTTTCTACACGTTATAAGAGGATTATAGTTCACTCCCTTGCGGGTGTAAAGAATCCATTTCTAGTTTTTACGACTGTTTTTGCGTATGCAAAACGGGAGTTACGGAAGGGGTGGTGATTTGAAGCCATCCTTCCTTCACTTCTTCAGTCGATCAGATGTAAACAAAAGGCCGTTGACAGATGGTTGGCAGACCTACATGTAACGCCACTCTCAGTTTGACGTTGCGGTTTATTAAGACCGATGACAGACCACTATACTTTACGCGCTAATGGTTTTGTTTTGATGGGTATCTGATGATAATTTGAAAATCGATTGTGAACATATTTTATTTTTATTTTACCTTAAATCAGGTGTATGTTGTTTCTGCCCTATAGAAAAATCAAGAGAATTTTCTTAAGTTTGCATGTGACGGTGAAAGCGAAAGTTTGTTCAATCGCTAGCTGACAGAAGATTATCAGTGTCACGCGACAAAGGTCAACCTAGCCGATTTCAAAATAAATTTTATGCGACGCTTAATCTTCACAGCAATCAAAGAATGCAAGATCAAACCTATCATGCTCATGGCACTATCAAAACACATTCCGGAAATTGAACGTTAATCGGAAACGCTGTACAGAGAAAAGAGTGTACACGCGCTAGCACGAAAACACGCAAACTTGAATTTGTCTGCTTGGAGCTTGCTTCTTTTACAACCAATGCAAAACAAAATGAAAAACAACGTAAATCCGTATAGATCTTTACAAGTGATGCACGTTCGACTTCGACGCTTTAATTCGTCACTTGTTAAATAGAAGCGACAAGAAGGAACAATTACATCGTGTGCTTCACAACGACAACCTAAATCAACGCATTTCAAACACCTTTTATAGGCCTCGGAGTTAAGAAGTACCCTTGCTGAGTTTTATAACCCACAACAGATAAATGTTCATCGCATGCAAGCAAAATCATCAGCACACGTCGCAGCGGAGAACACTCGAGTTTCAACGGCGAGATAAAATCTGGAGCGAGATTTATTCCCAGCAGAAGACTACCTATCCCAAAAGCCAGAGGACCCTACCGCAAGTAAAGAAGGAACAACAAAACTAGCAGTATAAGCAACCAAAATAGCGGTCGCAGAAGACAGGCAAAGTCATATTTTAAAAGCATATTAAAATAAAAGACGATGCGCGGATCGTTAAAAGTGATCATATGTTTTCAAACACGAATAGAAAAATACATAGAAGAAAACAACTTGCCCCCAAAGTTATCCAGATATACACGCAATTGAATTCCACAAAAAAGTCGTTCCACGTGCCATTGAGTTCACAACAAAATCAGACTTGAAAGCGAAGTTTGTGTAATCGCTAGCTGACAGAAGATTATCAGTGTCACGCGACAAAGGTCAACGCAGCCGATTTCAAATAAATTTTATGCGACGTAAATCTTCACAGCAATCAAAGAATGCAATATCAAACTTATCATGCTCATGGCACTATCAAAACACATTCCGGAAATTGAACGTCAATCGTACACGCCATACAGGGAAAAGAGTGTACACACGCTAGCACGAAAACACGCAAACTTGAATTTGTCTGCTTGGACCTTGCTTCTTTTACAACCAATGCAAAACAAAATGAAAAACAACGTAAATCCGTATAGATCTTTACAAGTGATGCACGTTCGACTTCGACGATTTAATTCGTCACTTGTTAAATAAAAGCGACAAGAACTCGCACGAACACATTAAACGATGACGTCATCGCTTAAAAAAACAGTCGTGGCCTCATAGGGCCTTTGATTCTATATATATAGAAAAGGAAAGTTTTAGTAAACCATTCATGATGGCACGGAGATGGCACGCGAAACAGGAGCGGAGGATGGTGTTCCTGTGGTTATTGACATTGAAATTCCGAAAGGCCTCACGGTATAGGGGAAAATTACCTCCAAAATATTTGCAAGCTTGCTGACTGAGGCGGAAGTGCGGAAACCTTTTTCAGTTTTTTCGTCAATGTCGAAGAAAAGGTAAGTTTTTACCGTTCATTTTCTATTTAATGCGGTTCTTAATGGATCGATTATGCCATTGGTTGCAGTCAAAGTCGTGTCTAGGTTACATTTTCAATTGGCATCGTAGCATACATGTATCAATGATCGAACTACTTCTCAAACTGATGTCAAAAAATGCCAGTTTTCACACCTCAAATAAGTGTGAATTAAGACTTATTTAATACTGAGATATTAATTTCAGTTGATACTGATCGAGTCATGATTGAAATGTTTGAACACCTAGAAATACCCAGGATATGGTGAAATTTTATTTTCCGGAGTTACAGCGTTGTTGCTATTATCTGCTATTATTCTGTGCCCCAAAATATCGTGTTATAGTTTCCTCAGCATTATAAAGATAAACTGTGCAAGTTTCGCTAAGATCTTATAATTCTACTGCAAGTACCTTCTGTGCAGTCTGTCACTGCTGCGAAATGGGCGAATGTAATCAGCAAAATTGTTACTCGAAACCTTGTTTTTAGCCACCTTGTACAAGGAAGCATTGATCGATGTGACTGTTGCACTGTTGCACGGAAAGCATGGCAATCTACGGATTTTCCTTGTTACTGTTGCAAAAAAATATGATGAAAATAATATGATGGCTTAGACCAATATAGGATCATGTCTCATCTGTTATGTTGGTTGATATATTGGTTTGATAGTCAGTCGACACGTTTTGGCCAAAGCTAACATTCAGTTGACACTCAGTCGGTAGTCAGTAGTATGAGGTTACCTATTTACCGATCGCAAGTTGGACTTCAAGTTGGATGTCGAGTTGGATTTTCAAGTTGGATTTTCGAGTTGGATTTCAAGTTGGATTTTCGAGTTGGATTCCAAGTTGGATTTTCAAATTCAATTTTTTACTTGGATTTTTGGTGGGGATTGCTTGCGGTTAGCTCAATTCTGGGTTGCTTGCGGCTAGTTCCGCTCCTGTTTGCTTGCGGTTATATAGTTCCACTCCTGTTTGCTTGCGGTTAGCTCCGCTCCTGTTTGCTTGGGTTTGCTTGGGTTACTAGCTTGCAGTTAACTTTCATTGGTTGGTTAGGGAAACACTATACTATCATATGCCTACTCAGACTGAGAAAAAAACAATTTTTATTAAGTACTTGAAAACCCTACTCAAAATCCAGCTCGAAAATGCAACTGGAAATCCAACTGAAAATCCAACTCGAAATCCAACTTGAAAATCCAACTCGAAAATCCAACTGGAAATCCAACTCGAAATCCAACTTGAAAATTAGTCTGTCTCGTCTGGGATATGGTTTGATTATTGGTCGCGAGGTTTACCTATTTACCAAGTTAGGATTTCGAGTTGGATTTTGAGTTAGGATTTCGAGTGGGATTTTCGAGTTGGATTTTCGAGTTTGGATTTTGAGTTAGGATTTGACAAGTTGGATTTTTGAGTTGGATTCGAGTTGGATTATTGAGTTGGATTTTGAGTTAGGATTTTGAGTAGGATTTTTGAGTTGGATTTTTGGTGGGGATTGCTTGCGGTTAGCTAAATTCCGGTTTGCTTGCGGTTAGTTTCGCTCCTGCTTGCTTGCCGTTAGTTCCACTCTTGTTTGCTTGTGATTAAGTTCCACTCCGGCCAGTTCATTTGCGGTTAACATTCATTGGTTGGTTAGGGAAACACTATTATTATATATTTATATATATATTTATGCCTACTGACCGAGAAAATAACAAATTTTAAAGAACTCGAAAACCTACTCGAAATCCAACTCGAAAATCCAACTCGAAAATCCAACTCGAAATCCTAACTCGAAATCCTTACACGGGAGTTAGTTTGTCTCATTGGTCGCATGTCATGCCGATCAGCCAACTATTGGGGCTGGAGGGGAGGGGGGGGGGGGGGTACTTGACGGAATCTCGGTTGGGGAGGTGCGTCATAAATCTGTTTCCTACCCTGTTTAAGACAGAATGCTGATTGGGTTATTCCAGAAAAAATCCACACCCCCCCGACGGATGGGGTAGTTTTTTAACCCCCCCTCTCACCTGGATTTCCTGAAGCACAAGACCCCCCCTCCTATCTGGATTTCCAGGACAAAAGACCCCCCTCCCGCTTGGATTTCCATAAAAAATTATTAGGCTTAAATTTAATTTAAAACATTGGCCGGAAGCTGTCAATCCGACTGAAAATTCCATGACCTTCCTCCGCCAACGATAAATAAAGCAAATGAGTCTTTCAGGATCGAATGACGAATTCACGAACTTCCCGCCACGCGCGTGCGAACCAGTTTTGACAATCAACACGAGAAAACTTTCAGCAAGTCAGGAGATGTCAAGGCAAAAAGTTGTCGAAGATCTAAAAAATGGGAAGAAAGGGAAAATCACAAGTTTTTTCTCCAAGGAGTGAACAGTTTGTGGTAAGTTTAAAATGAGTTTACACTTAAAGCTTGCATACCGTTCGATCAGCTGATCGCATGATCGATGAATTCGTTGATTTATCCAAGATAATTTAATTCCAGAATCGTTTTCAACTTCGTGGAAACTTATATGCTTTTTAGATGGAAGCATTTCGATAAAAGGAGGCAAAATGCTCATGGTTTTGCGTTGTTCAGCTCCTCGTTTAGCCGTAAACACGTGAGCAAAAAAGTTGCGGCCATGTTGAAAGTCGGGCCCAGTCTCTCCAGTCAGCCGAGTAGAAATGTGTCAGGCGTTTCACGATCTTCGTTCCACAATGTTGTGACGGGTTCCTCTTTAATTTTGTATCTTGTTTTCGCGTTTTCTGCTATACAAGGACCTGTGAAGGAACTTAGATTATCGTTTATGTCAGGTGAGAAATATATGAACAAAAATATTTCTACTTTTTTCAGGGTCTGAAAGCGCTGAAGTGTCGCCGAGCTAAACATTCGAAGCGCTTGAATTATCGGTTGAAATGACCCCCGCAGAAGACTTTTTGAAATTCAACCCCCCCTCCCGCCTGGATTTCCAGAGCCTTTTACCCCCCCTCCCGCGAGAATTTCCAGAATCCCATCCGTCGGGGAGGTGTGGATTTTTTCTGGAACAACCCATTTTTGATATATTACCCTGTCTAAGAATTTTGCTGTAGTGAATTCAAAGGGAATAGTTACTATCAATACCAATTGCAAAGTCAATGGAAGTCAACACTAAGCAAGAACTTGTAATAATTCAGCTGGTGGCTAAGTTTGTATAAATTAACATATATATGCTTTCCTGTTTAAGACATGGTCCATGTAAAGTTACCCCATTTAAGACCAAAAGGGGTGAAATAGAAACCCAATTCAAGAAAAGAAATTTGGTTGATGTAAATTATGTAGTTGCATGTTGGTCGAGTTTCTGTCAAATGTGGTTGGTATATCAGTCAAGTGTTAAGTGATATATTCAGTCGGTCAAGGTATATGTTGGTGGTATGTTGGTCAGAGTGTCAGTCAAATATTCTTGGTCACGTGTTAATCAGTGTCACTATCAAGCAATTGAGTCCAACGGCTTTGTATATAATTTTTGTATGATGGACCTAACAAAATTACCCTTTAACCCAAGGCTGTGCGCTAAGAAAAATTACACGGAGCCCAAGGGTTCCAAACTAGGAGGTCCAGCGTGCCCAGCATAAAGCTTTAATGGAAGAAATAAGATTATCTGGTCAAAAGGCAAAAGTTAGTTGCCTGAGGCACCCAGGCGCCCTTAGAGCACAGCCCTGCAACCTGTTGCTTCTCACTAGGCTGCTCTACCTAGTTTTGCCTGTTAAAAAAACAAAAATTATATATAGTACATTCAAAATTGTTTAATGTTATGTTTGACTGATAGTCAACAGAAACCCACATTTGAAAAATGTAACTGATCCTATGATGCGTATTGTAAAAAAGCGTTTGTACATTCGTTAAGTACCATATTTGGTAAGTCATGAGAAAAAAATTAACCGTTCAAAATTGCAATATTTGGATTAAATTCACAGCGCACGCTATCTGACGATACTACCTATAGTTAACATGTTCCAACAAATACTTATAGGCAATCCTCCTATAAGTGACCACCTAAATTGGCATAATTCTAGAAAATATTCATACCCTAAAATGGGTGGCATCAAGTAAAATCATAACCCCCCATTGTCCCCCTTTGCTTTGGAAATTAATACCCACCATGCCCTCAAAATTCCTAAGGGGGGTCCTTCTTATCTACCAATTTGTTGCAAAGGAAGGTATCTAACTGTAATATTTTGGAAACCAGACTTCCTATGGGTATGAGTTTTACACAACATGGTTCAATTGAAGAGTAGTCCTAGTCAAGAGTTTCAAATCATGGGCGCCATATTTGACAAGTTGTGACCAGAATAAAAAAAAACAGTATCGTGTAAAACTGATCATGAAGAACATATAGATCTGAAAATTAAAAAAATCAGTATCAATAGATACAGAACATCCACATGCTTAATGCTTTGGATGGGTTTTATGAAATTTTCATAGTAATAAAAGTTATGATGTAATAAACACCTTTATTTCCAGACTTTCTTAATTCAGTACCAGTCCTTTTTACGTGTAAATCGTTATTCCACACATAGGATTATAAAGATTCAAGGCTATGTTATCTCTGATTCTTAAAAAATGCTTCCTTCTTTTCTCTACATTTTTGGGATATAAAATATTTTTGACACGTGGTGTGGGACTGGCACTAGTTATGTGCACACAATTTCAAGTGTTCTCCACATCATCTAGCAATACAAAATACTCCATTGACTTGACACCAAACATTGTCTTCAGCAATTTCTTAGACACTGCTCTAAATCTGCAGTTAAGAAGGACCAGTCCCTTAAATGTTTAACTGAGTCTCTTCCCTTACTGAATTTTTATTTTTTTTTCTTAAAACCTTTGAGATTTTTTGTTTAACTCCCCCAAAAAAGGAACAGGAAATTGTTGTTTTATTCTTTTGTTCCCTTAGCATTAGACCATGATCTGGCCCTTTCTGGTACAAGTGAACAAATCGACAATGTTGGACAAACTCTGATAATTTAGATTGTGTTCAGTTACAAAATTAAGGTTCCCCTTTATTTCAAAGCCTTAATTTTTGCATGAATTAACACTCCTTCTAAGACATTGAAAACATACATGTTCTTGTGAATGTTTGTGTAAAAAGTAAAACTTTGTGTTAGCAATCTTGTGTTCAACATTGAAGAGATGTGCACATAATTATTACAATGTTCCACTGTTTTTTTTTAGTTAGATTAATGATAAAAGTGTAATGTTTCTGAAAACTATTAATTAACTCAGATTTTACAGCATTTGAAACCAGCTGTTATTTTGAAGTTGAATTTTTTATTCCTTTAATCTTCACTTATATGCAGAGATAACATAGCCTTTATATTCTGTATGCATGGATTTACTCGTTTTTTTGTAAAAGAAGGAACTGTACTGAAGAAAGTTGTAAAGATGGGTGTTCATTTCCTTATAATGAGAATTTTATAAAAACATGAGTGAAAACTTGAGTTTCCAAAATATGATGGTTTGAAACCTTCCTCAGCAACAAATTGGTAGGTGATTTTTTCAAAACAATTTTTTAAAGCCAAATCAATGACTTCTAGTTTATATTCAAATTTTTTCCAAGAAAAATAATTTAAACACTTCAAATGCACACAGGTTATCGGCAAGTTATCCTTGCCAAATACAAGTAAAAAGTCATTGCTTAGTGTTATCAGCCAATTAGAAATCTGTCAACCACAGGGTTGATAGACCACGTGACATTTTTTGCAGCGATCTTTGATCTTGAATTTCAAGTTGCTTTCCCTCTATTTTGAGCTTTGATTGAATAAATTACCAAGAAATTGTTATTGAACAGTATATAATGAGATTGCATTCAAGTGACTTGTTCCTGCATGTTTTTTTCCCATCAGCATGGCTGTCAAAACCCCAAAATTGTTATAATTAAAGGAGTTTAAAATCAGGCTGCTAATATTTAACATATTTTTGTAAAACATTAAAATAGAAACTGCTTTGGGGTCAAAAAATGAAAATTCTAAAATATTCTCAGTGTGACACTTGCTACACATTCTAACTTATCAGGGAATAATGTCACACATACGTTTTTCATGTTCTACTATTTTGTATTAGCCCTTCCTTACTATGCAGCAATTCCTATCCTAGTTTCTTACTAGTGCAAATGTATTTATTTGATTTGTGAAAATTTATTATGAGAGTATTTCATTGCAAACTTCAGGTCTTATATCTTAACACTGGCTCATTTAAATTCGTTTATTTGCTTGGGGGGAGAATTATATCATTTCAACCAGGCATAAATATTGTACAGTCCTCACCTTCCTTCAGGCTTTCACCCTACTGACCCCTCCCACAGTGCCCTTCCCTCTCTCCTCCCTCTCTTATGGGCAAGACAGATGACCACAAAGGATTGCAATCTCACCAGCTTCCTCTCCCCCTTTCCTTTTATATCCACTCCCTCCCCTCCCTCACGTTTCTTTAGGCTTTCATCCTACTAACCCCTCCCCTTGTGCATTCCTTCCTCTCCTCCCTCTCTCATGAGTAAGGCAGATGACCACTAAGGATTGCAGTCTCACCAGCTTCCTCTCCCACTTTCCTTTTATATCCACTCGCTCCCCTGTCTCCGCTCAGCCTTTGAACTGGGGACACTATTTCCTCCAATGCGCAGACTTTTCATCCATTCCAATCTCATCGCCATACATACATACATGAACTTTATTTAAAACTCGAATTTCAGAGTAGCCTGAAAAGGCTAATATCTTCGAGAAAATAATGGTACATTAAAAAAAAATCTATTGCCATTAAAAATCTATTTACATTTAAAATCTATTACGTTAAAAAATCTATTTACATTAAAAATCTATTAACATCTATTGCATTAAAATGTTCAATATATCTTATGTCTAAAAGGAGATTTTTTTTCACTAGTAATCTAAAACCAGTTAAAGTATGTTCAGATCTTATATTATTAGGTAGTGAGTTCCAGGTCTTAGATGCAAAGTAACGAAAGGAGTTGAGGCCATAAGTAGTGGTAACAGGTTTACATAGTGACAAAATATTAGTACCTCTTAAAGTGTATTCAGACTGACGCAGAGTAAGCATGTCTTTAAGATATTTAGGAAAACTGTCATAGTTCAAACATTTGTAGATAGTAATTAACATATTTTGTACCCTTTGGTTGTGCAGAGTCGTTCCTTCTGATTTATGTAGTAGTTGCTGGTAAGACGAAACTTTGTCATTAAAAACAATACGTAGGGCGCGCTTATTAAGAGATTCTAATTTAGCACAAATTCTAGCACTACAAAAATGCCAGACCGTAGAACAAAATTGAAAATGCGGCAAAATGCAGGCATTATACAACTTTAACTTGGTGGCGGTACAAATAAGGTTACGAAATCTTATCATGACATTCAGTTGATTGTTAACTTTTTTACATACTAAAGATACATGTTCATTGAAGTTTAACTGATTATCGATGGTCATTCCAAGTAAATGCAACGAGTCTTCGATAGGGAAAGAGAATTGGTGGTCAGTGGTCCCTATAACCATAGCATGGTGCTTGTCGGGATTCACGATCATGCCGTTATCTGTATACCACTGAGTTGCACTTTGGACCTGATGAAGTATCCGCTGTTCAAGGGCTTTAGGATCCACATCTGAGTCATAAAGTTGTTCGTCATCAGCGTAGGCGTGAATATTAACGTCCTTTATGTGATAGAAAAGATCGTTCAGAAATATGTTAAATAGCATTGGTCCGAGTACACTTCCTTGCGGGACTCCTCTGGGAACTGTCTGCCATCCTGAGAAAGAATCTCCAACTTTTACCCTTTGTGTCCTGCCGCTCAGATAGTCCGCAAACAATGCGCATGCACTGCTACTAAGACCATATGCTTTTAATTTAGCAAGTAGAAGATTATGTGGAATCGTATCAAAGGCTTTCGATAGATCCATAGATACGAGAGCTACCAGTTCCTTCCTATCGCAGCATGCGCGCCAGTCTTCTGTAAGCTTGAGAAGCGCGGTCTCGCAACTGTGACGTCGCCTGTAAGCAGATATGAAGTCTGACAGCAGACCTTGGTAGAAATCCTGCATTTGAACCGAGAGCAGCCTTTCAAAAATGTTGTTCAAACAAGGTAGAACAGTGACAGGCCTGTAGTTTCGTTTATCTGTTTCCTCGTCCTTCTTGAACAGGGGCGTAACCTGCCCCATTTTCCAGCGGGAAGGATATCGACTGTGTGCAATAGAAGTGTTCACAATTTTTGCGACAGGACCGGCTATGGCGCGCGAGGATTCCTTTATTAGGCGCGGTGGCAGCATGTCGTGTCCGCAAGCCTTTCGCACATTCAAATTAGACAACAACTCTTCTATTTGCGTGGCATTTGTGAATTGAAAGTTAAGACAATCTTCTTGGCCTTTTATACCATTGTTCGCTTGAATAGCCTTAATGCTTGGGTGGTCGTAAAAACCCTCTCCATAAGAATGATCAGTTATTTCGCCAACACCGTCTGCAATGTTCACAAAGTGCTCATTAAATAGCTCTGCTATTTGTCTTTTGTCTGTAAAAACAGCGTTATTCTCTTTGAGAGTAATGTCATTTGCTTGTTTGGAATTTTTGGAATGCAAGAAAGGCCGATATGCATCCCAAAACTCTCTTGGGTTTTCTTTCCCTGCTAGCAGAGGCTCTTTTCCTGGTGTTCGCTGACGGGAGAAAAGAGACCTCTGCCAGGGGTCGAAAATGGCTATATTGAGCATGCGCCGCGGCTCAGCGACCGAGCCGGCCGACCAAGCCATCACGTGATATTCGTAGCACATCAAACATCGACAAACCGAAATTAGGCTTACCAGCTCACTACACAATGTGATTCGTCCACAACAATTCCAATCAACCGATCGTCCATCCTTAAAAGGAACTGCTTGGATCGGATGTTTTCCAAGGTTTCCGGACTGCAGTAAACCACTTCGGCTTCTTCGAGCTCCTTCAGTTTATTGTCGTTGTCCAACAGCTCCTGCTCCATTTTAACAGCTTTCAGTTTGAGCCTTTGGCAGGACTCTAGCTGGTCGAGGTCATCCAAAACGGAAGAAAGTAAACTTTCTAACTCTTTACGATTGAACTCTTTCGAGCACGCCATGTTTGCAATGTGGGCTCAATAAATGACAGCAGAATTAATGAAAAGAAATGCGCGAGACGCAACGGGCTCAAGTTGCGGTCAGCGAACAACGCAAGGAGCATGCGTTTTCAATAGAGCCGTCCAAGACTGTGGACGGCGGTTGAATCAAAGCTATTTTCGACCCATGGCAGAGGTCTCTTTTCTCCCGTCAGCGAACACCAGGAAAAGAGCCTCTGCTAGCAGGGAAGGGTTTTCTGACTTCGCCGCCTTTTTTCTAAAAAAGCCCTTAATTGCCTTACGTCTTATAGACGTGCACTTATTTCTTTGAGCTTTGTATAACTGATAATTACTGTCAGTCTGCTTTTCTTTTGGTCATCATTAAGAACATGGTCTCTAGCATTTGATATTTTGAGCTCATCGATTGTCAGCCAATCAGCTTTGAGCGAAATAAGCTTTCTGACTCTCTTTGAGTCTCTGCACAATCACTGTAAGTCTGTGAATCATGAACTTTCAAATTGGACCGCTTTCTTGGCGCTGATCAAAAGAAAAGTGGGCTCGGTATGATATGGCCTCCAAGCACTTTGGTGTTGTTGTTGGCCGAGTGGATGCATGGAGCACAAAAAAGAAAACGAAACAAAGGCAAGAACCAAAAAAATGAGAATCAGACTCAACCCCTTGTTAAAATTATCAAATGTTAGTTGGAATACAAAATATGAAATGCAAAATTACTGAGTTGTAATTGACTTTGCTGTTGATTGGTCAAGCGATGAAGAAAAATAAGAAACACAACGCTTCCGAGTTTCAGTCAAGTTGTGAGTTTTATTTGCAAACAAAGATCGATAAAACGCTTTTTAATGATGCTTGTTACATTTTAATCTGTATTGGTTCGGTCAACTTCTCCTTGTTCTGGACATATAAGCGACAGTTGTTGTGGGGTCAGTTTATGAATACAATAATGTTCCGATCCTTCCTCATTTCTTATTCAAAATTGCGTGTGGTTTCAGAAAATATCCATACCCACCCCACAGAAGGTCTTTGAGAAATTCTGAGGGGGTGGGGGAAGGGGTCTCAAAAGCCAAACATTAAGTATGAAGCTAAACTGGAAGTTTTTTTGAGGGTTGGAAGGTCAAACCAAAACACCTTTTGTGAGAGCGGTATGGATATTAATTTTTCTAGAATAACATCATAGTATTCTATGTGTCATGTGTTCAACCAGTAATCGCAATGTGCCTTTGTATGAATCTTAAAATTCCCCCTGCAGGCGAAGATATGCACGAGATTAATCCTTAGTATAATAATTATTATTGTAATCAGGCATGCCATGCGATTACTTAATCATGTCACAACATTTTGGTGCATTTATGACCCAGCTTTGCTTTCCAAGTAAGAATAAGCCTCCTTTCTATAAATTGCTGCCATCCCCTTTTTAGCATAGCACAACTAGTATAGTATGCTTGACAGTCTAAGTGGGCCTGAGGCCAACTTGTTTTTATCCAATGAGCTATTAGTCTGGAATCAGGAATGATGATAATCGCAGTTGCTTTCTCGGGGGATGATTTACTAAGTAGTGCTATCATGTAGATTATAATGAGAACTCGGTTGATTTTAGAATATCTGAAAAAATGTCAATTACCTTTTCCCCCGTAGGTTCATCTTGAAAAAAATGACATGAACATTTCAGAAGATCAAAAACGTTGGATAGTTGTGGGCATCGCCTTCAACAACTTAGTGTCCCAGATTCGCCCTGTCGTGGACCACTCTTTACAGGCAGAGTACCAGAAATTAAAATCCAGCAACAACATCCATGTCCAAACTGCAGCCGGAGGACTTCTAAAGAAGCATCCTAAACTTCTCAAATATGAGAACATTAATGGTAACGACAACCACAAACTCGCGCATGGAAAATTTGACTTTTCCAAATTTGATTACAAAGTGACAAACCATGTTGACTTCGCCAAACTTTATCTTCAACCATTCATGGCCAAGTTCAATGCATTTGATGGTAAATGTGATGGGTCAGCTGTCCTCTTGTTACTCGGTGAAGTTCCTGCATTTTCCTCAGCTGTACAGTCGTCCGCCAAGGCAGTAAGAGAACATGTAAGGAATGAGTGGGCTCATTGCAACTTTACAGATTGGGATGCGACAAAGTTCAAGAGCTGTTTCCATGAGATGCAGGCACTTGTAAAATCCCTCAATCTACCAGCCACAGACGAAGCAAAGGTGTTGGGAGAGTTGGGCGACTGGGAGACCAAAGGTGTTTACCAATGTTTTTACACAATTGCACCCAATGTTCAGTACGATTATTTTGTTCGTGTTGAGGTCTCAAGGGCTCTTGGTAATACTAAAAGTCAAAATGATGTTCAGAATTTATTGAGTTGAAAACATTTTGTAACAGACTCGGATCTGGTAGGAAAGAACTGTGAGCCATATTACTAGAAAATATGAACTTGAATTAGGGCGTATTTTACGCCAATTAACAACTGGTTCGTGCTTCAGCGCGTGCTATCGAGTTTAGGTGCACCCTTAGGTATACTGAGTTTGATTGGGCGGCTCTGCTAGCTGTGTTATAACATATGTTATCCTCTGTGGAAAGCAGATTTAGAATCCAGAGAATCGAAAAGCGGACAGAATGTTATGTTTGTTTTATAACAGTTTTTAAGAAAACAAATTGAAACATGATAATGTTCTAACATTTTCCATGTAGTGGGTACATTTGGGGAATGATATACGATAATTTTTGTGAGACCCGTTTTATCGAGTTTGAGAATTATGCCCACTTAGATTATGTTAACTTGTCTCTGTCTTACTTCTTGTACAGGGACCAAGTTTTGCGGAAACTCACCTGTAGACCCTTCCCTATTAAGCCTGGTTCATAATGAAGTCTCACAACTTAGCTCAAAACTGGATGATTTTGTGTGCAAGTACAAAGAAGAAAAAGATGAATTGGAGGCCAACTTTTTGGAATTCAAGGAATCTCTTGACCAAATTTTGACACTTCATCAGAAAGTTGATTCGGTACAAGATGAAGTCAAGGTCTTGAAACAACAGGTGGCAGATCTAAGCTCTGAAAAAGTTGAAGAGAGTTCGAAGTATCTGAAGTTCTTTGGTGCACTAGACAGAAATGAGTATTTTACAGGCCGTAAAAAGGAAATGCAAAACTTGGAAAAGGCTTTCGGTGTCATCAACACTGCACCAGGTGTTCATGGTGGTACTGTCAAAAGCAGTGACGTCCGTGGAATTTGTGGGCTTGGAGGGTGTGGGAAGTCATCCCTTGCCTTCGAGTATGCTTGGCGCAACATGAAATGCTACCCTGCAGGCGTGCTGGTGATAAATGGAGAGAGCGATGAAATGCTGAGGCAATCTCTTCAGGCAATTCATGGAGAATTCATATCAGTTCAGTCTAAACAAAAAGCTGAAACGTTTGAGCAAGTTCTGTCTCAAACACTTTCCTGGCTTGGTCACCAGAGAGACAAGTGGCTGTTGATTGTAGACAACATGGATCAAAAGGAGCTGAGCCCCAGCACAAGAAAAATTCTTTTTGGCCAGTGGAAAGCCGAAAGCTCAGGCCACATTCTTGTTACTTCCCGTAGAAGACCTGAAGATTTGTGTGAGCTGTTAAACCTTGCATCCGAAAGCTGTTTTGAGCTGAATCCTTGGTCCTTGGATGAATCAGTTGAATTCCTTAAGAAACGTAGAGAATTACCATCCAGTAGTTATCAGGACCAGGAAGAGAGAGAACTTGCCCAAGAGCTAGGAGGATTACCGTTGGCTTTAGAGCAAGCAGCCGCCTACATCAAAGCACTAAAGTGTTCCATCAAGTCATACCTGCAGCAGTATGATGTGCAAAAATCTACCCTTCTAAACGTAGAAAGTGCGAAACCACGCACAGAGATCTACAGCGAGTCACGCCTTGCAGTGCAGAGTACTTGGCTTCTTAATTTCAATTATATCTCAAACGTTGAGAGAGATCAAGGTCTTGGAAAGGCAGCTGCTTTCTTCATGAAAGTTGCAGCATATCTATCTCCTAACGAGATACTTGTTGAAATTCTGAACGTCGGTGCTCCAGAGGTAGAGCATGAAGATTTAAAGAAACGCTTGAAACTGCCTCTTGGTGCAATGCAAATTGTGGATTTATTGGTCAAGTTTTCGCTTTTCAAGCAGAAGACACCCGATACTTTAAGTATGCATCGCCTTGTTCAAGAGACCTTGAGAAATAGTCTCAATAGTGACGGTGAAACTAATCAAGTCTTATCTTGTGCCACGAGAATGATGCACCGAACATTTCTCAACTGTGTTGGTGCAACAGATTTCTTTCGCAATTTTTATGACAGATTGGAGTCCCAGAAGGGGGGAAATCTGAAACATCATATGGAGTTCGAAGATTTATGCAGAATGATATTTACATCCCTAGATGTCCCAATCGAATCAAGGCGCTGGAAAAAGCTTTCCGCGAATGCTGTTCATCTTGTTGGTCATCTGTTAGATAATTTACCCTTGAAGCCTCGTTTCTTTTGTGAAGAGTCTGCAAGGATATTTTGCGAAGCATCTTTGCGCTGCTACTCGCTAGGAATGGAGAACGAAGGATATCAGTTACAACAATTTATCATCGAGATTATTTGTGCAATTAAAGAGCCTATTCGTTTTTACAAAGGTGACGACCTGCTTAAGGTAACAAGAATCTTACGCCCTTTTACGGACTCGGCGGTTTTTGGGAAGTTCGGGCTACTTGTCTCGGAAAGTGAAGCAGGAAAAACCAGTGATGAAATGGGAGTTGCGGCAGAAAATACCGCTCAATTTCAGATCATTTCAGAAGCGATTGAAATGATTGAACCAAAAGCAAAAGATGCCTTCACCAGGTACGATTTCCAAACATCTGCTGATCATTACTCTGATATTTTGACAATTTCAAACTTCAGTGTTGCTCGTGGAGCCATAAGAGACAGTCCGCCACACCTTGTTCCTCTTGGGAGGATTCTTTGTGCTCGTGGTATTGCGCATTTAAAGATGGAAAACTTTGACGCTGCTTTTGACGACTTTGATGCGTCTATTTCTGTAGATATTCAGAACTACCGCGGCTTTTACTGGAAAACGTACGCGTTATGTAAGCTTGTGGAGCATGGTAGGACTGAGTTTACCTCCAGGGCACAAGCTGCATTTGCAGTGCTACAGTTCAAGTTTGAGGATTCAAAGTTACATGACATACAGAAATTGAAAAAAAAATTTCCTAACTTACTTGATGGGATCGAGTACAAGTTCGTGTCACAAGTCAGCCAACTTCAAGAACTGGAACAACAGTTCGGAGTCCAAAATGACTTTTCAAACGTTTCACTTACTATCATTTTAGCTAAAGGTCACTACGACTTAGAGAAGATTACCATTTTAGGTGGGCGGTTTTACTTTGTGTGCCTACCTGGAAATTCCGCTTCGCTAAATTGTTTCAAAGGACTTTATTTATCACAGGGGTCCTTTCTGTTTGAAAACGTCAGACTCCTCAATCCCCATCCGTGGATTCCAGCAATGGCCACCACCCGCACGACAGTGGGAAAAATATGTGGTACACTAATGACACTGCATAAAGAAGAGCTTGATGTGAATATGGACAATGTTGGCACATTAACGTTTGGAAGAACACAACGGACAGAAACGGAACTGACTAATGTAACAGGGCAAAACCAAAGTGCCTTGGTAGAGGCTTATGACGTCCACTCAGTAGTCATAGACCACTGTGAAGTCACAGGACCGAAAATGTCAGGAATAGTTATTAAATTCACAGACTCTTCTAATGAAGAAAGAATTGTTTCGATGAGGTTATCAAAGATCATTAAGTGTAATGGAACCGGTCTCCACGTTCAGGGAAGCACAGCTCTCGTCCACATCGGTATCCTTGACAGTGGAGTGATTCACAATCAGCAGTATGGTATATTTATAGATGCTCCATCGCGTTTCCACTTAGAGAAGAATTATATTTTTAGCAACGCTCTCTCTGGCGTTGTCGTTGTCCATACTTGGCTGGGAATTTTGCTGAACAATGATCTCGTGCATAATGGAAAGCATGGGATCATGTTAGCCGACACCAACGTAGTAATGCAGGAAAATGAGATTTCCAACAATCGTGGTTGGGGAATTGTGTGCACTTGCGAAAGCAGTTTGAGCTGTAAAGAAAATTTGTTTCAAGATAATCTCTGTGGTGGACTTCGAATCATTTTCAATGGTACGGGGGATGTTGAAGTTCAGAAATGCGAATTTCGAGGAAATTATGGCCCTTTTGTTTTTCCTGTAGACCAGCTTTCCCGAATGGAGGAAGATATTAATCACTTATTGAGAGAGTCCCGGGAAGTTACCGTCCCATTTTCCATACTTTGCTTTCTGGAAGACATTGACGTTACTTGTATGTACGTCAGTACTCTCAAGTCTCCCGTGCTATCTGATAATCGAGTATCAGAAGATTCCTTGCTTCTTGACACTAAGCCAAAATTCTGCGCTTCGTGCTGTAAGGATCAAGAAACGAACAACAGTGATGAAACAGAGTGCCCTAGTTGCCATATTGCAACGTACTGTAGCCAGCAGTGTTGTGGCAGGGCTAAGCCAGTTCATGATCCAGCATGCAAATCCGTCCTTGAAGCAAATGAAGAACGTCATGTTTATGACGTGTGGCCGCTTAGCAACGCACCTTCAGAAATGGATCATGACGAGAACAGAGCAGGCATCTCTTTGTGTATTATTGCCACGGTTACGTTGACTCGACCGAGATCAGTAGTAGAGGCTTTGGACATTCCCTATCATCTCTGTTTGCTCATGTGTCCACGGCGAAAAGTTTGGACTCTTATCGACTCCGCAATCATCCACCATTTCATAGCAATACATGGAAGACATTGCCCAAACCGCATGATGGACACAAAAGCAGCATGTATTTTGGCAAACTTTGATTCAGAATCCAAACTCGTTACTGTTTACAAACATCGCATTTTTCCTCTCGAGAAAGTTCCAGACGCTTCAAAGTGGTTAGACAGGACATTTGATGCGTTTGAGCAACATTTGAAGACTCAGTCTCGAATGTAACTCTCCTTGTTTCTTTCGGAATTGCCTATTGGTATTTGCGGAGGATCGCTAGTTTTGTGTAGTGGAATCATGTGACACAGACAAGGTCACGTGACAAAGCACATGGAACCTAGTCGGGAGGAGCGACCATGCGTTTCACGAGTATCGATTATTGTCAAAACTTCCTGTTAAACGTTCAAAATTTTACTTTGCGTTTCTACATTTTGTCTACGTGTCAGCTAATTCCCTTACAACGTCTACAAGTGGTGGAGAATCCAAATCTCGTAGAATTCATGCCGACAATTGAAGAACTTCAAAGAGCCGTAGCTGCACTTATCAGCGTTGTAAAGGACCTGACTGCAAATTTTTTCAAGTCACTCAAACAGTCTGCAACATGGCCGAAGCGGTTCCTGCAGCCCCTCATCACGACAATAATCAAGGCCTTCGCATGCCTTCCATGCACCTTTCCTCATTTCGTCGAGATTCTGTGATACGAGACAACATATCCGAATTCCTTGAGCGATTCACCCAGCAAACATCGCATCTTCCCGCCGAAATATGCTTGTCGCTTCTAGAACAACAATGTGCCAAGACTATAGAAGGGTATTCAGAAAAAGCAGCAGAGGACAAACTTAAAATTTGTATCGAAAGATTACGTGCAGAATTCGGTGAATCCAAAGAAGACAAGTGCCGCCGATAAGCAGCCGAGTTGAGCACTATCCAGCACGAGCGTGGCGAGTCAGTGGAACCTGCGACATAGCCGCCGGTACATGCCTGGGATATTGTTCTCATAAAATATCTTTATCACCGGCACTCCTGAAAAAACCGCCTAATAAGCGCCTGCGAAGTTGAACTCAAGTCCACTTCGCAGGCATGCCGCTGTCTTAGCGGATTTGGACTCCCCGGTCCAAATCCGCTAGCGGATTTGGAGTCCTGGGGTCCATATCCACTAACGGATTTTGACCCCCCTTCACGGATTTGGACCCCCTTTCAGCAAAACTCACGTAAACGAAAGAAAAGGTGACCAAACTTTACTTTCGTACACTTACAGTTTTTTAGATTGAATAGGTGAGGTATATAAGGTGCGTTAAAATGTCCTAGTGTATACCAAGGTATGTTAATAGTTTACAGCATTCGTATCGGAGAAATGTTATTTTTAGCACCCCGTCGCAACGTTTTATACGAGAATTCCGCTGTAAATTCATTTCTTGTCGACCTTAGCCGAAAACGCAAAACCAAATTTACAATTGTGTTTTTGTTAGTTCCTTGTATTCCTCGCAGTTATATGTTATTCTTAGCATCCCATCGCAACGTTTTAAAACGAGAATTACATTTCGAATGCGATTGTTGTTGACCTAAGCGGCTAAGCCGAAAGCGCAAAACTTAGCACAATTGCGTTTTAATTTGTTAGTTCGTTGTATACCTCCAGGATAAAAACAAGTTCAATTAAACTGACATGTTCCTAAAAGCGTTTCTGTCAAGTGAGTTTTATTATTTGAATAAACGATAAATGATTGAGTGAATTTACAGAAACCTAAAAAAGATAGGCGTTCTCCACCTTTCTCGGGCGAGCGCGAGGTTCACGTAAGGGCTCGGGAACGGGTTGGCGTGCCGGCCGGAGTGTCATTCGGTGTTCACCGCGGTCAAACGTCTGAGGCTGTTTCTTCTTTCTTATTTCGAGGGAAATCATTCACGTTAACGTGGAAGCATCAGTAAGGATATGTAAAATAGCTGCTGAGCGTAAATAGATTTTCAGTTCTCTCAAACGAGATTCTTTACTTTTAAAATGCTCCCCATCCGAACAAAATTGCTTTGACAATGACGCCGACACTGTCCGGATTTCGCCGTTTTCAAACGCTCAGAACTTTTTTAGTAAAGTTCCAAAAAATTTAGTAAACCAGGAGAATACTTTTCAAGAATCAAACTTTGAACAGTGAAAATGAAAACCTTATCTTTGAAGTAGTTTTCTTGTTTTTTTATGTTTTACCGCGGTGGACACTCGGTGACGTATCGAAATTTCGCGCCAAATCGATAAGCGGGAAGGGAACGCCTGGGTACTAAATTAAGACACTACTTGACTCTAATTACATTTGTTTTTTTGTTTCTTGTTTTTTTTTTACTTTTCACAACTAGTTCCTTTCTTCTAGAAGCTTACCACAAAATTTCAGTTCAATAGGTCTAGTATTCGGGCTATACGAATACTATTATTTAATTTTATTTATTTTATTACTTGTTTGTGCAATTATTTATTTAATTATTTATCTAAGGGCAATCGCACAAACAAGATAGTCACAAACATTTTAATTTTTGATTTGTCAACCTCGTTCCCAGGGCTTTTCCCTTCTCCCACGAAAAAGGGAAAAGCCTCGGGAACGAGGCTGTTGATTTGTAGGTTAAAATGCTTCAGAAACATTTTGTCGGGATTTTTATTTTGCTTTTTGTTTCATCAAAAAGCCCTATATTCCAGCAACAACAAATTTGGCTGGGAACACCCCCTATTAAAAGCTGTTTTGTTGGAAGTTATTTTTCATAATGGCTTGCGAAATGTCCGGTTTTTCAACCACAAAAAGGTAAATTTTACTTGGCACCCATAATGTAATTGTTTATTATGTAGTACGTAATTGATCCGATGGAGCCATTAATTTCTCTGATATTTTTCTACAGTATCAGCCTTCTCGTTCCATTGATTTCAGCGGCTGAAGTTTTACTGAAATAGCGGGCGTTCGATTGATCCGCATCCACATGATATCAAAATTAATTGTTGCGGCCATTTAACCTTTATATTTCAAATTAAAAAATTTTCTGATTAAAAAAAAAGTTCACGCTACCATCCGGATCTGAACAAGCGAGCCGGGCAAATGGCGCGTCTTCGAAAGAACTGCTTTTAGTTCTACCAACTCAGGGCCGTAGCCAGACGTTTGACATAGACGAGGCAAGTTCTGCGATCGTCAAACAAGCGATCCACTATGGGAGTCATGTCCCCCAGAAATTTTTGAAATCTAGAAGCCTGATAGGTTATTTTCAGCATTTTTCATAAGGAATTTCAGTCAGAAAAATCAATCCCGTTCAACCGGGGATTATTTTCCCAACTAAACGTATTTCAGTTATTCATTTTGTTAATCATATTTTTGTTTTAATCTTAGGTTAAAATCAAGACGAGGCAAGTGCCTCGTCTTGCCTCTTGCTAGCTACGGCCCTGTAGCTGAACTATCGTAGTTTTGTATTGAAGGATCAATCTGTTTTAAAAAATAGAAACTTTTCATTTGGAGGTGCTTTAAGAGCACGTTCCAAACAATTTCTTATTTCTTGGCTGTTAAATGATTTACGCCAAAAATAAAATCAAAGGGCCCTATGAACCCACGACTGTTTTGTCTGCTTAGTTTTTTGAATTGAGCATGATAAATTTGATCTTGCCTTCTTTGATTGTTGTTAATTTAAGCGTTGCATCAAATTTATTTTCAAATCGGCTAATATTTCACTTTTGTCGCGCACAGCGTGACACTGATAATATTCTGTCAGCTAGCGATTACATAAACTTGGCTTTCAATTTTGCTTTGACGGTCACATGCAAACTTAAGACGATTCTGTTGATTTTCTATGGGGCAGAAACAACATACACCTGAATGTACGGGCATGTTGCACAGAATTGCAATTTCTCGGTTCATATATGATATTCACCAAAAATAAAAACGTAGCATTAATAAGATGTCATGGAGAAATACCTTTCTTCAAATGTTAGTTCCAAAGGTGTACTATTAAGCCTCCATTTCTGCATCTTGTGTGGATCATGTAGAAGCCGATAAATTAGCTATTCGTGCTGTAGAATTATCTAATGACAAAGATCAGATGACTCATATGGTCTCTCCCCCGTCAGAAAAACCCTCCCCAACTTCCAAGTGGCGAAAATTTTGGGATTTCGTATTTAGCCCTTGTGTGACTCATCTAAGAACTTGGCAAACAGAAAATCAAAAGCATGTCGTGCTCCATGTCTCGTGTTACTTAAAACTTTAAAGACTCTTCATCTCAAATACATTATTCCCCTTTAGAATTCCATTCATTCACTAAAAAGTAAAATTAAATCTGTTCTTGTTGCTCCCTAAAAGTTGCGTTATATTGTAGTGTGATTCACAACACGATATACTTGCCGCTCTTTCAAAGATTTTAATTAGCCTGAAACGCTGCGATAGCTTATGGAAAAAAAAAACATTCCATGTGTCCAGAAGAAAGATTGTTACTCCATACCAACTTAAGAAAAATTTAGACTCTTTACCCCAAATACATTATTCCTCTTTAGAACTCGATTTCTTTTTTTTTTTTAAAAATTGTCGTTTGATAATAGTTACATTATAATTGTTGCGTGACTTTCACAACTCGATTAACTCAGATCTCCGGTCAATCTTCGGACAATCTTGTTCTCGATTCTATGTGTCCAAAGAAGGACTATTATCCCCATACCCTTGTCACTTGCTGTTTAATCAGTTTAATATTTCATAAATTTTAGTTCTTCTCGTTCAGCATGTAAGACGCTATACACCTATAGCGCCAACCACAAACGTAACAGGAGAGAACTAGTCTGTTTTTTTATTCACATCGATAAATCTGTTGATTGCATTTTTGACATTTTTTGCCGGTCTTAAAGGAAAACTAAGGAGCCTTGATCGTGTAAAGAGAACAAATGATGTGCCCAGCGTTTAAAAAATAACCACAAACATTTTCACCAGCGTTTAGAATCAATGGTTGTCAACATTTCTTGGAGAAAGAACACATATAGTGTCCCGCCAATTTACAATAAATAAAATTTATTTTGTTACTTCGTGATCTTGTCACTTTGTTACCTTACATGGGGTCTTACACGAGCTCTGCGCCAAAGCTACCTCACGTAACACAAGTCAAAAAATAGAACCACTGTATTACAACAATCACATCACCAAAGTATATACTAATATCATTTTGAATTACCTAAATTTCCAGTTAATTGTTTCTCACTCCTTTAGACTCAATCACAAACCTTATGTAATGTATTTCACGAAGTATTACCCTGATCGAACCTCTCCGCCGCAGTCAAACAGTACAAGACAAAACCACATCTGTTTCTTAATTCACTTCGATAAAATCTGTTAATCACATTCTTGACATTTTTTGGCGGTATTACAAAGTAAAACCAAGGAGACTTTCGTGTAAGAGCACACATAATGTCCCAGCTTGACTTACTTGACTTAGTTCCTACCTCTCCTCTGGGAGAATAGGGCCATTGATTTGTTTCCTCCATTCTACTCTGTTTCCCGCAGCAGTGACAGCCTCCGTCCAGGTGGCAAAACCCATCTTCAGTCTCTCTCCCTCCACAGTTCTCCTCCATGTCTCTCTTGGTCGCCCTCTGCTCCTCTTAATTTAATGTCCCAGCATTTAGAATTAACTCAATACATTGTCACCCGCTTTTGAAATAAATAACTGAAAACTTTTCTTCGAGCAAGAACACATATAATGTACCACAAATTTACAATAAATACATATTCTTTGTTTTAAGGAGGCTCACAACGGTTTCCAGCAATTTCAAGCTCTTAAACTTTGATGGGCCAGTACTACAAATCTTTATCAGTTGCTGCTACAATAATGGTATCGAAGCAATGTCCAATCATTGCTGAATACGTTGTGGTCATTTTCATGACGTCATTGGTTACTATAGCAACATTTTTACCCGTTAAAAACACCCTTAATTTTCCCTTTAATTGCTTATAACTCAAAAACGAGTCCGGTGACCCCCATTTTTTATTATTGAATAATGATTGGCATGTCAAGATGCAACTTTTTGCAAAGTTAAAAAAATTTCTCCGGAGCGGTTTCAGAGCCACCTTAAATTTTCGGAAATTTAAGGTGGCTCTGAAACCGCTTGGGAGAAATTTTTTTAACTTTGCAAAAAGTTGCATCTTGACATGCCAATCATTATTCAATAATAAAAAATGGGGGTCACCGGACTCGTTTTTGAGTTATAAGCAATTAAAGGGAAAATTAAGGGTGTTTTTAACGGGTAAAACTGTTGCTATAGTAACCAATGACGTCATGAAAATAACCACAACTTATTCAGCAATGATTGGACATTTGTTCGATACCATTATTGTAGCAGCAACTGATAAAGATTTGTAGTACTGGCTCATCAAAGTTTAAGAGCAAGAAAGTGCTGGAAACCGTTGCGAGCCTCCTACTTTGTTCACTTGTCGCTTCGTAACCTCACGTGAGATCTTACACGAAGTACTATCCTGCGCAGGTACCCACACCAAATTCTTGTGTTACCATGGTAACACGAGACAACAAAAGGAATAAAGGAACCTTCGCCCAGTTTCCAGCTTGCTTTGCCCGTTGAGGTCCTGGAAACGAGAACGAAGGCCAAATCCAAGATGGCGGCAGAGATGAAATGGTAAGTTGTAAGAAGCACGCGAGTAACATGACAAAATTCTTCCAAAACAGCTCTTTAGGAGGAATCTCTGTAGAAACCTGGAGATGAACAAAAAAAGTTATCATCATAGGCCATGCAATATTGGGAAATTTCGATAACAATTGGGAGTCCGCGTCTTCAGGTAGGAACAAGATTGAACGTGGCTTGCCAGAAGTTTGGATGCCTGGCTGGAAAAAGAGTGTAGACAATCCATGCTCTATGGAGAAAAGGTGATAGAAAAGGGCACTAATACAGCACGGGTAATCTTTTTTTGTTAATTTTATTTCAACTTTCCAGGTTAGGTGATTTGGATTATAACTTGACAGATCGAGGTTCCTGTTTAATGAATACCCTTGTGTGTCCAGTCAGCTGAAAAAAAGAGGAACGGCAGCAATGGAATTTGAGACATTAGGTAAAATTACAGAAGACTTGGAGGACGTTTCAAAGCCAATCAAAACTGTTGAGGTATAGTTGTTTCACCGTGTCCAGTGTAGTATACGTATGACAAAATATTCAAAAAAATTATAGTTAAAAAGTAAATAGAACTGGAACTCCATAAGAAACTGAGTAGAACAATGTGCAAAGCAAAATATACCGGGGCAGTTAGAAATGACCAATACAAAGTATATAAATGGAAAGAGAGATTGTAAGGAGAACTTTTCCCTTAGATTTAAAAAACAGAAATATCTATTATTCTTTTGCCAAGGGGTATAATATATGTTTGGTACTGGACTCTGGACCCACTGGACTTAGGATCAAGTGATCTGGGCCTGTGACCTGGCTAGGGTCACTGCATTGCATTCTTGGGCAAGACGCTTAACTCTCTAGTGCCTCTCTCCATCCAGGTGTACCGGTGAATTTAATGCTGGGGGTAACCCGAGGCCTGTGATGGTCAAAATTAAACTGATGCAAGCTGCAATAACTTGGAGCAAATTTGAATTTCCAAGCCCAATTCCCAGCTTAGCTATTTCAATAAAGCCTGTCGCTAATTTTTCTCTTATGGACCAATTATTTTCTGTTTCTTTGAAACAGAGCTTGTATTACCTTGTTTTATATGGCAAAATGAGAACCGGAACTTGGCAAGTTGCTTGAAAGTTGCAAGTTGGTTAGATCAAACTGTCAATCAAAATTGGAATATTGCACCGCAACATTGCAGAGTTCCTGGGCATCAAAATAACACCTCCTACCCCAGTAACCCTCCACTGGGAACCACACGATTCTCGCAACTATTTTTTTAATAAGGAATGTTGACATCATAGTATTGTTAATTGTTCAAACTACATTGTATACAATACTTAGTGTAACCAGTACCATTGTATGTACATGTGTATGAACTGCAGTGCACAGTCTTGTTTAAGAATTGGAATGATCCAATTTGTAATTCTTTGTTTTTAGGACAAATGGAAACTATTACCAGCTTTTTTAAAGGTATGCAAGTAATGTTTGTAGCCAGGGTTATATGGAGGGTGGGAGCTGTGGGGAGGTGAGGGGAGGGGCGGGGAGGGGAGAGTACTCAACAATGTTTTATGCCCTGAGCTCCTATCCTAACCCTTTATATACCACTTTTTGACATTAAAGCCGACCCCATTATTTTGAATATTATTTATTTTTTTATTTGAAATATTTGATATTTTAAATACATTTTGCTTAGACACATCTCTATAATATGGACACCTCCTTCTTAGGCAGTTCACCTTGTCCAAAAGAGACAAAAATTCATATAAACTCATACCCTGTTATACCAACACCTCTATACATGTGATATGGAAGCTCTTCATTGCCCCTTTGGTGTCCATGGTAAAACAATCCTATTTGTACATAAATGCTATTCTGCCCTGTACTCTTTTGTGCGACTTCTCTACCCTTGAATTATATTTTATGCCTATCCTGAGAAAAGGCAACCCTTTTTGGCAGAGCCTTCCCACATTAGATCATTATTTAAACCAGGTTCTCAACAAGCTCTTTTTGTATTCTGTCAAAGAATAAAATACAGCTGAGTGACATATTTTGCAGGTCAAGGGACTTGTCAAGCAACACATTGACTCATTTAATTACTTCATAAATGTTGATGTAAGTACTGACTTAAGGAGGCTCACAATGGTTTCCAGCACTTTTCCAGTTCTTAAACTTTGATGGTTCAGTACTACAAATTGTTATCAGTTGCTGCTACAATAATGATGTCAAACAAATGTCCAATCACTGCTGAACAAGTTGTAGCCATTTTCATGACGTCATTGATTACCATAGCAACAGTTTAGCCTGTTAAAAACACCCTTAAATTTGCCTTTAAGTGCTTATAACTCAAAAACGAGCACGGTGACCCCCATTTTTTATTATTGAATAATGATTACCATGTTAAGATGCAACTTTTTGCAAAGTTAAAAAAAATTCTATCTAGTGATTTCAGAGCCACCTTAAATTTTCGGAGTTACAAATTAAAATTATTATTTTACAATGCAACAAAGCATGGCTGAAGGCCAAATTTGAAAAGAAAAGTCAGTCTCTGTGTTTTTGATTGTCTACTTGGAAATGGGTGTACTCCTTTTAAGAACTATTTTAAAAGAGTTAATCACAATGTCAATACTAGGAACAGACTTTCCTCTATCGAACTGCGGAAAATGAAGCTAGAGTTTGGCCGTCGGAGTTTTTCGTTTTTAACTGCCTCCGTTTTTAACAGTTTACCGTCGGACATGAGAAATCTGAACTCTAGGCTTCTATTTAAACAAAAAGTTAAAGAACATTTTTATTTGTAATTTTTATTCATAAGCTTTTATATGTTTTTGTCCATTGTAGTTGTAACATTTTTAAACTTTTAAAAACTTTTTGTATTTTTACCTTTTTAAATTTTTAAATCTTACAGGACCCCTAAGATAACAGTACTTTCAAGTACTGATGGGTTAATCCTGTTAAAATATTCGTTTATTATTACTATTATTATTATTATTATTATTATTATTATTATTATCTCTAAGACAAACCCACTTTTTTCAAGTCAACCGTGCCAGTAATAAATTAAATGCTGCCTTGCTTTTTTGTGCCTGCCCAGTAACATTTACATTACTAACAGTTATTTTGTATGGAGTGACCATGTCTTTTATAATGTTGAAAAATTAAGGCATGATTCTGCTTTTACATGCCTTCTTTACATGTAGGAAGTGAAATCATTTGCAGACATGCATTGTACAAACTGAGTTTTATTTCTTTTCTTTAGTAACAATATTATTCCATATCTGAATCACTGTCTTTTTGCGCAGATAAAGAAGATTGTTAAAGCAAATGAAAAGATTACTACTGACGCTGATCCAGTGTGGTATTTAAAGTACCTGAACATCTATGTGGGCAGTCCTGATGTGGAAGAGTCGTTTAATATCACAAAACCCATCTCGCCTCATGAGGTAAGTAAATGTTACCTACTGTATGCATTTAACAATTACATTGTATCCTGTGAAATAGCATGGAATATCCCTTGACACTGACAAGGCTGTAGGCTGAGTGAGCTAAAATCAGACGATAAACTTAAAGAAAACAAATTTTCAACAAAAAATATTTTTCACCTATAAAATGTAGTTACAGGGCCCGTGCAGAGGGAGGGGCTGGGGGGGGTGGGGGCTTTAGCCCCCCCACTTTTTTACAGTAAAAAGAAAAAATAATAAGAACTTAATAAGTAAATAAGCAAGTAAAGAAAGAAATAAGGGGAAAAAATTAATATTATTATTATTATTATTATTATTATTGAACGAACAATTACTAAAAGTATTTCATTTGAACGCCTTTTTAAAAGCTGGTGATAAATTTTGTTTTACAGTTCCATATTGGTTAATCATGTATCGAGTGCATCTGGTAAATGATCATTCAGTTTCCACTGACCGAAGAATAAAGATTTTGCCCAACAATGACGCAAGAGAGATTTAGTAACTTGATAATGATAAACAGTCGTGAAGAATGGTTTTTGACATCACTAACGAATTTGCCGATCGTAGCAATAACAGAAAGAGAAATACCGTTTACAACGTTAAGCTGAAGTATAGCAAAAATCGTCAGATTCCTGGTTTGTAAAGGCTAATGGCAGTAGTACTGATTTGGAGTAAATCATATTGCTTCAAGCATGATTTGATAGTAAATCTATAGGTCTGGTTCTAAATGTTTAGTATGCTTATACTGTAAAAGCATTACAATAATATAGCAAGGCCGATAAGTACTATGTGAAAAAGTAACTTTACTTTTGCAAGACACCAACACGACCAGAACGATAAAGTAGGGTTAAAATCGCGGACAGCCATTCCGTCCTTTTTGGGACTCATCAGTGTGGTGTAGCAAATCTAAATAATGCCAGCTCGAAGGCCAGCGCAAATAAATTGCAATAATCTCTGGTAGATCCTGGTACGTTAGCACCATTGCTGTTTGCGGACAGTTGCTGTTTCAAGTTGTAAAAACATTGCGCTTTAACACAGTTTGTTCATTTTAAATCCACATGATCCACCTTCCGATATCTGAGAGTAACAAAAACCCTAATTTTCCCAGGGTAGCATGCCTCTGCTCCCCTTCCCGCCTCCCCCCCCCCCCCCAAAAAAAAAAAGAATCTGGCTCCCGCTTGAGCCCCCCCCCCCCCCCCCCCCACTCAAAATCTTGCTGCGCGGGCCCTGAGTTATGCAACACTTTGCCAGATGTTGGACAAATTTTGTCAGTCTACATATGCATTGCAGGATATCTGTTATGTATGGATGATGGATACCAATGACATCCTGATCATTATTTTGAGCATCTGTAACAATAATAGGTCTGTATAGATGTCTGATTTAACAAAGATGCGAATAATTGAGACTCCTGGAACTGGAAATTGCTTACATGTACCTTGTTTGCAATGTCTTTTTCAGTGCCGGTTGCGAGATATGACATACTCTGCTCCTATCACTGTAGATATTGAGTACACCAGAGGAAGCCAGGTTAGCAGATTGTCATTTTTTTAAAAATGTTTAGGAGAGGAGCACTAGTTCTTTTTTTCCAATCAATTTAGTCAAAGATGAAAACCAATGCTGAGAAAAAAAAATTGTGAAGTTTGGTCAACAGGTCACACTCTTACGATGAAACATTCTTTCTGGATGCTAAAGTTATTACATTGTAGTGACTAAGTAATTACATTTTTATTTTTCAGCGAGTGGTGAGGCATAACTTGCCAATAGGGAGGTATGTGAAACTTCCATGATATAACAGTAACGTTGCTTATCTCTAGTAATCCAATGATGCTTCTGGTGAGTGTCTCACTCTCGTCATTTAAAGCACTTAATATAAAAAATGTGTCTGTTAATGGTGCTTGCATTACTCTGTCTGCTTTTGTTTAGGATGCCAATAATGCTTCGGAGTTCAAACTGTGTATTGACAGGGAAGAGTCCGGCAGAGTTGGCTTCCTTGAATGAGTGCCCCATTGATCCAGGTTGGTTGATAAGTTTATGCTAATTTTCTGTGTTATATATGATGTACATAGAATAACTGAAATTGTTTGCACCATGGAGAGAAACAAGCAATGACACAGTCCTCACTGTGGGCCCACCAATTTACTATTAAGCAATAATAGGGAAAAGGAGCATGAAAAAAAAAAGAAGAAAATTCAGGGCATCAACGGGATTCAAACTCCTGACCTCTGCGATACTGGTGCAATGCTCTTTATATGTAATTCACATTAAGCCACAACTGACAAGCAATGGAAGAAATACTTTGTAGTGGGACTTATTCATCCAGGAAGTGTCATTTGGCACAAGGAGCGCTGATTTTGGTAAATCTGTTGCATCATCAAAAGACAAAGCACAATCATTTGATCAGCAACAGGAGAAAACATTGATAAAGATGAAATATCCATTTGTCATGATCATGGGACAGTCCCTATTGCAGGGTTGTAGGCATGTGGGGTGCGATGGGTGAATCTGCACCCCCTCACCTGTCGCAAAGGTCTGCTTAATCTGAGAGGGTTAGAATGACTCAGAATGCAGGAAAATTGGACTTGAACAACTTGATTTTTCAAAATTTCCCGGGGAAATAAACCCCCAGATCCCCCTAGACGCTCATGCGGCCCGGTGCTCGCACCTACCCAAGCAAAAACCTGCCTACGGCCCTGCAATGGGAATCAAACCCATGGCCTCCCAGATACTGGTTGGGAGCTCTAACCACTGAGCTACAAGAGACTTTTGGTGAGCTAAGCTGTTGTTCATGTTAATGACTACCTAGAATTATATTGTTGGAGCAACAAAATGCAATATGTTACATGTGATCACACGTCATCATCAATGAAAATACATGTACATACAGTCATGTACATGTACACTCCTACAGTGTAGCTCCATATTTTGCCTCCTCTTTCTGCAGGTGGTTACTTCGTAGCAAATGGAACAGAAAAGGTTATTTTAATTCAAGAACAACTATCGAAGAACCGCATCATTGTGGAAGCTGACAAGAAAGGAAATATTGGATGTTCTGTAACAAGGCATGAATCTTACAGTCACTTATATTTCCAGTAGTTTAGTACATTTTTCATTTGTTGATGCATGCATCTTAAGCATGTACTAAGTGTATTCTGTATTTTGCTTGCAGTTCAACAGCAGAAAGGAAAAGCAGAACAAGTATTGTGACCAAACAGCACAAGTTTTGTTTGAAACATAATGCTCTGTCTGAGGTGAGATGGATTAATTCTGCTTTGGATTAAAATGCACTTTTTGTGAGGGACATTTTTTCCTTTTCTTTTTCTTGCCACCCACATACCAAAATGTATACTTATTACATGGTTACACATCGCTGGGTACATTGTACAATTTAATATAAGTTCCCTATTGATTCGGAGGGGGGGGGGGGGGGGGGTGAGGGGGTGGGGGGTTTGTTTTCTTATTCCATCCAAAGCTTGTGTTAACAGGCGAATCCTTGGCACTTGCCTCGGTAAAAATCTTGAATTAATTAATTTTTTCTTGTTCCTAAAAGAGGCTATGTCTTGCTATTAAGTAAATATGAAAGAAGTGTTTCTTTTTCTGATATTGCCCCAAAATAGCATTTCTGGGCTCCTAGATTTGGAAATTGACCCCCTTACCTAGCACCTTGCACATTTAAATTTGGTGCTTTACAATTGCCTTGGTTATCAAGAAAGTCTGGCTACTGGCCTGATTATTTTAATTGTCATCTTTCACAGTGACTGTTTTTTTCCAATGTACATCTCAATTTTAGGATATACCTGTGGTGGTGGTATTCAAGGCCATGGGTATAGAGTGTGAACAGGAAATAGTTCAAATGGTTGGGTGTGAGGAAGAGGTCATCTCCACGTTTGCACCATCACTTGAGGAGTGTCACAGACTTCACATCTACACACAGTTACAGGTATTCTGAAACAAATAAATAACCAATATAGTAATTATTGCGGCCGTGATTTTTGTGGAAGCCCATGGCTAAGGTTAGGTTATACACTCTTTAGAGCTCATTGAATAGAGGATGTTAATACACAGGTTGTTTAATTCAATCTGAAATGTGTTGCTCCAGACAATATCCACACCCCTCCCACAGAATGTTTTTTGGTTTGAATCCTCCACCCCTTTCAAATTTCCAGTTATTTATAAGCCCCATACTTTCCTTTTTAAATTTTGGCTTTTGAGACCCCCACTCCCTTGGAATTTCCATTGACCTTCCATGGGGTGGGTATGGATATTTTCTGGAACTGCACAATATTGTGTAGTTTTCCATTCGTGCTTGTGGGATATGAGATGATAACCAACTCATGTCCAACATGCATTCACTGCACAGTCAACTTTTACCACAATTAGTGGCATCCATAGTGAAGAAAGTCTGTAAATAGCAGGAGCTATTTTCATTAATTTAATATTTGCCAGGACTTAAATTGCTGACTGTAATTAATAGCTAGGTGTCTGCAAGGTGTGAGTTGACTGTGTATTAACCTCTTACCGAGCAAGAGGGCCGCACTGGGGAATATTGGCCCGTGGTGGCAGTATGGACCAAGCACAGGGAGGTCACAAGATGACCGAGGGCCAATACAGTGGCAGATCGAGGGGTGGGGCCTGGGGGTCCCCCCCAGCCCTTATTTTTTGGAAATAGTGCATTTTCTTTGCACTGTCGAAATTTTCTTCACAGAATTCAATATTCTTAGTGAAGTCTTCTTGCATCATGCCATTATTTCTGATTCTCTTGTCAGGCCCTGCAGTATGTTGGGTCCAAAGTGCGTCAACGTGCCACCTGGGGTAAGAGTAGGACTAAGGTGGAGGAAGCAAGAGAATTGTTAGCTGGAGTTATGCTTGCCCATGTTCCGGTAAGTAGAATAATAATAACAGATGATAATGTACATGATGTACTGCTCTACTTTCTTGTCCATATTTGTAGCTCAAGGCTCATAGTGTTTCATTAAGAAACTTCAGCAATGATGACGGAGACGCCAAGGCTAACGGCTATTGAAAAATGAATTTATATTTTACTTGAGAATCTTGCAATAATCCAGTGTTTCTATCAGCTTAAGAACTAGCCCCAGATGAGTAGGTAAATAGAGCATTGAACGCCAAAAACATTCACAATCAATACACGTACTGTACCACATTTCAATTGTTTTCAGGTTATCAAGTATGATTTCAAAGCCAAGTGTGTATTTTTAGCTCTGATGGTTCGGAGAGTCATACTCGCTTGCAGTGATGAGGTAAAACAAAAAACCAAACAAACTGTATTTTAAAAGTTGATTAAGTTAACTTGTACATGTACAATATTGAAATATGGTTTGTGGTTAAACTGTATTTAGAAGCTTGCAGGCCACATTTATGAAACAAATTATGGAACAGACATAAATTTAAAGGAGGTACAAAATTGCATGTGACAGACAATGCATCTTAAAAATTGGCATTTTTTTTAAGTTTGCTGTTCATAATCCATCTTCTTCTTCATCTGTCGAAACCATCCTAGTTAATTTTTGGCTTTTTATTACTCAATTTTTGGAGGTTTCTTTTAATCTGAGAGTGACAAAAAATGAGTTGACCATGACATAGCTCATTTAAAACCACGTGACTGTTTTCAAAGCATGAAAAGTGAATTTTGGGACCACCAAAAACAAATCTGTCTATTGACAAGGATCTCTGGGTTTGCCTAGGACACCTGTAAAAGCTTATCAGTGTCCAGATAAGAGACGGGTCTCGGGTCAAAAACCTGAAAGAAATGAAAATGAAAGGAAAATTTAAAGTTTTCGAAACAAAGATATTGGTCAGAAAATCAAATTCTGGGCAGTAGAGAAATCACAAATGAAAAGTTAATCTGCTATTAGTTCTGTAGGCAATTTGACTTGGCTAACTTTTTAACTTGGCTAATTTTTCTATTTTTCCTGCAGGCCCATGTGGATGATCGTGATTACTATGGTAACAAGCGACTGGAACTAGCAGGGCAGGTCTGTAAATCACCGTGATATAAAGTTGTTGTTGTTACTACGGTGGTTTGTATTGCTTCTGTTGAAGTCAAGTTTTATGATTTGCGAGATTCAATTTATCACAATTTTGCCAGATGACCCAGTCAAAAGTTGTACTCCCTGATTTAGTCCAGGCCCTATCGTGCCAAAGACTAGAAACAATCATTATGCTACAAGCTTTATTATCAAACACCAATCACTTTCGATTTGACCCGAGGTGAAATTACTATTACCAGTAGATATGGCAAATGTAGGAAGCTACAACTGCAGCTGTTGTTCATTGAACATCTGTGGCATAGCTATTATAGAGTATTGTGTGTGTGGTTAGTTATAAGCTCTCAAAAGATAATAGTCATCTTTTGTTAGTAATAATTGGAAATAATGATTTTTTGTTGTATCCATTTTTCTTCTATGGATTCATATTCAGAATTTCTTTTAAATTGCTTTTTTCTTCTGTTTACAGCTTCTGTCTCTTCTTTTTGAAGATCTTTTCAAGAGATTTAATGGCGAGGTAAACATAATGTCAAAGACAAAGTTGTAATATTAGTACAGTTTCTACTGGTTAAAAGTTGGCGAGGGGCGAACAAGTCAACTATCAAAAGTTGACAGAAACCGAGAGTGAGACGTCTAATTGTTTTGGCATAACCCATGGACCGTTCTATTCAACAAAAAGTTCAGTGAAAGCGGCGAATTCATGGTTTTGGTTTGGATTTCAAAATTTTACTTGCATGCACTCCCAGGGCAGTCTGTTGAAAATTAGACCACCCATGCCTAGCCAATCGGATTATGAGTTTGCCAAATTTTCCTTAAGATGTTTTACTAAATATCAAAATTATTTTGATCCCCATCTTGATTGTGGTGCTAACACAATTTGATAAATCATTTTTCAGCTTAAAAAGATTGCCGATCAAACGATTCCAAAGCCAAGGGCTGCACAGGTATGCTATTATTGCAATTAAAGAACCTGGTTTTGTTTCTACACATTGACAAAGATTTTAACACTATGCGTAACACTTCATCTGTCTGAACATCTGGCTGACACTCCCAATAAGCCAAAGGAGATCCGTGGAGCATGGCCCTATCACTAGAAATGTGAAAACCTTTCTGCATACATGTACTGCTAGGATTAATTTTTCAGAAGTGTCCAGTTTTGTTCCTGGCTGTGGCATTTTTCATAAGATTTCAATTACAAAACATGAAAATGTGTGAAGGCTGGGTATAACTGACTCATTTCATTGTGTTGCTTTAATTCAGTTTGACATCGTGAAGCACATGCGTCAGGATCAAATAACACACGGACTGGTTCATGCAATCACCTCGGTAATAAAATACTACAAACTTTTGTTTTAACTACTTAAGTTGTATGTTGTTCTGTTTGGTAATTTTGGATAATTTGAAATATTAATCAAAATTAATCTGAACCTGGATTTAAATCTAGATTCCAACCCAGAACTTTCCAAAATGAATGACTGTTTTGTCTGAGGGCTTGAATACCAACTGCAAGTTGAATTTGAAAACCAAATTCAAAGGTTGAAAAGGGAATTCGATAGTAAAAGAGATTCTAAACTAGCATTTCCCCTTTTTAAGATTTTTGGTTCCGTACTCTCGCTTCCAGGTGATAAGTAGCGTTAAAAATTGATGTAATTCTGACAAAGAACTTTTTTACGCCATTGATTCATTGCATCAGCTATAAATTTTCCTTTCAGGGTAACTGGATAATTAAGAGGTTTAACATGCATCGTGCAGGTGTTACACAGGTGAGTTCAGTGACATTTTTTTGGCTTGACAGATTTGTTTTCTTAGCTTGGTAGGTATGTACCGTCAAAAACGATCTTGGCAAAAAATAATGATTAGAATTGGAAAGTGTGGTTGAGTATCTAGGGAACATTTCCTTCGAAAAACATCTCAGTTACATGTAGTTCCAGGGTATATTGTGGTTGAATTTGATCTTTGGTTTAAACTTTTCAAACTAGTTTAATTTCTATTTTAGATTGTCTTGTGTCCATGTCCATTCCTTTTGGCTGATGGTTCGTCATTGACAAAACCTATGAAGGAATAAGTGAATGGTTTTAATAAGTTAGTTAGGTGTCCACAATTAGTAGAGGGGACTTTTCCCCTCAGCTACTCCTTTTGACACGTTAATAAAGTTATTATTATTATTATTATTATTATTATTATTATTATTACAAGTGAAACCGGTAAAAACAATATATAATTATATATCCCATAGAAAACAGGTAAATGTGAAAATAAATTAGTGTGTATCAATCAGATCAATCTGCAGCTTACTTTCATAAGCAAATGCCTACATTGTGCAGTTCCAGAAAATCTCCTTACCCACCCCAAGGATGGTCATTGGAAATTCCGAGGGGGGTGGGGGTCTCAATAGCACAATTTTTTTAAAAGAAAGTATGAAGCTAAACTGGAATTCCCACGGGGTGGGAGGGTCCAAAGTAAAGAACCATCCTTGGGAGAGGTATGGATATTTTTTGGAAACACACCTTGAGGAACCAAGCCTGTGCTGCAAAAAAACTTGACACATCAACTTAACCTGGAAACATTGAAACAATTTTTTTTTGTCATGAACCCCAGAATGGTTTTAAAACTTTCAGTATTTACATGTAGCCTTATTGGGTTCTGGGATGTTCATATCATATAAATAGCTATAAATGTCACTCAAGTATATTCAGGTTTAAACAGTGGCAACATGTGGGAATCAATCATGTGACAAATTTATTACATTGACACAATGTGTATTTTTGAGTTCATTTTGACTAACAGGAATGCCCTTGCAAAGTCTTCAAGTCACCTGTAAAAAGAATCAAAACACACAAAAACCATTTATTTTGATGAAATTGCTATTTTCCAGCATGCAGACTCAGTATATTAAAATTAAATGGCCTTTTTCAGTGTGTGAAAAAAACTGGCAGCTTTTATGTTGGGCTAGTGGATCCAATAATTTTTCCACTTGCTAGATAGCCAAATGACATTTATGGATTCTTATTTTTTGTTGTAGTTGTTTCGAAAGAAACATGGGACTTTGGGTAAGATCAGGAAGAAATCAATGTTCTTTGCACCCCTCCTTTCATTAATCATTACAGAAAAATGTCAGATTATTTTAATTAAATGTTTAAAAATGTTTTTGTAATCTGGTCATTTCAAAACATTATGTCACAGAAATCTGTGTTTGCTTTTCTTGTAGAGCAAGTTGCCAACAAAAACTAAGCTGGAGTTTGTTTAAATCAAATTTACAGCTACTACTTGGCTAATTCCCATATGGGTTAAAAAAAAAACTTGGGCCTTGACAAAGTGCGAGCCAACAAGTCATGAGAGCCATTCCACTATATATAAATAGCACATTGGTTAGCCTGAAAAGCTCCCTGGTTAGCCAAAGCAGTACTCCAGTTAGCCTGAGTATAGTTAGCTGAGGTGGCTTGAGGTTATGCTAATGATTGGACTTAGGTATTTCTGGCTTGTATGGCACTTATGTGTCATGAAACATGCAAGCCATGCAAGCAATTCCAGTTAGCCTGGATAAGATTCTGGTTGGCCTACATAGTACTCCGGTTAGCCCTAAAAGCACTTTGGTTGCCAAACGGTACATCATGTTGCTTGCAGTTAGCTTTATATTGGAATTAGGGTTTTCTGGCTTGCTTAAGTTTAAGGCCTCATGAATTTTTACATTTCTACTTTAAAATGCTACTGAAGGTCATCCAACAACTGAAAATACAGGCCTTAAGAAAATATCAAACAATTTTTTTAAAAAAGTAGACAAATGTCTGGTCAAAAAGCAGATCTTAAATGCCTCAAGTATTGAATGTGTGTAGAGAGCCCGGGGGGGGGGGGGGGGGGGGGGGGAGGGAAGGGAATTGCTAGAATTGACTGTCACATAACTATGTGTAAAACTAAGAGATCTACAACTACCTGAACTTGTTATAATCCATCGTTTAACTCAGCAGTAATCCAGAATGTCCTCAGTTCTGAATTCTGTAAATCCTGTCAAAACATTAGGCATTCTATTAGTCCCAAAAATTACCTGTAGACCACAAAATGCAAAAGAAACGGAAATCTATGTTTACCAATAAAATAAAACATCATGGGAAGAACAAATTCTAAGTTAAGAAATGGTCTCATTTATTAAACATGCCCAAAGAGGCATTCCAAAACGTGAGTAGCACTGTTTAATTGAAGTCTAGATTAGGTTGACTGCAAGTAGTCTCTAGTCTAACTTTAATAAAAAAAGAGATCACACTGAGCTGAAAATCACATCAAAGGTGTTGCAGCAATTTCAAATTTCTCTGAGATAATTTTTCTTTGCGGCCTGAAATGGCCACTTGGTCAATATTTTGAGGAACATCCCCTCACGTATAAATAATGAACGGATGCGACTCTTATTAATTTGAAGTACAGTAGCTTCAAATTCAGATGACAAACATAAATAACAGTTACATGCCTCGACGAAATGACTCCTCGTTCTCACTATCTATTTTTACGCCGAGCTCGGCTATAATTCCAGTAAGCTAAGTTGATAAACATGATAAACGTCGAAGACATAAGCTTCAACCAGTCTAAAAAAATCATTGTACAAGGAGAAACGCTTACCTCAGGTCCCTGTAAGTTTCTGTTACCCACGTTTTTGCACGTTTCTACTCATTCCATATTCTTCTTTATCGGGATTACAAATGAAGGAGGTATATCCTACGTTTGGGGACTCGTTTTGATCGCGTCAAGAAGGAAAAACATCGACAAAACCGGTCTCTATAACTCAAAATCACTCTATTAGATTCCCCTTTCTTGTCGCCATTCGTCGCCATTTTGAAAATGCTCTTTTCGTGAGCCCGCGATATGAGTCACGGGGAATCCGTTGGGGAGACCCCCAGCAGGGGGGAGGGGAGGGGCAGCTACTTAACCTCTCCCCAGGCCCACTCCTATCGTCTGAAAGATATTAAATCCATCTTCGCTCAAAGCAATTGAAATGAGAAGAAACTGACAACGCCATCATAAAGAGCATGTACTCCTGCCTTTGGCAAAATTTTCTTTTATTCCTACAGCGAATGATCGCTGAGTAAGAAGCCAACAAACTTTTCAATTGTATTTTTTACTGCCGTACATTTTTAGGAAAAAGTAATCATGGCCATTTTTTGAAACACTGTTTCAAAGGCTACAACTTCGCTTAAAAAAATCCTAAGAGGGAGATCCTAGTAAAGTTTTCAAGCGAATTTAAAAATGCGGTCCGCTCTGGTCACGTGACCGATGACGTCATAACAGTAAAAAAGATAAAAATGGACTTAAGATATAAATGTCTACCAACATGTAATTTGTTGTTTCCTCACATTTAATGCAACGCCAGATACGCACTTGTACCCAGACTCCCACTTTTTGAAAATCGTACATAGCTCCCTTAATATTTATATTTTGTTCGGTACCCGGGCAGTCTGAAATGCCTCACACCAATGTGCTTCAAACTGCAATGACTATTTTTTCAGTAACAAAATAGCTTCGTCACAGTGAGCAAAAACGAACTTGAGAGCAATGTCACGTGACTAATGACGTCATGGCCCTACGTCTTTTCCAAGAAGTGGTTATTGTCAAGAGTTATTTCTACACGACGTTGTACTCCTGCTGGCTTAAAACTGACTAAGTTATTTGGCATTGACGATTTTTCAGCTGCAAAGGATTTTGGGAAGGTTTTTATTATAATTATATATTGTTTTTATAATTATTATTATTATTATTATTATTATTATTATTATTATTATAACCTTCAATCGTGAATTAACTGAATTTGTAAAATCTTGTTCCTTCATAGGTGCTTTCACGTCTTTCATTCATTTCTGCACTCGGAATGATGACGAGAATTAGCAGTCAGGTAAGCAATAATGTTAGACTGTTCACAGCCTCTCTATTTTTCAACGCAAGAAAACGTGAGAAAGTCAGCGAGAAAAGCGAGCGCAAAGCACGAAGCACGGGGGGTGGGACTCGCTGCTCTTTCGCCGCGTTCAACGATCGAAGAAAAACACGGAAAAACAGAGGGCTGTGAACAGTCTACAATAATGTCAACTCAGAGTACTCCTCATGGACAACAGATTATAGTATTCACGATGAACTCTGTCCAATGTTTTATTTCTTTTGCTACTCACAGTTTGAAAAGACACGTAAAGTGAGCGGTCCTCGGTCACTGCAGCCATCTCAGTGGGGAATGTTGTGCCCGTCAGACACGCCTGAAGGAGAGGTGGGTATTGAATAGTTTTTTTTTCTCAAATGCTTAACAACACACACCCGAATCAAGCATGCTATGTATATACAGCCTACAATCTGGTACACAATTATAGAGAGCATTATTTTGACTAGTTTGTACCTTGTAGTTTAAATGTTTGAAAGATGGATTGTTAAGAAGGACTGTTATCATCAAAGTTGGCATTTTGTTGTTGGTTGTGTAGGCTTGTGGATTAGTAAAAAACCTTGCGCTGATGACGCACATCACTACAGACCAGGATGAGGAACCTATCATTCGTCTGGCTTATAACCTTGGAGTAGAGGTGAATTACTCAGTATTACAGTTACAGTTACATATAAGCCTTGTTTATATGAGAACTGTTGGGACCACAAAAAAGAGTTCCTATTCGTTGCCTGCGAGAAGACTCTGGTGTTTGGGTTTTGCGCCCCGAGTCTGAGTTTCGTGTTGGCTTTTTGTGGGTGCGAGTTACCATCCCAGTGCGTGGGGAGGTTGGTAACTTGGAAGTCTCGTAGCCATGTAGCCGCGTAGCCACCAGCCCATCTGTAGTTACTCTATGTTTCGTTGGTGCAAAACCTTAGACAAGAGCTGAATCCTACTTGCAGGCTACAATTCACGAGGTGTGTGTATAAGTGGGTTAAGAACACAGTGAGACGTCGATCCCTCGAGCTCCTAGTAACTCCAACGAAAAGACGTTTACTTGAGTGGATTTACTTCCTTCTGTCAAACACTGAAATTTGACTTCCAGTTTCTCGAAACCAATTTTCGTTTTCCTTGGAGGTTTGAAAAACTGGGCTTCCACTGTACACTTGGCAAACGAAATACTGATTTGTAACTGGCATATGCAGGAGTGCACTTGTCCTGTAACATGAGTTCATAACAAGTGTAAAGCGCGAATTAGACTGTAGGATTTTGGCTACGATTTTGAGTCGACCAGCACCTCATTGAACATCTCAAATGATTGGCCATAAGAACAATAGGACAAAGGACACAAACAATGCCCCTATCCCTGAAGACAATGAGCAATATTGTTTTAGAATGCCTCTGAAATTAGAGGTTCACAAGAGGTACTGCTCTACTCACGATTTTCGCATGCGACACACGTACGCCATGATTAAAACACGAGTCGCGTCATCTAAATCAATCTACAATATCCTTACGACAGTTGTAGGTTTGACTTAATTGTTTTAAATTCTAGAATTTAAGTATGCTGTCCGGAGAGGAGATCAGCCATCCCTCAGTCTATCTTGTGTTTCTAAATGGTGGGTTTATTTCTTTTATATACCTCCTTTAATATTCAGTTTTTTTCTTTACCTTAATTGTATGGATTGTCTTCTGTTTTTCTTGGTTGTATATTACTCTACGACAAACATAACAATCGCGTTACTGCCATAAACATGCTGTTTGAAACTTTGCAGCTTTCAAAATAAGTTATCGAAACCTGGATGAACGCTTCAAATATTCTTTGCAAGATGTTAGTGTAACTCAAAACTGTCTGTAAAAGGATTAAATGCAATTCTTGCCTCACAGGAAACATTCTTGGTGTTGTGAAGAGTTACAAGCGGTTAGTTGAAACTTTTCGACTGATGAGAAGAGGTGAGTTGTTTTCAGTTGAGCTATGGCAGGCAGAATATATTTCTTGTATGAGGCGAAGTGGCCAAAGTGGTTAGTGTGCTTGAATTCTGGACAGAGCAGCCACGTTTTGAGCCGTGCCAGGCTTACTGCGTTGTGTTCTAGACAGAACACTTTACTCTCACAGAGTCTTTTGGGGCAATGGACTACATTTAGCACCTCACCCGGACAATGTGGGGCAGTGGCCCGAGTGTAACTTAGGCTGCGGTTAAACTTTGCATACAAATGTAATTGTTTTCTTGTGTTTTTTTTGGGTTTTAGCTGGCTACATAAGTGAGTTTGTTTCCATTTGTCCGAATCACCAGCACAGGTATTTCTCCTTAACAAGCGTGCTATTATTTTGCCGTGTTCCAAAGCTACACTTTTCAACATAATAATGAAATATTTTTTGTTATAGATTTGTAAATATTGCATCTGATGGAGGACGAGTTTGTAGGTACAGCAAGGTTATGTAATATATCAAATATGAGGGAGAGTGTTTCATCACAATTTGAAACGTCGAGAAGAGAGGTGAAAATGTAATTTAAAGCGGAATATCTTTGACGAGCTTCGAGGTTTTTGGAAATGTGATGAAATACTCTCTCGAATAGTTGAAACATCTCAATCAAAGGTCAAATTACAGGGAAAAAAATCTATGATAATCTAAGATCACATAAGATCACTGTTTTGATTTCCTTTTTTTTACTTGATGAATTATTAATGATTCTGAGACATTTACTTGAATATCGCGTAACAGGGTTAATTGGCCGTTGTGAACTAATATTATTTGATTTGAACAATATTTTAGACCCTATATTATTGTTAAAAGTGGTAAACCAAAGGTGGTCGACAGACACATTCAAGAACTTGTACAAGGGTTTAGGTGAGTTTACGTCTGTAGATCCAATCTGATTTTTGTTTACGTAAAGCTGAATGAGCTAAAGAAGGCATGGAGAACATCTGGTCAACATCTGCTATCGTGCTGAATAAATGAATGACAAAAAAAGTAACGTTGAAATTTTGTAATAAATAAAAGAGATGATGAAGATTGAATATTCATTTGTCACGAGCGTGGGACAATGTCAATGGAACCCATGGCGTCCCAGATACCGGTTGGGTGCTCAAACTACTGAGCTACGAGAGATTCTTGGTGAACTCGGCTATTTACTTGGTTCATATATAACACGCGTCCTGCATGCTGCCTAGAATAGCAATGTCAGCGACGAAAGAGATGTTATGAAAAGTGTGATTTTGAGTCTGACCTAATTACCAAGTGCTGTGCTCTGTTATCGGACAACTGCATGTTGTTGAGAAGCTTTTGCTTTCATTTGTGTGCTGACACAGCATATATTCAAAGAAAAAATGTCACATCACGTTCTGACCAATTTGGATCTTCATGTATGGATCATCATGGTACTTCTAATGTATTGTATTTGGTTTTGTTTCACCAGGAGTTTTGAGGACTTCTTACACGAAGGCCTGGTTGAGTACTTAGATGTCAATGAAGAAAATGATTGTTCCATTGCACTTTATGAAAAAGAAATCACAAGGTATGTCATCAACTCACATGTACGTATTTGTTCGTTCAGTTAAGTTTCATACATGTTCGAAATTTCCGCGATATCGCAAAATAGCCGATAATTTACACTTGCGATTTTCATTGCGAGTTCGGACGCGACAAACGTTGCACTTGAAAGGGCAGCAGAAATCGCTGTGTAAACGGGCCTTGAAGGGAGAGTGTCAGAAGAGGTCTTCTAAGTTTTTGTGTAAACTATGCTGGAATTATAAAGGTGCACTCAATGATCAACAAAATAACCTTTAAGCAGCAAAAAGGCATAAATTTACTCTATAAGATGTGAACAAACCATAATAAATGGTCTTTTAGCAACTTTCTTCTAAGAAACACTTTCAAATTTGAAAACGTCAGGCCGACGTTTTCAAGTTTTAGACCACGTCTTTCGTACCCGTCCGTAGCCAAACCAGTTTAAAACAACTTTCGTGACCAGAGCAGTGCGTTGTAGCAATGTTAGGTAACTATTAGTGGAGTTCTAATTAATGCCAACACCTTCATTAGATTTACAAGTACCAGTAAATCTTGGTGACAATACTCTACCTTTCAGGGAAACAACGCATCTAGAAATAGAGCCGTTTACGCTCCTTGGAGTATGTGCTGGGCTTATACCATACCCTCACCACAACCAGTCACCCCGGAACACATACCAGTGTGCTATGGGCAAGCAGGCCATGGGTATGTATGCATTGTGTACTAATGACCTGGATAATGTGGGCTGTTATCGTGGTTTGATTATGTGTGGTAGCAGTATATTAACATAGTCATTTGACCAGTCAATGCTGAAGGTCTTGTGCAGTTACTTTATGCCCGTTTCATTACTTAAATCATAGGTTCCATTGGCTACAACCAGCGTAATAGGTAAGTTGTGCCATCATTTTACATATCACAACAACTTTTTCTTTCGAAGAGTGATTTTAGAATATTAAATTATGTTGGTTTAGTTGAATTGTAATTAAATTATTAAACTGGTACGCTGGTAGCTCACATGTAAAATCTCCTTCAATCAAGTTTTTAGTTAGTGCTCATATTTTCTGCATTCAAATCGACCTTAACCACTGGCGGTTCTAAGAGAGGCCCCGTTTAACAGAAAAGGCCTGAATGACCCGCATTCCAGGTTCCCTTTTTAAAGCAAGAAAAGGTCCACCAAGCCCCTCCTCCATGCCCCCATTTAAGCAATGAAATCCATCGTCACCTTCTCTTGAGCACGTCTGATCATTTGCTGATGAACATTACCGGTAGTTTGCTGCCTTTTTATCATAAGTACTATAAATAAAATTTACAAATACAGTAGCTCAATTCCGTTTTCTTTTTATTTGAAACAGAATAGACACCTTGTTGTACTTTTTATGTTATCCTCAAGTGCCCTTGGTGAGGACGAAGGTAATTGTCTACTTTATATCTTTTAATTAAGGAATAACACCTCAGTTTCTGTCTTTTAACTCTTGTTATGGCGAACCGCAGGCGAAGGTTCTCTCAGCCATTTGAGGGAGCAAAATAGTGTGTTGCAACCTTTATTCCTTTCAAATTGTTACGTAGTACGATTGTAATTTTTTTACGACAGGATTTTTACTAAAATAATGTCTTGCCTCGAGTATGCTTAATGCTAATGGCACGTGATATTCTGTATGTAACTCTAATTAGCTATTATTTTGGGTGAAAGTCGATGAGACCGAAGGATGAATCAATTATTACTCCGTATAAATCGAGAGCGGGTTGTTGTTTTAGTAGAATTCTTTCGGAATTCCTTCTAAATAACGATTTCCAATTATTTCTTTAACTTGACGACGTAGCGAAATCGTATGCGGACTGAATTATCATTTTAAATACGCACTCTTCAGTTAGAGTCGCGTAACGGTGAATGCCTTTCTTTTAATTTAGTCTTCTCGTGGACTGAATTATCCAGTAATATTTCTTTCCTCCGAAACCTTGGAGAAACAAGAAGACGTCACTATTTTGGAGAAAAACAATCAATTGGAAGCATTTGCATTAGAACACTAGTAGATTTCTACTAGTGAACAATAGCAGGAGTCATTATTTAGCAAGAACGTTTTCCTCGAGAATCAGAGCTAACAAATATACTAACATATTAAAATTGTTTTCCGCCATGTTAGACTATAGATTTGATCCAGTTTGACAAGCTGCCTGCAGGTAATATTCTTGATTTTGTCTATATGGATGTTGTAGCCCAGTGTTTCTGACTTTTTTTACATGTTTCTGGGATCACTGTTTGTCAGTGACATGAAGTTATTTGTCAAAGTGTTATGTTTGGACAGAGCCTTTAGCTTGTGTGTCTGCTGAAAAATAGTCGCTCGTGTGAAACCTTTTTCTCAGTTGTTTGATAGATCTTTTTAGGCAAACCGTAAATGAAAGAAAAACAGTATATCCGAATTTAAATGTTTTAACATGATGAATCACTATCAAAATAAGCGGGTGAGAATGGCACTTGGAATGTTTGCCTTGTTTTTGTATTTCAAGGTCAAAATGCAACAGTGGCTGTTATGAGCTATAGTGGATATGATATTGAGGTAAAATCATTTCTTTTTCTTCTCTTGAATTTCTTTTTTTCAAGTTTTTTTGTCCGTGATCCGCTGTGTTAGGGGCGAATTAGACGGTACGATTTTGCCTACGACTTATCATTATCGTGTGCGACACGCTTACGCCGTGACTACAACACGAATCGCGTCGTGTAAATCAACCTACCACATCCTCACGACAGACGCGCGCGCGTGTAAATGGTCCTAAGTTATGTCGTAGGCCTGTCGCAAGCTTGTCACGTACGAGAACGTCGTACCGTGTAAATCGGCCCTTTGTCTCCCTTAGTCGCAACGTTTTTGTTTCCGTACTTCTTTGGCGTCTTCTACCTTAGAAAGCTAGTTTTTGGAAGTACATGAAATTTTGACTTGATACGTTTGAAATACTTTTAGGAGAACATTGTCAGTGAAAAAGTTTACATGAAAGTTTCATTTCTGTTTCTATGAAAATGTTCAGTGCCGCGAGTGATTAAAAGTCATTATTATTTTAACTTTTCACTTTATTGTTTCGCATTAGAGTTTTTCGATTTAACGGAAACAGAACGACTTTTTCCGCCTATGTTAGCTAATTGAATGTAAATTAAAGGGCTGTTTGTTTAAATTTACACAATGTAATTTCAATTCTTCTACTCAGAGTAGATTAAATTGTAGTTCAGTTGTAACTAATAGTTTACTCGTTCCCCTTCTGCGCGACAATTTCCCCTTATACAAGAACTATCTTTTTCAAAACCAAAAGCTTAAAAAGTGTCTCCAGTACCATTTACTAAAAGGCTGATATGATATTTATGATATGATATTCATAAGTGCCAGCTACTCTCCCTATCTAATATCACAAGATCTCATTTCGGTAACAACAACAACGACAACAACAACAAAATTATCGACGCGCAATTCGCCTAATAAAATGTTTTCTTCTGTTTGAAAGAAACGCACAAGTACTAATCACGAAAGGAAAAAACGGTCTTTTATGTCGAAATACAGACGAAATTGAAGAATAATTTTTTTGGAAACCAAACGAGTGCTCTATTTTAACTCGTAATGATCTTAATGCTCTATTAGCAGACCTCTGTGAATTCAATAGCCATTTCAATAGGTGGAAAAATGTGTTCCAATTAAGTGAATTTTCCGCTTAATCGGAAAACTCTATTGAAGCTGCAAAGATCCCTGTTAGTTATTTTGTCTTCACACCCTATTACAGTCTCTTAAGCAATTGATATTACCTTGTTACATGAAATTTTTGTAACAATTTATATAATTTAGAGCTATATTTTGGAGATTAATAGGTGACTTACTTTTAACCGACATCAAATTATTTTATGCGATTTTTTTTATAAAACGCCACCAAAAATCGTGTAAACGCAAAAAACACACATCCTTCAACTTAGATTTACAATAACAATTTTATCGTAAGGCTATGTTTTGTTTCAGGATGCTCTGATTCTTAACAAGTCTTCTGTTGACCGAGGTAACAACTATCATCATTGCAATCTTCAAACTTAAAATGCTTTTGCCAGCTATTCTTTACCGGCAACGAAAATCGTTTTATCGTATCGTGTTTCTTTTTCTTCCAGGGTTTGGTCGCTGTTTAGTATACAGGAAGCAGACCTGCTTATTAAAGAGATACGCAAATCAGGTATATTTAATGTTTAGTTAGCCAGACAAGTCGGGAGGCGCGGTGGCCTAATGGTTAGTGCGCTGGACTCTGGATCGGACGGTCCGGGTTCGAGCCCTGGCCGGGACACTGTTGCGTTCTTGAGCGTTCTTGGGCACCCAAGTGTATAAATGGGTACCAGCGAATTAACTGCTGGGGGTAACCCTGCGATGGACTAGCATCCCATTCAGAGGGGAGTAGAAAATACTACTGTGTAGCGCTTTCGTGTAGTGCTGTTTGTGTTTCCTTTTTTTGAGTAAAAATTTCAGATTTTTGTTTCTATTTTGGTACTATTGGAGGTAAAAGGTTATTCGGTAAACTGATTTTGTTTATCTGTAATGTGTTGTCTTTGTTGTTTTTCTTTTCATCTGACTGTTACCTTCATCCTTTTTCACTACACCTCGTGGATCTGAAAGACATTTGATCGTGTAATGGGTAAGGTGAAATTGACGAATTTTCTCGTTACATTATGGATATTTCCTTACTAAAATTAACATACATTCTGGAAGGTGGCCATGGCACAAGTTTTAAGTTGCTGCTAAATGATCTGCCACTTGTAAAAGGGATAATGCAACACGTGCACAAATATAATGCTGTATTGCTTGAAGAGGGCAGCCATCTTGACTGTACCGGCCTAATTATGTTACGTTTGTCGTGTTCGTCATGCCATGAGGAAGAAAGGTCTCGCCTGATTCCCGTTGGGGACTTTGTCCCACACTCGTGACTTCACAAATTACCATCGTCCTTCTCTATCCTCAGACAGAACACTATCGACATTATTAGTCCTGGCAGTATACAGGACGCGTGGCCACCAGTCTCCTCGCAGCTCAGTGGGCAGTCATGGGTTCTATTCCCGTCAGACACTCCAAAGTTTTCTTTCTCCCACGTTCGAGACAACATAAATTACATCTCCCCCCCTCCCCCCCAAAGATTTCATCATAGCTCGCTAACGGGTAACAACGCCTGGTGTCTTTAGGTCCCAGCAGAGATGCTAGCACAGGGGAGGTGATCTGGAGACACAGAGCGCTAGATGCTGATGGAATCTGTTCTCCAGGTAACGTTCATATGTAATACTGTAAGGTAGGTAGCATTTGGGTGATGGTCCTGAAGTTTGGTTGTTAAATACATGCACAAGACGTGAAATGGAGGTACTTCCTATAGTGGCGCCGCCCAAAAGGACAGCTTTTTCAGGCTAGAAGTATTATATACAAAATACGCGTTTCGTCGCCGTCTTAGTTGGTTAAAGCCCCTATTCACCAGGGCCGGGTTGTTCGAAAGCCGGTTAACACTAACCCATGATTTAACGTTGATCAAGGGTTCAATTTCTCTAGTATAAAACTGCTTAAATTGCTGAAATTTTCTGGAGTTAAGATTAGTCGACGTCAAACCTGGAGGACTGAAAATACAAACAAAAAACCTCACTGAAAAGGTAAAAAATTGAGAGCAAAATTCACGCTAATCCTGGATTAGCTTAATCGTGCCTTTAACAACCCGGCCCAAGTGTTGTGGTGGATGACGATATGAATCTCTTTTACCTCTTCCTAGATTGCCCTTGTCTCGCAATATTTACAAGCAGGTAACATTTACTTTCTTCTGTCTTTATTTTCAGGCGAGAGGATAGAAAACAAACAGGTTCTTGTTAACAAGTCTATGCCAGTTGTCACTGCTTCAGGACTTCAGCCAGGTATGGCCGCAATGCTTTTACCAGAACGATTTTCTGTATACTGCAAGCTCAAAACTCATTCCTTTTTTTTTTTGGCAGTGACGCCAGGCCAGCCACCACCTCAACCTGAGTACAGGGATGTGCCTGTGTCGTGAGTAAACATTTTCACCAATATCTTTGGCTTTTTATGATTTAACGACTTACAGTGCGGCTACTATTACCGGGGTCACCCAGACAAAGTTAACCAATCACAAAGCAGAACGGAAACAATAGATTTCAACATTTTTAACTTCAGCCAATGAAATGTCGAATACAGAACAATGAAATTTCAACTTGTTCGTTCGCCACGAAAACAGATTGATACAAATTTTAGCTGTAAGGCACTGAGTTTTCAATTAATTTCGATATCCCTTTTGAACTTGAGTAGTTGTGACAGCAACATTTTGAAGGTAAATATCTGCGATGTTTATGAAAGAGAAGTTCGAAACAGGGAAAGCAACGACCATACCATTTGTCTCAACTGTTGCGTGGCGGAGTTCGCTCATGACAATAATTTCAAGTTTTCTCTACGCCGTCAACTGGAGTTTTGGTAGTACCATTTGGAAAATAAATACAAGTAATGCTAGCGAGGGAAGACTTTCTTCACGGCATAACCTACCAGTGAAAGCTAAGATTCCAACTTTTTCTGTTTGAAATTTCAGTACTGTTATTTACTCAATTTGTTCACTCGTGAAGTCCATGAAGCTTATGCAGTTTATGCTGAATGTAGCATTAGCTAGCGTTGACGCTTAGATTTAAAAATTTGAGTAGTTTCACATGCTGTATAAATGAATGTCATTTGTCATGCAAGTTTAATTTGCAAGAATCGATGTCAATCTCTGTGAAAGCAGTGGACACGACGGCTTTTTGTTTGGCACATTGTGTGGCGGAATTTGATTCTCGAAAAAAAATTAACCGCCGGCCGTTTCACTATTTTCTTGCAAATGTGACAATGCAGGACACAGGACGAATTCCAAACAGGAAAATCGGTTTTGTTATCAACACTGACTAGCATACAAGTGAAATTGCTCTATAAACTTTTCTCTCCGAATTAAATTCCTTCAAAAGCTCAGTGTCGAGTTGTTGGTCTCGGAAGAGGAAACCATTGAAGTGTTGAGATGCTAGAGAAAACCGGGCGGTGGTTAAGTTTGAAAATTCAAATACGCCACGTATCGTGCAACAGTTGAGACAAACGGTACGGTCGTTGCTTTCCCTGTTTCGGAGTTCTCTTTCATAAACATCGCTAATATTTACCTTCAAAATGTTGCTGTCACATCTACTCAAGTTCAAAAGCGATACAATCGAAATTAATTGAAAACTCAGTGCCTTACAGCCAAAATTTCTATCGATCTGTTTTCGTGGCGAACGAACAAGTTGGAATTTCATTGTTCTGTACTCGGCATTTTATTGGCTGAAGTTAAAAATGTTGAAATGTATTGTTTCCGTTCTGCTTTGTGATTGGTTAACTTTGTCTGGGTGACCCCGGTAATAGTAGCCGCACTGTAAAGGGTCTAGTTCCAGCTTCAAACATCCGAGTGTTTTGATATTACCACACAGGACCTGGTTGTTCGAAAGCCGATTGACACTAAACCAGGGCCGCGTTGTTTTCGAAAGTCGTTTAGCGTTCATTTTCTCTTGTAAAAAAGTGTTTTTATTGTTTATGTTTTGTGAAGATTGAGATTAGCTGACGTCAAAACTGGAGGGAAAAAATATAAACAGAAAACCTCACTGAGAAGTTATAAAACTGAAATCAAAATTCACGCTAATCCTGGATTAGCTTAATCCTGCTTTGAACAACCCGGCCCAGGATAAAAAGTTGATCGAGAGTTCAAATTCTCTCATAAAGTGTTTTTATTGCTTATTACTAATGTTACGAGATTAGTTGACGTCAAAACTGGAGGACAGAAAATATAAACAGAAAACCTAATTGAAAAGTTAAAATTCAAGCTAATCCTGAATCAGCTTAATCGTGCTTTGATCAACCCGGCCCAGAATACTTGTTTGTATTTGAAATACTTTCACTAGAATGATTCATCCGATCTAGGTTTTTTTAAAACTAAATTTTCGGTGGCCTCTGTCCACCTTCATCAGAGTAAAAAAATTTTGCGTGCGTTAAAAAATTAGCACGCGATGAAGGTGGACAGAGGCCACCGAAAATTTAGTTTTAAGAAAACGTAGATCGGATGAATCATTCTAGTGAAATTAAGTCTACCGATCGCCACAGACAAAGTGTATTTACATTTGAAATAATTGATAAGACCTTTTTCAAAACATAAAATTCCCAACGGTAGTTATCTCTCCTCCAGCGCTTTCCGGTGAAATCTGTTGTTAAGTCATCCTTATCTGTCTGTTTATTTTGATAAGCATATCTTGCAGCAACTTTTCGGCGTTCATTTTGGTTTCGACAGGTACAAAGGCCCAAAAGATATTTACATTGAGCGAGTTCTGGTGACATCAAATGCTGAGGAGGTGATTATTTTATTCTTATTGGCATGGATATTTCAAAGAGTCGTCGAACATTGCTTCAAAGGGTTGCTGATTTTTTTTTTTTGCATGACCGACCACTTTCCAGTTGGTTACATTTGTAGCTCAGTGTTGTTTGGGTCCTGGCACCACTTAATAACCAACATAACCAAACTTAAAATCTTTCCATTACAGGGTTAATGCACACCTTTCCTTCGCTCCATTGTGTCTGCTCCATTGGAATAAATATATCTCTGCTTTGATAATAACACTCATTCGACCATTTTTCTTGTCAGGCATTTCTCATCAAGATTCTGCAAAGACAGACGCGGCGACCCGAGATTGGAGACAAATTCAGCAGTAGACACGGACAGAAGGGGTGAGTTCTGAATGCAAGGGGCTGTGTGTAATAAACAGTGTGCAATACTCATCATTATAGCCCTTTCCTTGGTTGATACTGGGGGGTAATAATGCTGGGGGGTAACCCTGCGATGGACTAGCATCCCATCCAGGGGGGAGAAGAAATATTCCTAGTCGCTTAATGCTACGGAAACCGGGATAAGCTCCGGCGGTATGAGCCACTAGTAGGCTCGACACAGACTTTTCTTGGTTGATACGAAAATTTCTCATGGAACTGTTTACCGTGCTACGCGCCGTACCGTTGCCACTTAATATAGTTTTTGATTAATTTTTGACAACTTTTAGACAATCTTTGTCAAATTTCTGATGGCTTCTGTTTTAACTGGCCAATAAAAATGCGAGAAGTGAGAGAGGCGGAGTTGTCGTAGAACGAACGTGGAACTTGACAACTTCGCCTCTCACAGTTCTTGTACTTTTATTGGCCAGTTCAGACAAAAGCCATTAGAAAGTTGTGACAAAGATGTCAAAAAGTTGTCAAAAATTAATAAAGAACTTTTATCAAGTGCAACGGTACGGCGCGTAGCACTGTAACTGTTTCTCGACTTAAATCTGAATTTCTCAACATTTTGAAAAACAAGCAACGTAACTTAAAGATTTTGATAACTTGCTTAGACTTACTTAGACTGAGATATAATGAAGCACGCCCTTCCTTTCAGCCTTAAACCAAATTCACCTCATAAGTTGCACAGGTCTTGTTGAAACGCTCTCTGGATTCATAAAAAGTGGTTAGAGCGCCGGACTTGAAATCCGGAGGTTTCGGGTTCAAGTCCCGTTCTGACCACTATCTGCATTTGTTCTCGGTTGTCCCAAGTTCAAATCCTCGGTCATGCTTGTAAATAGCCAACTGGTCTGCCTCCTGCCAGTTGGGATTTTTGATCATGTTATGTTTATTTAATATTTGTTTCATATACACGGCCCCACAAGCTTCTAGCTTTAAACACAAACCGTGTATAAATAAAGTTGCTTTACCTTTACCTTTTTTTTGTGGTTTATTCAGAGACCAGTAGAACCGAGATTTTTCACCAGCTTAGGTGTGAGGGGAACTTGCAAACCAAATTGAAGACAACGATTCTTTGACAAGTTTAGAATCCAACATTAATATGAAGTTTCTTTATCTTTCAGAGTGTGCGGCTTAATTGTGAACCAGGAGGACATGCCCTTTACCGATCTGGTAGGAACTCTTATCAAACAAACTGTTTTTTTGGTGCTGTTTCTATTTTGCCCATTATTCACTAACAACTTTTTCTTTTTCTTTCCTGAAAAATTAGGGCATCTGTCCTGACATTGTAAGTACCAGTTTCAGTTGATTTTGCCGATATTCCCTGTGTGTGGGAGGCGCGGTGGCCTAATGGTTAGTGCGCTGGACTCCGGATCTGGCAGTCCGGGTTCGAGCCCTGGCCAAGGTCACTGTGTTGTGTACTCGGGCAAGACACTTTACTCTCATAGTGCCACTCTCCACCCAGGTGTATAAATAGGTACCGGCGAATTTACTGCTGTCCAGGGGCAGTAGAAATACTCCTAATCGCTTAATGCCGCCGAAACCGGAATAATATCCGGCCTGATGGGCCACAAGGCTCGTATGCAGACTTAACTTACCTGTTGTCATAATAATAATGTAACTAACAACAGAAAACGGAACAGTGTCTCGGTCAACACGAAGTATTGCTGTGGTACTGATTTAAAAATGTAAAATGTAAATGTTGTTTATAGTGGCCATGCACTTAGCTTCGAGATAGCTAGTTTAGGCATGCCACTGAAACATAGGAAACAAATAACTTTAAATGAACATAACATGGTTAAAAATCCCAACTGGCTGGAGGCAGACCAGTTGGCTATATACAAAGCGTGACCGAGGATTTGAACTTGGGATGACCATGAAACAAATCCAGCTAGTGGCAGGGTGGAGGGTTTGAACCCGGGACCCCCGGATTATAAGACCAGCGCCCTAAACCACTCGGCCACGCTGCCTCTTAAAGCTGACTTTGTGTTTCAGATCATGAATCCTCATGGCTTCCCGTCTCGGATGACTGTTGGCAAACTGATTGAACTGATGGCCGGTAAAGCTGGTGTGTTGAATGGACATTTTGGATATGGAACAGGTAGGAGATACAAACAACGATAAAACTTACTTTACTTTACAAAGGTTAAGGTCAGTCACGGGAAATTCGTGGATTTTTGGTCTAAACTATTCTGAATTAGTGGTAGGGAGCCTCTAAAGAAACATACAAAGAAAAGAAAGAAAGAAAGAAAGAAAGATATAACCTTAATTTGTAGAGAGAAATCAAACCACGGCTATAAATATCGACTTTTCTGAAGACGCTCGGAAACACTTGAAATGTTTTGCCATAATTTTTCAAGTTGTAATCCATTTCCATCCTAGCCATCCGCAGCCAAAGATGCTTGTTACCAGTTTCAGTGCTCTATTATAGTAATTGTTAATAAAATGGACCGTTATTTGAAGGTTTCCTTCGACACAAATACGAATGTTTGAATTTAGTACAGGACGCAACGTGATAACAGAGATATTGTTAGGTATCAGGAAAAGGTATCCTGTTACTGATTTGAAAACTGAATTTAATTGCAGCATTTGGAGGTGATAAGGTGGAAGATGTCTGCAGTGTACTTGTTGATCATGGCTTCAATTACTCTGGGAAGGAATATGTAACCTCTGGTATCACAGGGTAGGTTAACCGGGTAAACTTTCGGATGTCTTCTAGTGAACTTCAGGAACCATTTGACATCTTCGGCTGATGTTCGGTAATCTTCGGAAGTCCTTAGTTGCTTCCGTTGTTCCCGCAAGTTCGGTCCAAGTTCTATACTAGTAGAGAAACGGTTTTGTTACGTTGCCGTTGACTTACTGGACAACCAAAATCGCCCGTCAACGTTTTTTATCGCAGAATTGTTGGCGTATTCCAGATATTCTTTTGCTGTACAACATATCACATGTGTGTACAGTTCAGTAGTAATGATTGCCGCTGCATGTTTCATTCCAGGGAGCCGTTAACAGCTTATATATTCTTTGGACCAGTGTATTACCAGAAACTCAAACACATGGTGCTGGATAAGATGCACGCTCGTGCTAAGGTCAGTGATAAGAGATAGATCCATGTATCTTTAGCCTTATACTGGAGGCTCCCCATAGCAGACCAATCAAGAATTGCTTGATTATATAGAACACTGCTCTGCAAATGCAGAGCCTACTAGGAAGCGAGGATGCCTAACGATGGCGAGGATGGAAATGGATTGCAATATGGCGGTAGTGTAGCAGTTCTCCTATGCTTGTAATTCTATTATTCCTCTGGTGTAGCAGTTGCTATAATGCCTGGCATTGTTGTTGTTGTTTGATCTATTGTTCTCGCCATTCGTGTGAGACCTAGCGAGGGCTGCTATCCGACCCCAATATGGACAAACTTGAAAATTAAGGGCTAACTTCTTGCAGTTTGAAAACAAGATGGTAAACATACTGATTTCATGTGGTTTCATGCTAATTTTTCATGCTGTCATTTTAGTCTGGGATTGCTTATAAGTGCCATTACAAAGCAATTGACTGTTTTCATTGTGGTGTCAAACACGTTTTACGTGATGGTTCTTAAAGGCATGGTGTTAACACTTTATTTGCGTCGTGCGTTTTCTAGGGACCCCGAGCTGTGTTAACAAGACAACCAACGGAAGGACGATCAAGGTGACTAATAAATAACCCTTGTTTCAATAAATAACATTTTAATCGTTTGACCTATTTCAAAAATTGTCATTACAAACCTGAAGATTAAGCATAGCACGACGCTTGAAAAATTCAACCAGGAATTGCTTATTGGCGTAATAGTTTACACTAGAGAGGCTTTTTTCTGTGGAGAGGGGAAAGCTAAAAAAAAAACACAAAAATGAAAAATAGGGGATGCGCGGGGAACGACAGGAAGGGCGAAACCTTTCTCCCTTCCCAGTGTCCCCGGCACGCTTTCGTTTTCATTCTCCCGAGGCTCCGCACGTCCTCTTCTCATTTCCCATCCCGTATGAAAAAGTAAGAGGCCTCTGCGGAGGGGACCTGGAGAGGTTAGTCTGAAATGTTTGTTGTCAGGATAACATGTGTTTGTGTTTGTTATAACTAGGGACGGTGGTTTGCGGTTGGGTGAGATGGAGCGAGACTGCTTGATTGCATACGGCGCCAGGTGGGTAAAATAGGAACAGACTTCTGACAATACGTAAACCTATCTAAGCTTCGAGATGAGATAATCTCTCTAAGATTGGTTCTGAGTTAGCGAAAAGCTCAACCGAGTCGGGGTAAGAAAACATCTGGCGGATTTTAAGTACGAATCATGTAAGATTACTTGGCCGCTTTACCGTAATTGTGCATAAATAAATACACCTGTTTATTTGTGTTGCCAAGGCATTTAATGTGAAAACAATTTGGAAATAAGACGCATCGGTTCAAGTGTTAGATTTTTTTTTTAACTCCAGAAACTCGAAGGGGCGAGAGAAATTAAAACAATAAGAAAATTAAAATGAAACTTCTGGGACCAGGGTACGAGACAGATAACAAAACGACGACAACAACAACAACAACAACAACAACAACAACAACAACAACAACAACAACAACAACAACAACAACAAAACGGCCAGTAGGCTATTGCTCAGTGTAAGTTCAACATTTCTTTCCCAGCATGCTCCTCCTTGAAAGACTGATGATTTCTAGTGATGCTTTTGAAGTTGACGTGTGCAGCGAGTGTGGCTTGATGGGATACTCAGGATGGTAATGATATTAGTCCATGATCTACATTTCAATTCTCCCTTCTGTTTTCTTACAATTTCTATAATCCTCCTTGGAAGAATATGGCTTTTAGTCAGCATGTGTTTCGTGAGATGATCAGCTGCTTTATTCTTATAACCTATTTGATTGAATTGGTTATAAAAAATGTAAGGAGAAGATCGGAACTTATCAGTACACGACGAGCCAATGAGAACTTGAAACAAATAAACGCATGTGACTGAGTCGTGATAATCTGGATTTGCATCTGATTGGTTGAGAAGGTGACACGAGGTTTTTGAACCAATCACTGAGTCAAAAGGAATCCGATTTACTTTCGACACTCATTTGAAAACGTCTATGCAAGGGCTCAAAGTAAGGCCGTCTTGGTAGTGAGAGCAACAAAGAGGAGAAGTTATTCATAAACAAGTCATCATTTACACCAAGTAACCGCAGATTTAATTGCTTTGTGGTCGCTATCGAAAACTATTTTGTGATCATACATGGACATTTGTCAATGAATGGTTTAAAGCTGTGCTTTGCAGTTCTTTCTCCAGTGAAGCAATGAAAAGTTTTCCCAATGGAATGCAATTCTTTCTCTAATAAAGCAATGAAAAGTTTTTCTAACAGGATGCAATTGTTTCTCTTATATAGCAATGAAATGTTTTTCCAACCGGATGCAATTCTTTCTCTAATGAAGCAATGAAAAGTTTTCCCAACTGAATGCAATTGTTTCTCTAATGAAGCAATGAAAAATTTTCCAGCGTTCGTTTATACTGGTGCCTATGTGTCATGTAAACAATAACAATGGATAACCTGTACGCAGAAGTTGTCTGCTTCGATGACTGATGCCGCTGATTTGTTGGTTTGCAGGTGCCATTATTGTTCGTCTTCTCACAACATTTCCACGTTGAAGATACCCTACGCTTGTAAACTTCTGTTCCAAGAACTCTTGTCCATGAACATTGTACCACGGCTTTCACTGAAGCATTATACGGACGAGTGACGAGCAGATGTGTGCAGATGTGCAACTTAAATTACTGCCCCGCGTGCGACCACAAGGGCTTGTACAGAAAGCAAGCACAACTGCAAGGGAATTGTGACCAAAGTGGAAACACACAGTTGAAAGGAACCAATCGTCTATCGACACCCTGCGAGCGTGGCTTGTGGTTTCACGCCAAAAAGGAAAAATGAAAAGAAACATCCTTTCGCGGGTATCTTGCCGCCTCTATTAAAGTATCACGAAACATCTCGCGTTCTTGTTAGGTTAGTATTATATGCAAGTAAGAAAGTTAACTAAACGGAAGGTGTTTTTCCTCGCAGTCTACCGGGATATCCTGCGAGCGTGGAAAAAGTATGAAAAGAAACAAAAAAATCCTGATGTTTTCTTTTCGCGGGTCTCTAGCCGACTCTAATAAAGAGAATGATCACGAAACATTTCAAGTTCTCGTTAGTGTTATATGCAAGTAAGAAGGTTAACTGGTTCTGTGATATTTTACTGCGCCTTGCGACGCAAAATAGAATGAAATAAAAACATGTTGTTTGGAAATTGTTAATGTAATAGTTCCTTTTTCGAAACTAAGCAAAATTTTGCAACAGCGATACTCAAGCGAGAACGGCTTACTGACCCTACGATGGACTAGCATCCCATCCAGCTAGGGGGGAGTAGAAATACTCCTAGTCGCTTCATGCTACGGAAACCGGGATAAGCTCCGGCTTGATGGGCCACTTACCTTTACTCTGAAACTCTGTTCTAATATATACCCCAAGCTGTAGCAGCCTGCGCCGAGTTTGCTTACAGTTAGTTCCACTCTGGTTTGCAGGGGTAGCACAAAATTGGTAGCACAATATGCAGAAATGGGTTCCAGTTTCCCAGCGGATTTTTGATTTTGGAGCAAAATGTGATGGTGCTTTTAAGGTGAAATACTAAACCGGATGTTCTTTTCCTCGCAGCTTTGTTGTTGTGGTGTAATGTTCCAATATTAACTTGGAGTTTGCTCTAGCTACTTGCAAATTCAATCGAAATTTGCTTGAGCAAGTTGCCAAGTTCTACAAGTTCCGGCTTTAAGCTTTCGTGTATAAACTGAAATAGTATACCACTCGATGCCAAAGGGGGGACATTATAACTGCCCTGATGTGGTTGACTGTTTATCAACGGGGTGCAAGAAGCTAAGTAAGAAGTAAGCACAGATTGAGTTCACATCGCGAGACTGGGAACCAGCATTTAAGAGGGAGTCTCTCTAATTTTCGACCGGTCGGTTCCGGATCGAAAAATCAAATCGCCTGATTTTTTGTGAGGTGAAAGGTAAAGAAAAGGTAAAGTCTGCGTCGAGCCTACTAGTGGCTCACACCGCCGGAGCTTATCTCGGTTTCCGTGGCATTAAGCGACTAGGAGTATTTCTACTCCCCCCTGGATGGGATGCTAGTCCATCGCAGGGTTACCCCCAGCAGTATTTCGCCGGTACCCATTTATACACCTGGGTGGAGAGAAGTACTATGAGAGTTAAGTGCCTTGCTAAAGAACACAACACAGTGACCCCGACCAGGACTCGAACCCGGACCGTTCGATCCGGAGTCCAGCGCACTAACCATTAGGCCACCGCGCCTCCCAAGGTGAAAGGCCTTCATGCCAAAGTAACAAAACCACAATCTTTTTGGTTCTTGGCTTAAGGTTTTTTCCGCTAGAGCTAAAAATAATTTTGACCGAATTTTGCTCGCGTGCGACCGAAAATCAAGACGATTGTTTACCTTTTTTAACCGATCGGTGCAAAGCAAGGACAAACTGTACCGCCATAATTTTTACATAGCACGAAAGATCTACTTCTATTTTATGAGCTGTAGGAATTTCAAGCAATTTGAAGTTAATCTATTGGCATTCTATGATTTTTTTTTTTTTTTTTTTTTTTTTTGTATAATATCTTTATTTGTTTCCTGCATGCCGTTAAGGGACAACCCGAAAATTGGTCATTTTGTGGACCTCTTTTCTCAGCTGGCGGATAAAATCAAAACATGGCAGTTGCATCAATGTAAAGTCTTAAACTTCCCCCACACAAATATGTAAAAAAATATTGTCTATGACGCCTTTCCTGTAAATGTCGAGGGGATAATTTTTCCTAATTTTGAGAATTTATCAAAAACAACACCAAATCGCTAATTGTTGAAAATTTGAATACCTTGGACCAATACCGGTCTTACATCAAGAAAACTAAAGAAAAGTAAACTAAAACATTAGGGAATAGAAATAAAAAGCCATATTCAATAGTGTTTTCAATTTTTAGTTCGCCGTTTCATTTTATTGGGAGGAGAGTGATCATCAGCTCATTAAATATTCACCGAACAGTGAAATTCGATCCAAACCAGAACTGTCAAATTTCATATCGCACAGGCCGTCTTAATTTCATTGAATCTCGTTTCAAATCACATTTGTACACAAAACGAATATCCTGAAAATGCTACTTTGTTGTTGTGTTTAAGTTAAAGCCAAATCTGAGCTTTTAATACGCACTTAGAATACAAACGGAGTTCACTCACGATTTACTCGACCACTGTCAACACTGAATCGAAATTCATTTTCTCTGATTGTTGGACTATAAATTGACTTAGTTTACCTGAGTTCCAAAAGGCTTTTCCCCTTTTTCTTTTGACTTTTTCTGTTGGTGATGCATTTAACTTACCGGTGCAATTTGGAGCTTTGATTCAATGGACGAACTACCAGTCCGGTTCTGGCCCTATCTGTCACGCAACACTCAGCGGTGAAATTGCCGAGGATTAGGGAGTACTCATAATTTTCTTGCACATGAGGTCCAATCCCCTTAAAATACTTAAAACGGGGGTACACCAGGTGCTCTTACGTTGGGGTCAACTTCTTCTATCTTCTATCCCTTCTTTCGAGATATTTTTGAAAGGTCCTTTCAAGTACCTAAGTTTTATTCTTTTGTCTACTTCAACAAATAAAAAAACGTTACCTTTTTATAAAGCTGCAGCCTAAAAAGGTATCCCTTCTGGGAGAGAACTTCTCATTTTTGTCCGAACGTTTTCGATGATTTAAGCCTAAAATGTTCTTAAACAGGAGCATACATGCCAAAATTTAAAAGAGAAATAAATTCACAAACAACATAGAAGGCAATAAGGGCGCTTATTGTTTGTGCGTATCCTTGCTACTCACGTAACTACTCGCGTTAACTTCGCCTGCAGTTTGCTCCCTTAAATGGTCGGTGTTCCCTACTTTTTTGTTGACAGATCACTTTTTGTTAACGGTTATCTACATTTTGCGGAAAAGTGAAAAAAGAATCTATGGACTTAAAGCTTAAGTTACACGTTCGTTTGCACGTTCGAATAATGCTTTTTCGTATTTAGCCGTACGGCGGTTTCAAATAGCTCTTTCAGGGTTAAGTGTTACGGGAAGGATGGCAACACTAGGAATTATTGACGCAACAGATGCTCTCCTTCAAAATATGACTAGCATCGTTTATTTCGGTTTACTCATCTTCGCTGTTTTAAACTACAATCCTTGTAAACCATAATAAATAATGTGCGCCAATTTTTCAAAATCAGGGTAGCTTTTTTTCCACACGCTTTATCTCTCAAGCCAAGTCGGTGACCCCCTTTTCTGTATTTTTGACTCAAGAAACTCATTATCCGAGCGTGACCGCAGAAATGGCAGGTCTCGACATCAACAAATGCAAGACCAAGACAATGCGCATAAACAGCACAAACCAAGCCTCAATCAAGCTAAACAACGAGGACATAGAGAATGTCGCCTCCTTTACCTGACCTAGGGAAGCGTGATAGCTGTTGATGGAAGAACCGAACGGGACGTGTTGGCGAGGATTGGCAAAGCCAGTACAGCCTTCCTTCTACTAAGACTTGTGTGGAGATCAAAGGAAATATCCCTGCAGACCAGGCTAAGGATCTTTAACACTAATGTTAAAACAGTCCTGCTGTATGGAGCTGAAACTTGGAGAGTAACGAAGAACATCACAGATAACACTCAAGCCTTCGTCAATCGCTGCCTGTGCTACATCCTTGGCGAAACACCATCAGCAACGAAGATCTATGGGCAAAAACTCAGGAAGACAGGATGATGATTTAAATTAGAAGAAAGAAGTGGAAATGGATCGGACACACGTTAAGAAAACCACACAATAGAATAACTAAACAGGCATTTTTCTGGAATCCTCAAGGAAAGAGAAACCGTGGAAGGCCAAAAAACAACTGGAGAACAAAAACTGCGGCAGAAAGATCTGCGGTGGACACAAATAGAACACCAAGCCCAAGACAGAGAACAGTGGAAGAAAACTGCGGATGAGCTATGCTTCACAGAGGAGCCACGGGTATATATAATAAAAAAATTAACAAAAATCTATCGACTACAGGCAATTATTCGCCCAAAAGTCCTAAAGTGATTCATGTTTGTTCACGTGCACTTAGGCAATACAGTAAGTCCATTTCTTTTTGAGCGTTATGCAAGTAGCGCACAGAAATTTATATTACGTTTTGGACTGTTTATATTATCTTGTTTCACTCTAGAAGGCGACCATTTTGTGAACTTACTGATCTCAGAGAGGAGAAATATATTTTGAAAGTCGAGAGAGTGGATGTTGCTGAAACAAGGTCGACAGTGGTCATCATATAAGACTGAATACGGCCTAGAAATAAACGTGAAACAACTTGGACTTTGGCCATCCTTGGCAACGGTAATGATTATGCAAAACAAGTTAAAGTAGGACCAAGACTCGGAACATGTTTGCATAATAATGTTATCTTATTGATTTTATGTGGACAAATAAAATAGTTTTATTTCCCTTTTATTTTTGCAGTGGTTCTTTCCATACCGAAAATTTTAAGGCTAGACGGAAAGCAATACTGATGAAAAATTGGTTTTGATGTGAAAATAAATTCACAAACAATACAGTAGGCTATAAATGATCCTCATCCACTTGTTATTCATGCGTTCTTTGGCAATATATACAGTTTGTAGATTCCTATTTAGAGTTCTGCAACTAGCGTACAGAAATATATATATTTGGTTTTGGACTGTTTGTACTGACCTTGTTGTGGCGGGGTGTAATGAACAGCTTTTATACAGCTATTTCGAGAAGGGTTGTCGGAAAAAGCTCTGGGTATTTACTGGAATTTTGCATATTGGCCAAGAGGAACTGTACGTGGAGAATTTGTTTTTCCTCTCAGGAGACCTTTATCTGTAGCTTTACTTTTACTGTCGCATGCCTTTGAGTTTGGAAAATTCTTCTGAAATTGTGAGTGGCTAAACGTACCCTGTTTTCACAAGGAAACAAAACGGGCAAATTCGCGTTTATTGTGTCGCTGATATCTCATTAGTATTCGACACTTGCAGCAGCTCAATACGTCTACCCATACTACTTTTCGGTCCTGTCGCGTGCACTTGTCTGCTTTTTTTTTTGACAACGTTTCTCGAAATAGCTCTATTCACTCGCTGTGAACGCGCGAAAGCTCACAGAGCATCATCTTTAAACGGAGTAAATAGATTTGCTATTATCCTTCTAGCGGTACCGGTTGCCCTCAGTGCACATATTTGTTCTCAGTGCCATTTCACTCGACAATGTCACTATTTGTGAGTTATATCCTGTGCTAATAATTTATACAGTGTGAATGGTATTCTAGCATCTGTACGAGCCATCTTATACCGAGCATTTATATGACAAACGTAGTCCCTGTCAACCGAGCCAACACTTTACCTTCCTGGTTTCACGTACCTTATTACATGAAATTTTCGCGACACGTAAATTTCGCGATTTTGAGGTTCGCATATTTCGCGACACCTTAATTTCGCGATTTTGCGAAAATTTTGCATTTTGGCTCACTTTACTTTCGCGTTTTTGAGTGAGACCAACTTTATTTCTTTGTCAATGTTATTTAACATGTCCCTGAATTTGATCAAACAACTTAATCCACACTGTCCAAATAAACAGAAACGCAACTAGCCCGCGACACATAGCTCTTCGTTCGCACGGGAACGCTTGCTACGCAGGCTAAAACGCAACTTATTATGTAAACAGTAACAACAAAGATGTTCTCACAGTATCTAGAAGGCACGGTTTGTAGTTCATGCTTGAATTCAAGTCACGTTTTTAGTGGTCAATTGACCTCATTATCCATGTACATTAAATATTCCTTTCTGCAGACTCCAAAGAGAAAATGTTGCCGTTTAGTTCCATGACTAATGCTGTTAAATTGTTTGCGTAAATGTCTTCATACCTTTGAAAACATAAACCTTTCCTTCAGTGCTGGTGAAAAAGTATACAATTCTACCAACCATGACATAATGTGAGACACATAATTTTCGCGACATTTAATTTTCGCGTCACTTAAATTTCGCGAATTTTTTAAAATCGCGAAATTCGCGAAATTAACGTGTCGCGAAAATTTCATGCAATAAGGTAAATTGCGAAAAGCAACTCACCCATATTGAATATAGACTCTTTTTATCTGACATCTCGGCCTACTTATTTGGTATCCGAGGCACAAAGTCCGGCTTATTAAATCATGAAAGAGTAAAGTCCATGTTCGGATCTCATCTCCACATGACCATATTCGAGGAAGCGTGTACTCTTCTTTGCCCTTATTCATTCAAAAACTGCGAACTCGTGCACGAAAACATAAAAAAGGACTGCATGCTTCCTAGTACGCCCAAGTACGCTCCTGAAATTTAGCCATGACGATCAAAACAATGTCTTTAACGGATAGTTTAGTTTTAACAGACCTTTTTTGGGGCGTTTATTTAAGGATCTCACCGGGAACAGAATGTCAAAAGGAGCAAAAATTATACCCTATTTAAGGACCGAAAACCTTTAAAACCATACTCTATCCCGCGGCACATACCTATATAGCCCATATATGGGAGTATCCCCCCTCCCGAGTGAACCTGCACGAACAGTCAAAGTAAAACAACTTGTTTAATTGATTGGAAATTTTCCTTATTTCTCTTTCTTGATGAGTTGCCTGCTACAGGGTTTGAATTATGTGAACTCTAGACAGATATCTTTACGCTGTACTTTGATGTCAAGAAAACATTATACACGTGGGTGGATCTTGCGCAGTATCTGTTTCCAATATGCGACCTTTATTATTCAACGAAATCGCGCGATGCCCATATATGGTCAGAAAGCCATTGTTATCCGTCATTCGTACATAACAGATATCCTGCGATATACGTAGGTCGCCAAGATTCCTCCTTAATCTTGCAAAGCGCTACACAGCCACAGTTTTTGTCGCTACAAAAAGCGTTTCGTTGACAATTTGTTGAAGAATAAAACAATTATCCTGCTCAATCTTGCGGACTATCGTCTGATTTTAGCCAACTCGGCCTACAGCCTCGTCGTCTAAGTATCAGGCGGTATTCCGCGCGATTTCGCAGGATAATTGTTAAGTATCATAGTGATATACATCATGGAATACATTGATACTCGTTTGTAAAGCTTGTTACTTATGCACACGTTTTGTAACACAAGGACTGGTATACGAGCTCGACATATCACTAGAGTCTCACTAACCTCCAGATATTCTGGGTGCCCAGAATGTCAAACTTGTCATTGTTGCCATCCAGCACGCAGGAATTTTCATTCTGGCAGTCCGCTCGCACAATTGACATAGAGTTTGTGGCCTTATAATGTTTTATAAAGACGAAGAGACCACAGACATGGTTCCCCTTCAAGCGGCCGTAGTTTGCGTATTCGAAATCAATTTTGCGTCTCCCGGGGCATTCGATTAATTGTTGATCTCCTTCACAAACGCGAACCTTTTCCAAGACATTTGGTTTTGCTTTTTTACACTCGCGCGATACCGGTCGGTCAAAAAAAATATAGCTGTAAATCTCCTTGGGGTAAATAGCTAATTTTTAGTGTAATTATGTAGCTGTCAGTAAATCCTATATTGTCAGCACAACTATTATCTTTTAATTTCTGAGAGCTGTCCAATTTAGAATAAATTTGGATAGTTTCAATTAGGACTTTCACTTAAAAATGCACAAGCTGTCCAATTTAAGAAAAATAGGACAGTTTCTCTCAACCAATCAAATGCAAGAAAAAGCAACATGTGATAGAGACTAGCCAATCAGCACAAAGCGTAGCGTCAGCTCTGCAAACTGTTACTTGACAATGGTTTGACAATGGAGGAGTTTCATCAGGAAGATTGGATAAAATTTTCATTCCCTTTGATCGTTTCAACAGTAGTAACGAAAATGAGAAATTCCTACGTTGTCAGAAGAGAAGCTTGCTAACCTAAGAAGCAAAAAACCAAAGCCAAAACAACTTCAAGACAAGAAAACTTGGTTGAACTTAAGTCCAGCGTAGCGAAGCGAAAAAATTGGAAGATATTTCTCGCCATGAGCTAGTAACAATTCTTTATCGTTTTTGATGAAATTCGAAAAAAGGACAGCGACAAATCTGAACCGGAGAGTAGAAAGGAGGATGGCAAGAAGGGGTAAAGCTCGTTCGGACACTTTGTTGACGACTTTCGTCGATCGATCGATGTTGTATTTTCACCTTGTAGCAAGCTTCACAAACTCAGGTGAATAAAATTGCACTGTTTTATTAAAGGTTTTATTCGTGAAGACAATTCTTTGAATGAGTTGCAGATGCTATGTTAACTTGCTTGCTTGCTATTTTCGTTCTGGAAATAAGCTTTCACGCTGGATTGTTTGACTAGCTATATAATTAATAGGTAACAGGACTACATGATTGTCCAATTTGGAAATAATTAGATTCAAAAATTCCTCTGACAGCAAAATTGGACTCGGCCTACAGCCTCGTCCAATTTTGGCTCTCCTCGGAAATTTTTCATCCAATTATTTCCAAATTGGACAGCATGTAGTCATATTACATAATACAAATTACAGCTCGTTTTCCAGAGTTGTGGGAGAGCGGTTTGATTTGCCAGCAAGACCCGCTAAAACAGAGGGAATACAAAAAAAAAGGCAACGAAAATTTCCCTTAATGTATTCATAGTTCGGTAATACATGAGAGAAAGAGAATTGGATGAAGAACAGCTCGTATCATCGAAGGCGAAGTTATGGTCCTCTTCTGTATTAGTTCTCGAAGGTAATTGTGAAAAACAGATCCAGTTATCGAATGATAAAATAAACAATTGTTGAACTCGGTTTTCGCAATAAATCATGATTTGTCAGTGTCTCGCAGATCAATTATTTGCCTCAGCCGACCTGCTCGCCACTGCAAATCACGATATTTTGCTCGACCTCGTCCAATAATTGTTAATCGTTTGTTGATGTCATTGCGGACTTCTTTACTGCCAATTCGAAACAACGACGAATTTCAATTCGGCTAAGAAGTAAATCACAAAAATACCACAAAGAAGTTAAAGAAGATACGGATAGCAATTTTGGCAAAATCGGTGACGTTTAGGACGAGATTTAGCCAATCACAGTACAAATTTTATCAAACACTACATCTACGACAATGAATTTCCATTTTTATTCCCCATTTCTAGTGCTACATAGCATTTCTTCAAACGCATTTTGTTGCCCACTTGCACTTAGCATCTTGTCAGGATATCCCCAGCTGACGTTCATTTTCCGCAACGGTAATGCACCTACAGAAAATGCCAAAACAAAAACAAAATACAATTAAGCTACAGGGTTATAAAACGCCTGCCAGCGAACACAAAATTTGCCTTATCACAAGATCTATAATCTTTGCAAAAAGATTGATTGAGAGCTTTTGAATCCTTTTTGAGACGTTATTTGGTTTCCATGGAAACCTAATGAACATAATTTATTTTCCCAACTTTATGGCATGACTAAAGAATTGGTGTTTACATGTCATTTACATTGTTTAGAGGCATAAGGTCTATTCAATGAAAAAATCGTCATTTTTAGTTAACCAATATAGCCCTTGGTCACGAGAGAGAAAACGCTCTATATTTAGGATCGGCCACCACCCTAACGTGTTACTTCATTGGTTCTCAGAACAATAGATAACAGGTCATAACAATGCCCCTTGCCCTGAATAACAATAGAGGTGGTGTTTACAGCGGGTAAATGAAAATCAGGTTTCTGAGAAACATTGACAGTGCTTTGAAAGGCTCAACATTACTTACCTCCAGGTATTTCTGTGTGAGAAGACACGGATCGCCAAACTTGCCATTGTTGGCCTCCAGTTCGCAGCTTTGTTTGCCCTGGCAGTCCTCCTTCACAATCAATATGGAGTTCGCAGCCTTACAGTCTTTTGTCAAAAGGAAGAAACCACAGACATGGCCTCCCTTCAAACGGCCGTAGTTTGCGAACTCGATATGAATCTTGCTTATTCCTGGGCATTGGATTGATTGTTGATCTCCTTCGCAGACGCGAACCTTTTCCAAGCCACGTTGTTTGGTTTTCACACACTTGTAAGACACCTATCAATTGGTTAAGAACATCACAGCTGCAGTGAAATAATTAAAAGTGTAATAAAGTGTAATACATTTATTCATCACGAGGTAGACATGATAATTTTGAAATTTTGTACTTCTCAACTTTGAACTACTAGAAACTTACAAGGATGGAAGTGGATAACAGTTCTTCAAATTTCATTTTGTGAAAGGATATCAAGAAATCGAAAGTTCCATCGAGGTGAAATTTTGAATCTTTAGTCTGCTTTCATCAATTTTGGTGTTTTGTTCCTTTCAATTTGGAGATAATAAAGGAAGTTCATAGCCGGCGCTCGGTCATACTTATCACTACCTTTAATTTTGATGCATTTCGTAGTGGTAATTATTTTCGATTATTTTTTTTTAACGGCAACAACAAAACGTTATCTTTTTATCGCATAAAACAGTACACCGGACTTCTTCACGCTGTTTTGGCCGCGGCCTACCTTAACGATTGTTCACGAATCATGAGTCATGAGTCTGTGAATAAATTCTAAGTAAGCAACCAGATAACCTACTTTGTGTAAAAATCATCTTGACTCACAGAATCATGTCTCATAAACTCATTTGACTCTTGGACATACCGTCAAATATTTTTTGGTACCAAAACACGGTTCGCCGAACTCATCATTATTTGCGTAGAGAGTACATTCAGTGAAGCCGTCGCATTCCTTCTTACTGATTCCCAAGGCACTGGGTGAGTGGCAGTTCGTGTTCAGGTCCAATAGAAACGCTGGGCACACGTCTTTTGCGGACCTTCCATAATCCGCAGCAGTGATCTCAATCTTCTGGTTCCCCTGACAACTGATCTTGTACGAGTCGCCTTCACAAACAGTGGTGCTAGTTTCAGTGTTATCTGGACGTTTCGCCGGGCGTTTCTCTATATAAAAAATGGAAAAATGACCCGTCACGTTTAAAAAGTGTTGGTCATCTTAAGTGGTAATTCATCGTGATATTTCATCGAAATAAACCTTACTTTTGCCGCAGTGAATTCCACTCACAACGAGAGAAATTACGAACAGAACCCAAATTGTCCTCATTCTCGATGTGGTGACTTTAAAGACTGAAACAAGAAAATATAGAAATGTGTAATATAGACACTGATCGAGTCAATTCAATTCAATTGAATGTTCAGTAAAGTAATTCATTTGTCGCCAAATAAAAGTGTGTATGACTCTTACTCACTTAAATTCTAAATTTAGTATTAAATTTAACTACGATGGTAAATAAGGGGAAGATGGAGGTGTGTAGGGTTAAACCGAAGGGGGCTGGAGTGTATTTTGGTTTAACGTAACTATACACACAAGATTGATTGAGCAGTAGTCACAGGACTATCTGGTGATTAATTACAACAGAAAGTTCATTGGGCAATAGTCACATGTTTGGATGGAAAAATACATAGCCTCGATTTCAACCAAAGCCTTAAAACGTGACGTGTTCGTCATGTTCGTGCTCTTTGTCTCCAGACCTGACACGCTCTATAAGCACTATAAGAGTTCACCCCCCCCCCCCCCCGCCCCCCCTCCCTTCCTCCGCCACTTTAATCAATCTATTTAAATTTACTTTTACGGGGGGCCTTTCTTTCTCAAGAAATAATCGTTGCTAATTAAGTTTATTTGTCTATGTATGATTAAATAAATCAATCGGCCATCTCGCATGGCCAAATAAATTTTATCCCAACACTTGGCTTTTAAGTCTACATTTCTTACGGCGCTCTTAGCAAACAAAGCTCGACTGTTGACTGAAAAATTGTCTCGGGCTTGTTCACTAAGTCTTATATAAGAACAACAGGGTAAGGTGACATAAGAGACCTTAAAAGGCTAACGGGTTTGAACTTGAAACTTCAGTGAAACTCACCAGTGACGTAAAACAAAGAACGACCAAGATAACGGTTTATCCTAAGAAACCTTGGTCGCTAAAATACATGACCTACATTTATTTTTATGACTGTAACGTGCTCTACTCACGAAATCCAAATAGGAGTTGTGCATGGCTGGAAAGAAACTTCCTGCCGTAACAAGCACAACGACCTCTCAGAGAGGAGAAATATATTTAGAAAGTTCAGAGAGTGGTTGTTGCTGATACAAGGGCGGCAGTGGTCAGATAAGACTGAATTCGCCCCAGCAGTAAACGTGAGACAATTTGGAGTTTGGCCGTCTTTAGCAACGGTAATGATTATGCAAAAGAAGTTAAAGTACGGCCAAGACAACGGAACATGTTTGCATATTGATGTTTTCATATTTTTTTTTATGTGGGAACGTGATCCGCATTCATGTTTGTTCACGAGCGCGGTGGCAATACAGTTAGTCCATTTCCTTTTCAGTGTTATGCAAGTAACGTACATAAATTTATATAAAGTTGTGGACTGTTGGTAGTACCTTGTTCTCTCGGGGTTCAAAGCAAAGCTTTTAAGAAGGCGACCATTAGTTTTCATGAACTTATCGATCACAGAGAGGAGAAATACATTTAGAAAGTCTAGAGAGTGGTTGCTGCTGATACAAGGGCGACACTGGTGAGATATAACGTGTTTTGGTCCGTTTTCAATACCTTGTTCCCCCGGGGTTCAAAGCACAGCTTTTGAAAAAGGCGACCATTAATTTTCGTGAACTTATTGATCTCAGAGAGGAGAAATATATTTATAGAGTCCAGCAAGTGGTTTTTGCTGATACAAGGGCACCGGACGTTGGTGAGATAAGACTGAATTGCCGCAGAAATAAACGTGAGACAACTTGGAGTTTGGCCATCCTTGGTAACGGTAATGATTATGGAAAGTAAGTTAAAGTACCACCAAGACCAGATAGCACATCCTGTATCTTATGTTGAAAAATAAAATAATTTTATGTCGCTATTGTTTTTGCGGTGGTTCTTTCTCTTAGCGAACATTTTAAGGCAGATGAAAATAAACCTTACTATATATAGGCATACGAGCCAAAATTGTATTGTATATGCGCATCCCTACTAACCCACGTAATTTATGCCGCAACGCAAGGCCACGTCTTCCATCGAGCGCGCGCCCTGAGGAAATTTTATTTTATTCATTTTATTTTAGTGTTTAGGGTGAGTGACCGTTGCGTTAACTACGCTTGCAGTTTGCTCTATATAATGGACCCCCACTTTTTTCTTAACAGATCACGTTTGTCAACGATTATATCTATCGAATTAAAGTTTCATTTTTTTGTCCCACGCACGTCCGAATTGCGCTTTTTGAGCTTTTCGTTTTGCCGTACGACGGTTCCAAACGCCTCTTTCAGGGATTAGTTTCACAAAAACGATGGCAACACTAGAAATTATTTACGAAAAAGACACACTTCTTCAAAATATGACTAAGATCGTGTTCCTCCGTTTACTCATCATCGATATTTTAAACCACAAACCCTGTAAACCATGCTAATTACTTTGGCCAATTCTTTAAAATCAGGGTAGTTTTCCACTCGCTTTATCTATTAAACGAAGTCGGTTACCCCAACTTTTTTGTATTTTTGACATTATCCGACCGCAGTAAAAATTTGTAAACAATCTATTGACTGGCTAGGCTAATATGTGACTAGCGTACAGAAATCTAGATTACGTTTTGGACTGTTTGCAGTACCTCGTTCCGTCGGGGGTCGGAGCAAAGGGCAACATTTAGATACAAAAGCGACAATTTCGTGAACTTATGATTTTTTTCCAAAAGCGCGCACTCGCAAGTTTACTGCGCCACACCATCAACAACGCATTACACAATCATCGTTTTCTTTTAAAGAGCATGCACTCTTGCCGAGAAGCATATTTCTAAGAAGGATACTGCAACATGCCTACTTCGCGAAGCACTGAAAATTGAAAATTATCAGTGTTCCGTACCTTATTTATCGAAACTACTGAGATCTTACCTACCTTTTGATTGCGTGCTATCTAGACTAGTAAAACCCCGCAGAATCAAGGTCAGGGACGTGTTTTAGTTACAGTTTCCTTTTAAGTGAAAGAAAACGAATTTAAACGACGTATTTTAAAATTATCCTTCCCGTCTTTCTCTGGCAAACACACAGCTCGATCGGACAACGTGAGGCCACTGTCAGCTATGAACGCAATTGAGCTGGGGAGGTACGCTAAGATATAGTTATCTATTGGTTGTCCACGATACGTTGGCTCTGGTCATTGGCTACTTCTGTTTCATTTTAATCCGGGGAATTATAACAAATTCAAAAGAATTTTACATCCCTGGCAACAGGAGTTCTTTTACAACGTTTGAATGGTGTCTTTCAGTTACTCCGTTGTAAGTTAGCGCTCGCTCAGGCACGAAACTGAGAAAATGACAACGCGAGACTGTGTCTCTTTGTTTTCCTAGAGTGCGACGTGAACCGGTCGCGCGTAGAATTAAAGGAACAAAAACCGACTGCTCACAGTGTAGTATCATATGAACGAACGAAATAAAGTGAGTGTCTTGACTTATAGTGTATAGTTTTCAGTGTCTAAGAACTGCGACGTGCAAATATTTAACGTATGATCCGCGTTTTGAGTGTCACGCCCAAATCAGGCACAGTTCCAGTGTATTTTAAGGCATATTTATTTATACTATGCATTTTGACGCATAAATATACTGTGGGCTATTTTCTAAAGACGTCTTCCGCCTTACGAAATCCAAAGAGCAGTTGTATGTGGTTGAAATGAGAATTTCTCCCAAAATGCGCACATTGATTTTAGACCATTTGAGAGTGGTGAAATATATTTCTGATGAAAAATTGGTTGACTAAAGTACGTGTCGTGGCGTTGTAACATGAATTACGTGGGCAGTAAAGGGTGCGCAACAACAATAAGCGCAAACGTGCTAATTGTTGGTGTGCATCCTTACTGCCAGCGTAATTCATGTCGCAACGCCACGCCACGTCGAACGCGCCTCTGAGGAAATTTTCTAAACACGTAGAGCGTGAGTAGCCGTTGCGTTAACTTGAATCCATTTAAACTTTATTTTTTTTTGTCGCATTCACGTTCAAATTACGCGTGTTTTTGAGCTTTTCGTTTTGCTGTACGACGGTGTCAAATGCCTTGTTCTTACATAAAGGATGGCAACACTGGGAATTATTTACGCAACAGACGCTCCTCTTCAAACTATGGCTAAGATCGTTTGTTTTCGTCTTACCACCTTCGATATCATAACTACATACCCTGTAAATCATGCTAAATTACACGCACCAATTTTTCAAAATCAGAGTAGCTTTCCACACGCCTTATCTCTGACCCCCAATTTTGTTTTGTATTTCTGACACAAGTAACTCATTGTCCGACCGCGGAATTTTTTATTTAAAATAAATATATTAACTGAGAAATTTTGAGGCAAACGTCCTAAGGTGATCCTCATTCATGTTTGTTCACGAGCGCAGTGGCAATACAGTAAGTCTATTTCTTTTTCTGTGTTATGCAAGTAGCGTATATAAATTTACATAACATTTTGGTCCGTTTTCAATACCTTGTTCCCTCGGGGTCCAAAGCACAGCTTTTGAAAAAGGCGACCATTAATTTTCGTGAACTCATCGATCTCAGAGAGGAGAAATATATTTAGAGAGTTCAGAGAGTGGTTGTTGCTGACACAAGGGCGACACTGGTGAGATTAGTCTGAATTCGCCCCAGGAATAAACGTGAGACAACTTGGAGTTTGGCCATCCTTGGTAACGGTAATGATTATGCAAAGCAAGTTAAAGTAGGACCAAGACTAGGAAATGTTTGCATAGTAATGTTATCTTATTGTTTTTATGTTGAAAAATAAAATAATTTTAATGATTTTTATTTTTATTGTTTTTTTTATGCGGTGGTTCTTTCTGTTAGCGAACGTTTTAAGGCTAGATGAAGGTAACACTGACGAAAAAATGTTTGCTATATATAGGCATACAAGGCAAAATGGAAATAAAAAATAAAACCACAGACAACATAGTACGCTTTAAGTGATTATAATAATAATAATAATCAACTTTATTTATAGAGGGTAAACACATAACAGTAAAAAACTGACAAACCAGTGGCCCTCTAATATAAAATACAATCAAGAACTAAAAATAATGCTAAAAATCTAACAATCTAAAATTACAAAATTTAGTTTAAAATACGCTATAATATAAAAACTAGGTAAAAATTACTCTAAAATGACGAGATTGATATAAAAGAGTTAACTAAAAGGTAAAATGATCTAATTCTGTTTCTCATTCACTTTTTGTTGACGCGCGTTTTGGCAACACAGTTAGTCTATTTGTTCTTAACGTTATGCATCTAACGTAGAGAAATTATATTGTCTGTTCTGTCGGGGTGCAAAGAGCAGCTTTTATATACGAAGGAGACCATCGTCCTGAACTTATTATTATTTTTCTTTCGGAAAGCGCGCACTCGAAAGTTTATTGCGCCACATCATGAACTACGCAATACAAAATAAGCGCTTTGTTCTGCGGCATTTTGCAATAACAGCGCGTTTTGTAATAAGTTACGCATTTTGTAACAACTTTTGCGGCATTTTGTAATAATCTGCGCATTGTGTAATAAAGGTGCAGAACACGCTTTCTTTTAAAGAGCATGTACTTTTAGTTAGTGCAACATGCTAAGTTTGCGAAAAACTAAAAGTTCAAAAATTTAACCATGAGCGGCGTTCTGAATGTGCCTTATTCGTCGAGACTACTTAGATCTTACCTAACTTTTGATTGCGTCCTATCTCGAGTAATAAAATCCTGCAGAATCAAGGAACGGGACGTGTTTTAGTTACAGCTTGGTGTTTATTGCCGGGAAACGAATTTGAAAAACAACCTATTATTACTTATCTTACCCGTCTTTCTCTGGGAAACACACCGACAGCTCGATCGGACAACGTGAAGACGTTCTTTTTTTTCATTCTATTGGTTGTCCATGACACTCGACTCTGGTGATTGGTTACTTCTCTTTTCTCCTAGCCTGGTGGATGCCTGAATTCAAAACAGTTTCACATTCCTGGCAACGGGGCATGCTTTCACAAAAATTCAAAAGCTGCCAACGTTTGAAAGGTGTTTTATGAGTTTATTCTGTTGTAAATAGGACCAATACCTGATTCACACCAACAAAAACATGTTTAGTTAAACCAGGTTTAAGAAAATGAGAATCAGCAACAGACAACTGACAGAGTAAATTTTACACAGGGTTCAAGTTTGCTCTAACTTGTGCTTTCACTGTGCCAAATTTAAAGTCGATTAACATCAGTCAGCAACTTCCATGAAGAAAACAATTTTAAACCGTGGTAGATGATTATTTCTTTCAAAATCTACTTAGATTGTACCCCTTATAGTAACCATCTAAACACACCAAGCATTTCTTATAAAGACATAATTGCTGATTTCTTATAGCTGCTATATGATGTCTCTCCATTGTCGCCATATTGCAGATCAGGGTGGGGCTGGAAGACAGAAAACCTTCAAAAATCACAATTGGCTCCACTCGAAGTTAGTTTTTGAAAATCAGTACGCAAATTGTTAAGAACTAAGGCGATTGCCCTTTTAAGAGTGTAGCTGTTTAATTGGATGATTGACAGCTGTCAAAAATGCCTCTTGTACAAAATTTAGCTTCTCTGAGGTGTGTAAATTTTGACTTTCATATCTCAGAAGCAATTTCATTTGATAAGGCTTACAAAGCATAGAAAGGCGCCCTATGATTGAACTTTCGAGAAATGTAAAAATGAACATCGTCGCTGAAGCACATTGGTAAGACCATAGCTTCGAAGAAAGAACAATTTTCTTAAGAAAAGGTCGTCTCTCCCCTCATTTTAGGGTCTTCCAACTACAGTTGCTAGGCAACAAAAAAGCTTAACCTTCCTCAGACAAATTGAATGTCTACCTATTTAATAGTTCTAAAAATCTGCAAGACAGTTTATCAGATTCACCAACAATTAAAGCCACTGGAACCAATGATACGTCAGTGGACTTCCCCCTCGGTAAGGAAAAGGTGGTATTTTGGTAGAATTTGCAGTTACTACGCAGTAACCACGTGACATTGTGACGTCATACTCTATGTATAGCATCAGCAAACATAGATACATATTGTGTAAAAATTTGAGTAACTATCTGTTAAAAATGAAAAAGTTATAAGTGTTTGAACTTTAATTGGCAATTTTCAAAATCAAGGTTGAGTTGAGCGAGCTCAAAAGGTGGTCTAATATATAGACTTTGACGGAATTTTTCTGTCCGCTCCAAAACCGATTTCCCAAAATAGTGGTGATAGTCATGATTATGAGGGGATCATGGGTGATCAGTCTAAAAGTCATGTATGCCAAAAATCGCCAAAAAACGACCTTTTTAAGCTGCATTCCCCGTCAAGGTTGACTCTCCCCTCACCCCCGACCTATAAATGATCATTCCCGCCAGTTGTTTCAATTGATCAGTGCCAAATTCTTACAACTTGTTGTTTAGGTACCGATAGTCTGATGCCGAAAGTAGTAAGTCATTTAAAAAAAAAATGCTTTACTTTTGGCCATTTGAAAAAAATGGTGATAGGGGAGGGGAAAGTGGACCGTGGATGATTCTAAGTAGGATGATGATGATGATGATGATGATGATGATGATGATGATGATGATGATGATGATGATGATGATGATGATGATAATAATAATAATAATGAATTTAGCATGGTTTACAGGGTTTGATGACCAAAGGAAGAGCGTTCCAAAGTTTCGGCGCCGTTTACGTAAGAGAGCGATCACCAAGAATTACCTTAGATAGTGTCCTTGGGTTACTAAGAACATTAGATCATACCGTGTCGTAAAGGTGATTTGATATTAATTAAAGATTCTATATAAGTAGGCGCCAAGCCATTACAGTGCGACCACTCGAAAGGGGCCACTTAGAACAAATTTAACCAATCAGCATTATTTCGCCAGTACGCATTTATGCACCGGGCTGAAGAGAGTCTTGCCCAAGAACACCACACAATTATCCCGGCCGCCGGATCCGGAGTTCAGCGCACTAACCATATTATTTATAAGTTTGCTGTTTAGAAACGAATAGAATCAATTTTACATTTTGATCAACATCCTCTTTCACTGTTTCGACCATCAGGTTGACTATCGCTTTAACATCCACAGGGGCGGATCCAGGAATTTTTGATTGGGGGTTGGGGGGGGGGGGGGGGGGGCAAACTTTGGTTCAGAAAGGACTGTTGAACTTTTTTTTTTCGGGGGGGGGGGGTGGTGGGGCAAATTAATTCTTCCCTCATCCCCTCTTTTCATATGTTAATCAATAGAGGGATTGTCTTGTTTGCTAGATGTTTCTGCTAAGAGTAACCCACGCTCTGTTTCTCTAACACAAAAGGCTTTCATTTTTGATCAATTACACAGCATCATTACTACTAGACCTACTACTCTGCATGCACAGTGATAAAATCACATAAATTATCTTTCATTTTTATAATAATTAACTGAGATCATCTTATATCGAGGTCTATTTTTCAGCTATATAGAAAACAATTGCTCAAGAAGTTTCCTGCAGCCATCATAAGTTAGGGTGTTAAGACGGCAGGGGTAATTTGCCGAACGCCGAACGTGAAACAAAATTACCGAAACAAGCAAAACCCATTACCGTTTTTGAGAGCTAACCGTAGAACAGGCTAACCTGAGCGATATCCAGGCTAACCGGAGTGCTTTTTACGCTAACCTGAGTGCAAGGAACACTCCGGTTAGCCTAAATATCGCTCAGGTTAGCCTGTTTACGGTTAGCTCTCGATAACGATAATGGGTTTTGCTTGTTCGCTCGGCCGATTTGAAATTACTCGCCCAAGCGCAACTCCGTGTTTGATGAAGTATTGTGAAGTTGTGCGTGATTTGACCTTTAAATCAGGCGTCAATATACTTTAGTAAAGAAATTTGAAAAAACTCTTTTAAGTGCCAAACTTAGCCCTTCTTCAGTGTTGTAGTCTGAAATGCCATTCCAGTTTTTTGACACTTAAAGAGCTTTTTCAAATTTCTTCACTATGATCCAAAGTGTCACGCATCATTGACTGCTGTCAATATACTTTACCCTTAGATCGAATTGTACACCACTCGTCGTCCCTTACCTCTCTTTTGGAACGATCTATTCTACGGCCACCTCTTATCTTTCGGCCATTTTTTATGTACACAAATTGAGAGGCGTTCGTGACCCAACAAAATCTTAGTTAATACAAAAGTTGCTGACAGCTTTAAGCCGGCAACGAACTGCAGATGTTCGTCTACCCGTGACAAAGGAGGTGTTGCATGAACTCGTTAGGTCTCTGGCCTTTAGCAAGTCTTCGGCACGACAACGTTCTCTTTTTGGGGCAGTTTCCAGGGGATTTTTATGGTCTATTGCGCATTGGAGAGGTCGCTACCAAGAGTACAAATTCTCGGTCATCAGTTGTACAATACAATAGTTTAAACCTTCTTGTCACGTAACGGCCTTTCACTTGTGGCAAAAATTAGTATTTCCGAATTTAAAAATAACCCCACCAAAAAAGCCATTTAACATTTTACTGGCAAGGGAGGATGCCGGTTCCTATATACTAAGGGGGTTGAAATAAAATCGAATGACTCTTTAATTCAATAACATTTTCTAATTCAATTCGAATGAAACACATGACTTGCAAGTTGTTAGTCGTTTCACTTGTTCAATACGCGTGAGCAGCAAATACAAATTACTTAAAATATATCGGTTTATGGGTCCTGCTTTCACCGTATAAAGTTGCTTGAATTTATAAACGCCCAACCCGACGGAATTTCTTTAGTTAACCGTTTTGCGCCAAAAATTTTTCGGTATTAACCAGAACCGTTCTGACCATGCAAAATGTTGCTTGAAATTTATCCTCCGAGGGCGATTTTAAACCGAATTTTTAAAAACGCGATGATCTAGTACTTGACTATTCCCACAAATAATATAGAGAACTCATATCATAAAATGATAAGAGCGTTTCTCTCTAACCACGTCAAATTGCCTAAAATTCAATGTTGTGTATTGCTTTGGAAGCGACTGGCGCGTTTTTATGTAGTATCCAATTTGCCTTCTCGCTGTTCTTCTCAACTCTCCTCACCAACCCGGAACGCCAGGATCTTGCTAATCAATTTTGAGCCCCCAGTTTTATGTAATTTTATATATGATCAGAATATATCTTACCTGATGTGTTTCGCACAGAAGTTCAAATTTCCCAGAATAACCAAAAGAGTGTTCTCAGGACGAGATCAGAACTTAATGACATTGAATTCTACGTGTGGGCTGCCTAACTGAGTTTCTAGAATATTGTTTAGACTGCTAATGTCTCAGTTATTGGGGCGGTTTAAATTTTTCTTTGTCGCTCGCGGTATTCGGTGTTTACAGTTTTCAATTCTCAGTACTTCAGCAAGGTTGGTTGCAAAGTTGTGCACTTGAACTTCCCCTACTTTGGGATGACTTTCTTTTTTGTTAGATAAGGAAAAGTCCTGAAAGCTTGAGTATCTTTTGAAAACACTTCACGTGCAGTACGGCAAAACATTCAACATATAGTTATTAAATTACATTCGCAGCTGTAATGCACAATAGAACCAAGAACCTCTTGGAAACAATTTTGTTCGTTTTGGAATCTATTTGTTTCAACCCACACGGGAGATTTTTATAAACAGGCAACCCAAAGAATGACGCTGTTTCTTCGGCACATTAATAATTTGTAGTGTGTAAATAACGTTTATAGCAACACTAAAACTGGCAGTGAAACCGACGTTTTACGTTTGCTTGTAAACCAAACATGAATATCGGGTAGATTTAGAAAATATAAATCTACTATTACCATCGACATGATATTGTATACAATATGCGTTTTTATTTTTATGTAATTAAAGTTGAAAACGTAAATAACTTTATTTTCGAAAATACGTACTGGAAAGTGCTCTTTGCCCCTTTCCGAAAAGCTAATTTTTGAAGCCAAAAATTGCTTGGACCAAGGAACCGAGTTTAACGACTTTGCAGAAGTCACTGGTTGAGTTCATGTCGGGAAGCGCGGAAGGGTCGCTCTTGTCTTCTTTGTACTTAATTTGGAAACTGCTCTTGTTGTCCTGACCTACTAGCTTTCTATCTCATAATCAGTTTTATCCTGATTTAACATAGTATAGATTTAAGGAAGCAAATAAAAATCAGACAGAGACAGTTACGGAAGAAAATTATTTAATAAGTGATTTAAAGTTGCCAATGAGAGTCCATCAAAGTGTAAAAACTGCAATTTGCGGCTCCAAAGTCAAATGGATGCGGGTTCGTGCGTTCGCTAAATGATGTTAATTTTACGATTTCTGCCAAGAATAATCCACAGACTAGTATGGAGTTACCAGTTATTATTTTGTCTGTTTAAGACAAAATAAATAGATAGATAGATAGATAGATAGATAGATAGATAGATAGATAGATAGATAGATAGATAGATAGATAGATAGATAGATAGATAGATAGATATAGATAGACCTCATTCAGTAGTTCACATTATTTCAATAACATAGATATATAACTCGTGTCATTAAATTATAGTTCACATTATTTCAATAACATAGATATATAACTCGTGTCATTAAATTATAAGAGCTTTCCTCTTTAACCGCCTGAAATAGCCTTAAATTAAATTTTGTTCTTTGAGTTGTCTATTTTGTCTCCTCGCTGTTCTTCGCAATTTCTTCCTCATCACTGAACACCACGAGCTTGTTAATTAATTTTCATCCTCCAGATTTATGTAGTCGTATATATGATTAGATTAATCTTACCTGATGTGCTTCGCTCAGAAGTTTAAATTTCTCAGAATGGCCAGATAACCTGCTCTCTCGGCTATCCCTAACGCGCAAATATCCTAGGAGTGTTCTCAGGACGAGATCAGAACTTAAATTAATTAATTTTCGTGTGGACTCTCCGACTAAGTTTCTAGAATATTGTTTAGACTGCTAATGTCCCACTCACTGGGGCGGCTTTAATTTTTCTTTGTCGCGGCATTCACTGTTTACCGTTTTTAATTCTCAATAATTAAGGAAGGTTGGCTGCAGAGTTGTGAATTTAAACTTTCTCTACTTGTGAATGAGTTTTCTTTCCTTTACCAAAAGATAATGAGAGGACCTTAAACCTTTAGTATCTTTTGAAAACACTTCTCGTTCGAAGTGCGGACAAATATACTAATTCAATTACATTCGTAGCTGTAATTCACAATAGAACCAACAACCTCTTGGAAACAATTTTGTTCGTTTCGGAGTCTATTTGTTTTAACCCACACGGGAGGTTTTTATAAACAGGCCACCCAAAGAATGACGCTGTTTTGCGGCACATTAATAATTGTTTGTAATGTGTAAATAACGTTTATAGAAACAGTAAAACTTGCAGTGAAACCGACGTTTTGCGTTTGCTTGTAAAACAAAACACAAACCAGACATGAATATTGGGTAGATTTAAAAAATATAAATATTTTATTACCATCGACATGATATTGTATACAATATGCATTTTTATTTTTATGTAATTAAAGTTGAAAACGTAAATAACTTTATTTTCGAAAATACGTACTGGAAAGTGCTCTTTGCCCCTTCCCGAAAAGCTACTTTTTGAAGCTAAACATTGCTTGGACCCTGGACCGAGTGTAACGACGTTGCAGAAGTCACTGGTTGAGTTCATGTCTGGAAGCGCGGAAGGGTCGCTCTTGTCTTCTTTGTACTTAATTTGGAAACTGCTCTTGTTGTCCTGACCTATTAGCTTTCTATCTCATAATCAGTTTTATCCAGATTTAACATAGTATAGATTAAAGGAAGCAAATAAAAATCAGATAGAGACAGTTACAGAAGAAAATTATTTAATAGGTGAATTAAAGTTCCCAATGAGAGCCCATCAAAGTGTGAAAACTGCGATTTGCGGCTCGAGAGTCAAATGGATGCGGGTTCGTGCGTTCGCTAAATGATGTTAATTTTACGATTTCTGCTAAGAATAATCCACAGACTAGTATGGAGTTATAAGTTATTATTTTGTCTGTTTAAGACAAAATAAAGGGATAGATAGATAGATAGATAGATAGATAGATAGATAGATAGATAGATAGATAGATAGATAGATAGATAGATAGATAGATAGAGCGCATTCAATAGTTCACATTATTTCGTTATGCCCAAGTTTCCAAAACGAGTTAATACTTGACTAGTTCAATAAAAAAGATATATAACTCATATCATAAAATAATGAGAGCTTTCCTCTTTAACCGCGTCAAATGGCCTTAAATTAAATTTGTTCTTTGAGTTGTCCATTTTGTCGCCTCGCTGCTCTTCGCAATTTCTTCCTCATCCCTGAACGCCAAGAGCTTGCTAATTAATTTTCATTCTGTAGTTTTATGTAGTCGTATATATGATTAGATTAATCTTACCTGATGTGCTTCGCTCAGAAGTTTAAACTTCTCAGAATGGCAAAAAGACCTGCCCTCTCAACTATCCCTAACGCGCAAATATCCTAGGAGTGTTCTCAGGACGAGATCAAAACTTAAATTAATTAATTTTTGTGTGGACTCTCTGACTAAGTTTCTAGACTTTTGTTTAGACTGCTAATGTCCCACTCACTGGGGCGGCTTTAATTTTTCTTTGTCGCAGCATTCACTGTTTACCGTTTTTAATTCTCAATAATTAAGGAAGGTTGGCCGCAGAGTTGTGCATTTGAACTTTTTCTACTTATGAATGATTTTTCTTTCCTCTACCAAAAGATAATGAGAGGACCTGAAACTTTTATTTGAAAACACTTCTCGTTCGAAGTGCGGAAAATTATTAAACGTATACTAATTAAATTACATTCTTAGCTGTAATTCACAATAGAACCAAGAACCTCTTGGAAACAATTTTGTTGGTTTCGGAATCTATTTGTTTCAACCCACACGGGAGGTTTTCATAAACAGGCCACCCAAAGAATGACGCTGTTTTTGCGGCACATTAGTAATTTGTAGTGTGTAAATAACATTTATAGCAACACTAAAACTTGCAGTGAAACCGACGTTTTGCGTTTGCTTATAAAACAAAATATAAACCAAACATGAATATCGGGTAGATTTAAATAATATAAATATATTGTTACCGTCGACATGATATTGTATACAATATGCGTTTTTATTTTTATGTAATTAAAGTTGAAAACGTAAATAACTTTATTCTAGAAAATACGTACTGGAAAGTGCTCTTTGCCCCTTTCCGAAAAGCTACTTTTTGAAGCTAAACATTGCTTGGACCCTGGACCGAGTGTAACGACGTTGCAGAAGTCACTGGTTGAGTTCATGTCTGGAAGCGCGGAAGGGTCGCTCTTGTCTTCTTTGTACTTAATTTGGAAACTGCTCTTGTTGTCCTGACCTATTAGCTTTCTATCTCATAATCAGTTTTATCCAGATTTAACATAGTATAGATTTAAGGAAGCAAATAAAAATCAGATAGAGACAGTTACGGAAGAAATTTATTTAATAAGTGATTTAAAGTTGCCAATGAGAGCCCATCAAAGTGTGAAAACTGCAATTTGCGGCTCGAGAGTCAAATGGATGCGGGTTCGTGCGTTCGCTAAATGATGTTAATTTTATGATTATCTGCCAAGAATAATCCAGAGACTAGTATGGAGAGGCTTTCGCTTGTATCTTGCTCCTTCTTAATTTGTTACAAGTTTCTGTTTCTGCCCAAGTTTCCAAAACGAGTTAATACTTGACTAGTTCAATAAAAAAGATATATAACTCATATCATAAAATAATAAGAGCTTTCCTCCTTAACGGCGTCAAATGGCCTAAAATTAAATTTTGTTTTATTTTAGCTGTAAATTAATTTTCATCCTCCAGTTTTATGTAGTCGTATATATCATTAGATTAATCTTACCTGATCTGCTTCGCTCAGAAGTTTAAATTTCTCAGGTGGCAAAAATACCTGCTCTCTCGGCTATCCCTAGCGCGCAAATATCCTAGGAGTGTTCTCAGGACGAGATCAAAACTTAAATTCATTAATTTTCATGTGGACTCCCTGACTAAGTTTCTAGACTATTGTTTAGACTGCTAATGTCCCACTCACTGGGGCGGCTTTAATTTTTCTTTGTCGCGGCATTCACTGTTTACCGTTTTTAATTCTCAATATTTAAGGAAGGTTGGCTGCAGAGTTGTGCATTTGAGCTTTTCCTACTTAGGAATGATGTTTCTTTTCTTTACCAAAAGATAAAGAGAAGACCTGAGAACTTGAGTTTCTTTTGAAAACACTTCACTTGCGAAGTGCGGCAAAACATTAAACATATACTTATTAAATTACATTAGAAGCATTTATTCACAATAGAACCAAGAACCTCTTGGAAACAATTTTGTTCGTTTTGGAATCTATTTGTTTCAACGCACACGGGAGGTTTTTATAAACAGGCCACCCAGTTCAAAGAATGACGCTGTTTTTGCGGCACCTTAACGTGGCCCGCAGCTATTTTTGGAAACGGAGGTGCTCTTTTCTAAATCGAACTTTGGGCATGTTAAATGAAACGATTTTCTGATTTTTGGCGATCGAAATAACAACAAATTTTAGGGCGAACAAAGCCAACGATCGCGAGATATGAGCGTTTTTTTTCTTTTTAATGTCGACAAGTTCAAATGATCTAAGTTTAAATGTGAGCAAATTTCAACGAAATTGGCTGAGGAGAAATTGCTGCAGGGTTGACTGTTAAATTTTTGCTTCAAAATGTTATGCTTGTGTATTTTTGGGAGCTGTTACAACAACGCTTAAGTAATGCTCAGATTCCATGAAAGCTTAATGCCAGTTAAAACGTTTCTGAAAAGTCTGAAAAATTCGTGGCAAAAGTTGTAAACAAATGAAGCAGAAGATGTTAACGGTGCGAAAATTGTGAATTTTGAAATCTTAATTCATTTCGAATTAAAAAAGAATATGCCGATTTTTTTCTTTTATGTTTAAGTATGAAAAAAAAAAAAAACCCAGCATATATGCAAACTGCTTTATCTACTTTCGCGTGTCTAGTATCCATGAAACTCGACTAATTTGGCTCGCCAAGATAGCTACTTCTCGTCTTCCATTTTGAAGCACTTTGGAAACCCTCGTGTTACAGAAGCTATTCAAACTTGCAAGATTATTTAACACCTGGAAATGAACATGCTACACCACAAAATACATTCATTGCGAAATAAAATGTATGAATACAAAGCTCAGCCGCAATTTTATCCGTAGCATCTTTATTTCAATATCTCGTGATCATTTATTTTGTTTGCCCTAAAGTTTAAAGCTTTATAAAATTTGAACATTTGTTATTTCGATTGCCAAAAATGAGAGAAATCGGTTTGGGTTTACATGCCCAAAATTCGATTGAGAAAAGATCACCTCCTTGAACCTCCTTTCCCAAAAATAGCGGCAGGCCACCTTCATAATTTGTAATGTGTAAATAACGTTTAAAGCAAAACTAAAACTTGCAGTAAAACCTACGTTTTGCGTTTGCTTGTGAAACTAAATATAAACCGAACAAGAATATATTATTACTATTGACATGGTACTGACCTACTAGCTTTCTATCTCATAATCAGTTTTATCCAGATTTTACATACTATAGATTTAAGGAAGCAAATAAAAATCAGATAGAGACAGTTACAGAAAAAAATTATTTAATAAGTGGATTAAAGTTGTCTGTGAGAGCCCATCAAAGTGCGAAAACTGCAATTTGCGGCTTGAGAATCAAATGTATGCGAGCACAACATTCGAGGGCTTGTCTGCATGTAAATAGAAAACCAGCTGGGTTCGTGTGTTCGCTAAATGATGTTAATTTTGCTATTATCTGCCAGGAATAATTCACAGCCTATGGCGACACTACCGTTTGCTCTGTGTAAATTTATTACAACGTACTTATAAAGTTTGTCTGTTTTGTGCTTTGTTTGTGCTGTGTTCCATTTTTGCATTCATCATTTATATTCTTCTCCATACAATATAAATCCACCTACTATCTGTTTTTTTGCATGCCGAAGTTTTGGGTAAAAAACCATACCATGAAAATGAAGGGGTGTGCTAATGCACCGGCCATTAATAAAGAATGGTCTTAGGTTTTAAATTTTTATCACGGATTATACTAACAAAATTGGCACACAAAGCACACAGCTCCAAAAGTTTTCAGACATTCAATAATGAGAAAAGACGTTTGTAGATCGGCGTAATAATATTTTGCCGTCAACCATCCAATGAGGGCACTAAAGTTCAACTCTCAAATGTTTCATTTCGGTATAACTTGGTCGGTCTGATTTTGTTTTGCCTCATTGTCCAAAACAAGATTGTACTTCTTCCATCTCACAAAGAACCTAAAAGTTCTTATCATTAAAAAATTATATATGACTGCTGACATAAAGTCCCACAAAAATGCATTCGAATTAAATCAAATACGAGGGAGTTTTTTTAATAACCACCAAGAGTCTGAATGGCATCAAATTAAATTCGCAGTGAGTCGTCCAGAATCGTCTTTTTTATGAGCTGTTGATGTTTTAAATTCGCTTTTTAACACGCGTCCCTGCTTACTAACAGAAATACTGGAACAGGCTTATTAAGTTTGACCGTCCTTTTATGTAACTTTTTTTATGTGATCAGAATAAATCTTACCTGATGTGCTTTTCTCAGAAGTTAAGCCTTTTTAGCTCTTACTCACCGCTGTCCTTAACGTGGAAAAGACCTCTGGTAGATTAAGAACGAGACTACGACCTTGACTTGGCACGTGGAAAAAGACTAAGATGAATTTCAATAACGACCGTTTAGAATGATGTTTATGTCTGCTCTCCGTGATGATTACGACAAATTTAATTTATCTCTCTCGCGACAAACAATTTTGAGGTAAACATTATAGAACAATTTTTAATATAATGTATTTTTTTAAGTATCAAGGGTAAGGTGGTTGCAAAGTTGTATGATCTACTTGTGAAGATATTCTTTTTATTGAACGAGGTGGGATTAAATAAAATTTGTAAGTGTTAATCACCACAGAACCGAAAATCCTCATGGAAACATTATTTTGTTTTGGAGTTATTTTTTAAACCGCACACGGAGGTTTCATAAACAGACCACCCACTTCTGAGCATGACGCTGTTTTCGCAGCACCTTAGTAATAAGTAGTTTATAGTGTGTAAATAGGTTAATACGAAGAAAAGTTAAAACTTGCAATGAAAGCGACATTTAGTGTTTGTCAGTGGAACAAATTGGGCTTACCTTTATTTCATAAAATGCGGAAATTTCGGTTTTAAGTCAAATGGAAAGATTTTTCTCGGAAAATCCGTGCGAAATTGTGGACATGCTCCAGGGGAGTTTACCTTTTGGAAGAAATAGACCCGTTTGAATGACCCTTGAATAAATTTAAGAGTTTTTCAAAATATGCAAACCGGCCGACCAAATGGCGTTTACCTCTTATAATTTAGCTTTCGGTTGTTGGTAGAAAAATGTTCCCACAAATTGTACCTATCCAAACCGAATGAAACGACTACTTGGAAACGAAGTCCACAATTTCCGAACGGTTTGTTCGGAAAATTACTGTTCCTTTTTTAACCGAATATCCGGGATATTTGGTTAATAGCAAGCACACCAGAATCCGTGTTAATATAAACATAATCGCGCGTATAAATTAATTTCCCAGTTCACGTTGTCTTCTGCCTTACCGTCGAGATTTCCGAAGTATTTCTTTGAGGTGCCCCAGGGTGCCCCAACTTCAGTGAAAATTGCATAAATTGTCCTACCTACTGGTACTTATGTATGGGTAATTAAATGGCGACGAGTTAAATTAGGAAATAATTTCACGCGCGTTTTGTCAGAATTCTAATAATTTATTACAATTTTGACAAAACGCAAGTGAAATTATTTCCTAATCTCACGAGTATACAGCGTTTTCATATGACGTCACGGCACCCAAATTGGTGTTCCAAAACAAAGAAACGGCGGCCATATTGGTGTACCAAGCTATTCCTCCGGGAATTGAACTCTATTTTTATGCAAAAATCGTCTTTGTTTTAGTAAACCAATATATTCGCTGGTCACGTGAATGAAAACGCTCTATACCATTTGATTACCTTTTAATATCATGGGTGACAAATTACTCTTACAATCCAAGTTGAGTATTGTTGAATACTCCTTAAAATATTGGCTATAATTCGTCATGAATGAACTGAAAACAGCGCCCGTTTAAAACGCTCAAAAATCTACTCGATGCTATTCATGTAACTGGCTTCGTGTTTTAACCTCGTTTTGACGTTTTGAAATATAAATTATCGCTAAAAGTTTCAGGGCCAAAGCAAACTGGCCTAAATGAAATTCAAACGAAAACGTACAAAGTTTAAAAGCTTTTCTCATTTTGGCATTGAGACATGGAAACGTTGCCATGGAAATTTTATAATTTCAGGTGTGAAATTATACATTAAACCTAAAATTTTGCGCCAAAATTAAGGAGTAATTTGCCACCCATTATAATACGTAGTAAATCAGTGACTTTACGACCTACTCTGATATTCCAGCCAGTTTTAAAAGAACTATCCGCGAATCGATCGTACTCAAATAAGGCCAGATTAAAGCTCAGAGACTATTCTTTCCAGGACCGGGAGCTCCTACTAAAGCAAGGAGGGGAAAGATATTTTTTCGGCTACATTCCAGGGGCAGTACCCGATTCATGGATGTGGAAGTTGTACGCCTTGTGTAAATATTAGTATTCTATACACGAGTCGAATACTAAACCTCTTAGAACTGCTCTCGAACTTCTCAAATCGCCCAAAAAACTGCGTAAAAACAAACTTAAACATTGCACAAGTACATCTAATTCATTTTATTGCAAATGCACAGCAGTAAAAGCCGATTTTAGGAAGCTTAAAATATTTACAATAGCGATTAGCGAGAAAATTTAAATTTTTATATGGGGCATGCTGTGACCTCACAAACATAGGGTAGTAGGCCTGTGGTTAAACCTTAAAAACATTTGCATAATTCGGATTGAAATTTCAACCAAACTAAATGCAAGTTATCTTCATTGACATGCGTGGGAATTGTGATTTTCAAGATTGTGGTATGACTTACTGGTATACTTGATCTGCAAAATATTTATATACATTTAAAATGAAGTATTTTTCTGTACATTCATATATTTTTGAAGTGTTACGGAAGCACTTCACTTCTCATTGAGAACTTCTAGTTTTACTTTATGACAATAACGCGAGGTTCATAGCGACGGCAACTACTCTTGCCCAACTGCCTCTACTAGTCTCTTTTCATCCTACCACCTCGGAAAAAGGCGTTATCTGTACGAGAGATTTTTCGGCCGTAAGCAAAAATTTATCTTGAGAAGACGTCAATAAATCTACTGCGGAATTTTAATCTTTTTATTTCTGATTTCAAAGAAAATGTAAGAAGTAAAACTAACAAAACTGGACTTTTGCGGCAACAACAAAACAGTTGCTTCAAATCATTCAAAATTAATATTATAAGAAAGATAATCATTCCATGCATTTTTTCTTTCTTTTCATTGGACGAGAGTCTACCACGTGACCTGCAAATAACTGCCCACAAATAATTGTCTACTCGGGTGCATTTAAGTCCGACAGCGATTTTGCTGCAAATAATATTCTGCTCATGCGTATTTGTGTCCAGTTCTAAGAGAAATTACATCTCGTTCTCCAGAGTTGTGGGAAAGCGGTTTGATTTGTCAGCAAGACCCGCTAAAACAGCGGAAATACAAAAACGGCAACGAGAATTTCCCTTAACGCATTTCTATCTGAAAGAAAGAGAATTGGACGAAGAACAGCCGGTATCATCGAAGGCGACGTTACGGTCCTCTTCTGTATTAGTTCCCGAAGGTAATTGTGCAAAACAGATTCAGTGATCGCGCGATAAAACAATTGTTGAACTCGGTATTCGCAAAATATCGTGATTTGTCAGTGTCTCGCAGATCAATTATTGGACCTCATCCAATAATTGTAAATCGTTTGTTGATGTCATTGTGGACTTCTTTACTGCCAAACTTGAAACAACGACGAAGATAATCACAAAAATGCCACATAGAGATTAAAAGAGATGGGTAAAGCAATTTAGGGAAAATCGGTGACGTTTACAACGAGATTTAGCCAATCACAGTAAACATTTTATTAAACGCCACATCTACGACAGTGAATTTCCATCTTTATTTCTCATTTCTAGTGCTACATAGCATTTCTTCCAACTCATTTTGTTGGACGTTATTGCACTCAGCATCTTGTGAGGATATCCCCAGTTGACGTTCACTTTCGGCAACGGTAATGCACCTACAAACAAAGCCGAAATAAGACAACATACAATTACATTACTAACGCATATAAATAAATAATTTCTTCTACTAATATCATTGCCTTTCACTTAACATTTCTTTAGATATCACAACGGCTGAAATAAGACAACATACAATTACGTTACTAGGTTAAAAACGCTTGCCAGCGAACACAAAATTTGCCTGATCTATATTCTTAGCAAAAAGATTGAGTGAGAGTTTTTGGATACTTTTGAAAAATCGTTTTGCGATGTTATTTGGTTTCCGTGGAAACCTAATGAACATAATTTATTATCACAACTTTGTGGCATGACTGGAGATTTAGTGTCATTTATCGTTTGCCTTTTGGAAATCGTTCTCGTAGATCATGTACAGTACGTCATGTCACAATACATTACATAACAGCACAATACAGCACTTTACAAATTTATATTTCAGGTTAAACTAAAAATACGAAATTTCCAACTTGTGGTTCGCGACCTGTAAAATGTCACAAATACTTTGAAATGTTAAGCCCCATTATACAAAACGCCATT